>CM035591.1:33984143-34503903 GCA_020423425.1 Chrysopa pallens
AAGAACATTTCCAATATTGTTTATGAAAAAAATGAAATTATCTGTCCAGTAGTTTTGAAATTTTGTGTTTTCTTACAGAGTAGCAGATCATCAGAATTCGGGTCTATCATTGCCTGAACAGCCGGATCCATTCGATAGACCAACAGACAGGCGGAAAGAAAACGACAGAAAAATTTTGAAAACGAAGCAAAAAGTTTTTAATTTTATTTTCAGAAATACAATACTTTACACATCGATAAATTTAAATAACTCTCAAATAATATTGAATCACTTTATATTGGGAAAATTTAATGGAGGTACTACAGGTGTAGAGGGAAGAGGCACTCTATAGTTAAGGTAATATTGAGTTGAGAAACTGGATAAACCTTCGGTATAGTATTTCATCTGGTACATTATTTCATATCCGATTTATATTCATCTAGTGACATCACTATAAAATGATACTTGAACAAGTATGTTAAAATACATCCAGTCACCATGTATGTAAGTAACATTGTAGTCACTAAGTGGAACTGATTTCAATTTTTACTTAAATTTTAAAAGATTAATTATATATTTAATATTATTGTGAATTTTAATATTAAAATTAAAATAAAAAACATTTCGACAAAATTTTTAGTAATTATCATCGCATTAATCATTATAACATTAAAATTATTTAGGTAGGTTACATGGTCAACAAATGTTTTTTTTTTTTTTTTTTTTTTTTTTTTTTATTATACTGCACTTTTAACAGCTTTGGTCATTTGTGCAGTGTGTTTATGGTATTAATGTGTCTATTTTGGTGTTATATCCTATTTGTAAGTTTGGTATTGTGGATGAATTTTAGAACTTTTATTGTATTTTCTTGTTTGTTTGATAGTATTTCTTGTATACTTATTGGGAGCTTCAGTTTTTTTCGTTCTTCAGTATACTTTTTGCATTCTGTCAGTATGTGTTCCACAGTGATTGTTGTATTGCATGTTTGGCATCTTGGTTGCGGTGACTTTTGTAATAAATGACCATGGGTGATTTTGGTATGTCCTGTTCTTAGACGCGTGAGGATAATTTCATCTCGCCTATTGCGTTGTACTGATGAAGTCCAGAATGTTGTATCAGATTTTATGTTCGAGAGTTTATTATTGTTGATACTTCTCCACTCCAGCGTATGATAATTTATTAGGATTTGATTCAAATGACTCAACATGTCTTTTTTGAGAGCTTCCTGTAATATGTTTCCATCTGTGTGGGCTTCTCGCGCAGCTTCATCAGCTTTTTCATTTTCTTCTATCTCTGAGTGGCCTGGTACCCATAGAAAAGCTGTATGTATTCCTTCTTGAAGAAGGTCGTAGTAGAGATATTGAATGTTTTTTATAACTGCTATGTCTGTATGTTTATTTTCTATTGCATTTATTACACTCATGGAGTCTGTAGCTATTAAATATTTGTTGCTTCTTCTTTGATCTGTAGTAATATGTTCTAACGCCTTCAGAACTGCCATTGCCTCTGCTGTAAAATTTGAACAAAATGGTGTAAGCCTATATTTATATTTTACATTATCGATCACAAATGCACATGCTGTCGATATGTCTGTCTTTGATCCGTCAGTAAACACTTTAACGTAATCCCTATAATTTGCAATTATTTCCTTAAACATTAGTTTGTATTGTATGTTGGTAGTTACTGTTTTTGAACTTTCACTCATTTTATAGTTTACACTTATTTTATTATTAGACCATGGTGGGAAATAATGTTTTATCGTTTTGGTTTGTAGGACTTGTGTGATAAAATGGTTGTTTAAATTGAATTTATATAGGATTTGCTCTAATGTTATTGAGATAGGTTTGGGTAGGGATTTTTTTATTTCATATATATGCTTATATGGGTTATACATAATTTTATTTACCAAATATTCTTTTTTCTTCTCTATTGCATCTATACAAAATTTTACAGTTAGATATTGCCTTCTCATGGATAGATTATATTGTCCAGCCTCAAACAAATGTTTTAAATCTAAATATTGCATTTGAATGCTCCAATCAGCTTTGGTATTAAGGCTAGATATATAAGGATTCTCAAGGAAAATTTTCTATATTTTTCTTTTCCCTCCATATTTTTTTGGTCACTGAACATAAATTTGTAGTTTTGGGGCAAAAATATAAAAAATTAAAGTAGACAAT
This sequence comes from Chrysopa pallens, assembly GCA_020423425.1. Taxonomy (NCBI): domain Eukaryota; kingdom Metazoa; phylum Arthropoda; class Insecta; order Neuroptera; family Chrysopidae; genus Chrysopa; species Chrysopa pallens. The sequence continues at coordinate 33,986,303 of CM035591.1, forward strand.
TATCCTATATTTCTCATACATAATGTTTTTTTAAAAACTCTATGTTTCGCGGCTTCCAAAAAGAGTTTTATTTTGTTGAAACAATTTATTACGTATATAATAATTTTTAAGATACTAGTGGACGTTACCCGGCTTCGCCCGCGTAGTTCCTGTTCCCGTGGAAATATAGGGATATTACAATTCTATATCATACGGGTATAGTGTCGCTTCCCAACGGCCAAAGACTTTTTCAAATCGGTCCAGTAGTATTTAAGTTTATTAGTGACATACAATACAAATGTTTCCTTTTTATAATATAAGTATAGGATAAATGTACTGGTTCTCATAAATATCGCATATATGGCCATTTTAGTTACAACAGTTAAGTATCATAGTAAGCGCGGTTTCTGATAAAATGGCGAATTCTGAGGAAGAATTATAGTGTTTTTTGGTGTGTTTGGTATTTTTATCCAAATATGAAAATTTTTTACAAGGTGAACGCATGCAAACAGGTGACAGAATCGTGATCCTCATTCAAATACACAAGCTCATGCTAACTGAACCATTAACATCGTCTATAAATTCAGTCACAAAGTGAGCATAATGCCCACTAAAAAACTCTCGCAATCTTGGCTTTCTCGACTTCAAGTAGTGTCCATTACATGGTGAGCCATCTATTCAAATGATGTTCGTGTAAGATGTATTTAATAAATATAAAAGAAAATGTCTTGAATATCTGTGTAGATTAGAAACATTTTTGTTATGCGAAGTGTGTAATAATAATTCACTTATTTACCATACATAATTAATGCATTTTTACAAAATCTTTTTATGTAAAACTACGTCTAATATTACACCTACTCAATTACTTACTACGGAAATAATTTATTTATTTTCAAATTATTAAATTGTCATTAACAGTAAAAGAAACTAACCACTAATTTAACAACAAAAATTATTTTAAAATCTGCTGCTAACTTCATATGACATCTATATACAATGACTATTTATTAATACAAGTACTTATTTAGTAAGCACAGATTGATTTATTAATCAACTTACAAAATTTAGGTTATCAATTCGATCCGTACATATTTAACGTTCTAAACAAGTATAACAACTTTTATAAATGTATGTATTTTTGTATGGTTTTCCACACATTTCTCAGAAACTAAGAATCAAATTGAAATAGTTCTTTTTTATAGGTATCATTCAATTTACAGAACAGTTAAGTTGTTGCATCACACTCGATTGAATAGTTTTCAAGATACGAGCTATTTTCAATATGAGTTCCCGCTTGTTTGTATGTAGTTTCGAGCATTTTATAAAGTAGTCCGATTTCGATTATTACTTTTTTACAGGAAAAACACAACACTCGAAATGATCACACATTATTCGTTAAAAATAACTTAATATCAAGAGGAAGAGTGTTACAAACCAAATTTATGGAACAAAGAACAAAGCAAATTGTAAAAAAAAAATTCAAAAAACTTGAACTGATTTCAAAATATGGATATAATAACAAAAAATTATTTTTAAATTAAAATATTCTTCTTGCGAAAAATTAACAATTTAAGTAGTCGCTTATCACATTATGATAAAAAAATAGATTCATTGACTTCGAGTTATAATTGACCATAGAGAAATTATTGGTAGAAGTTTTTAATCAATTTAAAATTGTTTTTTACTTTTTCGTTCAATTTTTTAATTAAACACAGAGTAGTCAAATAACTTTATATATATATATATATATATATATATATATATATATATATATATATATATATATATATATATATATATATATACCTATGTAGTATATATTTTTACTGGCAAAATATTTTGGTGATATCATTTTTCGATAAGGTGTATATCATATGATATGATATCACCAAAATATTTTGCCAGTAAAAATATATACTACATAGGTATATTAGTACTACGATGATGACTATAATACGTGTTCTAAAGTTCTAAATGTAAAAGTATCCACGGTTGCCTCGCATGATTGGAATCTTTTTAAAGAAATACAATTCTCTTTATTGCCTTGACTTTGTCCGCTTTCTTTATACAGCTGGGTCAATCCCTTGCTGTTTTTCTTCGTATATACGGAGGACACATCATTAGTAAATTGAATTTGGTCTACATAATATTGAAATTTTAATATTCATTATGCTTTTAATTTGTTATTTTCGGTTGTTAAACATTTTTCATATTATTTATAAATATATTAAATATTATTTTTTTTTAATTAATTTTATTTTTAAATTTATTGTAAATTTTGTTATTTTGTGGAAAGATAAAACGATACCTATACAATTTATGGTTTCAAAAAAAAAAATCAGTTAAATTTTAATTTACACACTATTTCGAAGAAACCATATTAAACACCTTTAAATCAACACTATCCTTCTTACACATAAAAGTTTTTCTAGCATAGAAATACGCAAAAAATAATTAATTTTGTTTAATTAACATTATATTAAACCATTTACAATTTAAATGTATAAATAATTTGAAACATATTTTAATTGAATAAGCAAACTCTTATCTAATATGTTATTTATTTAATTCAAGTAACCAAGTACCAAGCAAAACCTGTCGCTTGTACATATTCGATTAATTAACGCTAGTACTTAATTAGTTCATTTAATTACTTTAACAAAATTACAATCATTAATATTTTCTCAAACTAATTGAAGAATATTAACTTAAATAAATCCATATTTCAAATTTAAACATCAAAGATAATGAAATATCATCATTTATTTGTATAATGAGCAGTATACAAAATGAAACAGATAAGAAAATTGTTTTTCTGATCTTCGTTTTTAGATCTTTCAACTGATATTTAATCCTTTCGATTAATAGTTCCAGTGTTCGTAGTCGTAGTTTAAGAAGGCGTTTGTAAGCTCCGTTTTTATAGACTTCAATATTTATTCACAGATTATTGCAGGATCTTATTGACTCTTATTGGCTGTGCCCATTTATGTGTATTTTATATGTAGAATAAATAAATCATTTGAAATTTGTAACCCGCTTAATCATATTATTCTTTCGAAATCGTTCGAAATTATATCAAATTCACGCACAAAAATAATATTCATAAAAATTTGTAACTCTATTGCAAATATCATGTAGAATCAAATGCAAAACTTTTCAAACTTAATTCATACCAAATTAACGACGAGTAAAATATCAGACTAATTCAACGGATGATGTCAAAATACTTAATTAATAACTACAAAAAATCTGATCTGTGTATTGAACTTGATATTTTATTAAAAACACATGGAGTTTTCATTAATTATCATTTCATAATTTAACGTTTTCAAAAATTTAAGACTTATGCGGGAAATTGTAATGGACGCTTTCTTTTGGCGTGGGACGGAAGTAAGTCTATAATAATTATTAAATTATATAACTATTAGAATAATAAGAAACGATTATCAATCAATTGAAATATTCTGCACTAATTCAATGTTATAACGAGCCTCGTAATATTTTTGAGTAACAGAACGCCCAGCTAATGATAATTTTCATTGGAGCAAAAGTTTATTGCTAAAATTTTGCTTCTACTATCGTTTATTACTAGAAGTAGGTAGTATTTTTATCATGTAATATTTCGATTTCCAGTTTTCATCGGAAAAACATGTTTTTCCAAAAAGTGGATATGAGAATTTGGTCTGAGTATGTGTGTATGTGTAACGGTATGTGCTTGCGTGACTGAGTATGTGACAGCGGTATCGTATCGAATGTTTCTGTATCTAAAATTTACCAAACTTGCATTTCTGTGCTTATTTTACCTCTAGTTGTGCCGCGAAGCTTTTAGTAAAAATCGGAATAATGGGTACCCATCTTTATTCAAATAATTTTCAGTTTTTTCTGTTAATCTCGAAAAATTTTATACATATAAAAGTTACTATTTTCTTCAAACTATGTGTGTTAACAGAATATTTTAAAATAAACATTTTATTTGAAACAGAAAAATCTCAAAAATTTCAAAAGAAAAAATCAGTTTTAACTAATATATAATATACATAATACATATTGTATTATTAGTTTCGTTTGGTTTTTTATACACAAAAATAAAAATTAAATTTTTGTCTAGAAAGCTCTGCGACGCGTTGCAGACCCGTTGTCGCAAATGGGTCTCTATTTTTGTATACAGTTGTTCTATTTTCAATATTTTTCAAAACTCTATTCCAAAAATAAATAATTAAAGTTTGTGTAATTAAAATAAAAAGAAAACTCTATAATATATTTGTTTTAATTGATAAGATATTTGTTGTGTTAAACGGAAATAATTAAAGTCTTTAATCAGATTACTATAATACACAAAACGTTTCTTTCGAATCCTCGTGATTTTAAAATCTATTTATTACGATTCAAAAGTAAGACTTTTTTTTAATTAACTACTAAAATTTATAAATAAGATTTATACTAAACGAATGGGGGAGTGCAAGTTTTGATTATAGTACCATGTGTGAAATGGCATAAATTTCTTAACATTTATTTTTTATTTTTTTTAATAATAAAATCTTGTTAACTATTAATTATCACGAAAAATCTCAATTTAAGTAGTTTTATTATATAATTAGGTTTTCATTTAAAAGATGATCGATTTGACTTGGAATTAATTTCAATGAACACAAAAACGGCATAAAAAAAGCACAAACTTTCCTTTTTATTTTAAAACACACACAGGATAAAGAAACTAAATTCAAATAAGTTACTCAAATATCTACTACACTTTCAAAGTTCTACAGAATTTTATCAAATACTCGATTTATAGATTACTAAGAATTTAATAAACTTGGTGTCTAAATATTAATATTTCAGTACTTGGAATATAATTAAATAATTGTTGAAAAATGCCCAACTGAGTTTAATTTTACGTTGCCCTTCCGTGTCATAGATATGTGGGATCAGAGTGAGAAAAGGGAGATACATTGAGGGATCAAAGTAAGGAAAGATCGGGAAGATGGCCGTATGGCCAATATGAACAGTCTAATTTTTTTCTGAACCCATAGAGCTCGAAGGTAAAGTTTATTTGACTTCTGTCGACGTAGGCTACTAGCATTATGTGGTTCGTCGGCAGAAATAAACTAAGCTTTGAGTGTTGCCATCGAACTAGGGATTCTGAAAAAATAGACTGCTCATCTCTTCACTTCGGTCATCTTCCCCGGACTTATCGCAATTCAAGTAAAAATAATTAAATGAATTATGCGTATAGCAATTTATATTCAGCTTTTTTATAATTCGGTAAATTAAGAACTGCGAGCTTGGCGATATGACTCTACCTATTAATAGTTTCAAAAATATCCAAATTAAGTTGAATTTTATAAGATAACGTTTTTTCGTTATCTTTGAATCATATCCTACAAATGAAATAAATTTCATGTGCGCTCTAGAATGTCTAGGTGGTGTTTTTCTATTCTCTAAGTTTTCCGTCCTCCTATTTCCTTACGCCACGCTCAAATCGTTAAATGAGTGAAATACAAACTTTTTAAAATTCAATTATACTACCATTTTTTCTGTAATATTCTGATCCGCTGTCTTACACGCACGGTCATATAAAGAGTTTTTTATATTTGGTGGAGATACCCGACAGGGTGCAAGATATCTCCTTATTTTAATCAAACTTACTCGAGTGAATCCAAAATCTCATTTCTTGAGCTTCCCTACCACTGAAGCCTTGTTTGTGAACTTACATGAATCATTTTGTACGTAATATATTTGAAGTACAATTTGAAAAAAATTAACATATTTTACATAAGTACTTTAAAAAAAAATAATAACATGAGAGAAATATATTTTTTTTTTTTTTGCTTTAAAAAATAAAGAGTATTCAATGACTTTTCATGAATTTTATAATGCTTACAAACAAATACATTTAAAGTATAAGAAGCTAAAGTACAGCGAAAATAAAAATAAAAATAAAATTGATTAGTGCATTTGTAATATATGTATATATACAAGCTTGGTAGTTTTTACATAAAAATATTGTATATTCTACCCTAGTTAATCCATAATGACGGACATGATCGTTTATTTGCGTGATTATTCTCAATAGAACATTACACGTTATAGTTTCATATACGTATGTATATGTTTATTTAGAATGTATGGCTTAAGTTTTTCACTTAGAATATACACGATGTAACAGAAATTATATTTTATAGTGATGAATTAATTTTATTCTAATATATTTATTAAAATTAAAATACACCTCTGATCAAAAGTTTATAAAAATTTAAAATCTATTTATTAAGTCTTATATATAACCTACCTAATAAATCAACAAAAAATTGACAACAAAACACATTTTCAATAAAATAATAATTTTCGACTTTAGATTTTTCTATGACGAGCTGGTGGGCCCTGTTTCTAGAGCATGAAATGATCAGTTTACAAAAATTGTCGTTACGTGTATAATATTTTCCGATACATAGTCAAGCGTAATAGTCAAACGATTCAATTGAATAGTGGGGTTTTATTGTAGAATAATTAATTCAAGAGAATTATTATTTGTAAAATATTGTTTATTGGAATTTATTATAATTATTATTATTACAGTAAAACCTCGTTAAGTGGGACCTGGATAAATGAGAAACCTCTATTATTGAGAGTTGCAACGAAGTCACGGTTCTTTTTCATTAAATTACCTCTGTTAATGGGACTTTTTGAACCTGGTTAAATAAGATTTGAATTCTTAGACTTTTTCGATGTTTACCTCTATAATTGAGACTCTGTATGCTTTGATTGTCAGTACTATCTCATGTTTTGACCTAAAAACAAGGGAATAAAAGTGTACAAAATTCGGTCTCAGTGTATTGATGGAAAAGGAAAACTCAAACGAATACGAGCTGCAGAGTATCCTGAAGTTGAAAAGTGTCTCTGTTCATGGATAAAGCAGGTACGGAATAATAACATTCCAATAAGCGGACCAATAATCAAAGAGAAAGCTCAAGAATTTATTCTATCGAGAAACGGGTTTCAGCAACTAGCAATCAAATACAAACAAACATAACCGATTACTTTAAGTCATAAACTTTACCGTATTTTTTTTTTCGACGCAATACATTATGTATGTACATTCATACTTACATTAAATTCATAACATCAAAAATACGCATTTTTATTAACATTTCCACCTCTAAAAATAGAATAACGGCACATTTCGACCTCTGTAAGCGGGGACCTCTGTAAATGAGACAACTATAAATTTAAACCTGTTTAATTGGAAAACTGGATTATTGAAAACCCTCAATAATTGGTACATATGTCTTGGTCCGTTGAGATCCCAATTAACCAGGTTTCCCTGTATTTATTTTGAACATTGGATTCAATTATTTTTATCAAATTGAGTTTTAATTTTTTAATACAAAATGATTTAATTTTTTTAATTAATATACCAAGATGTTTAAACTTCTGCCATTATTTTTATTTTCCTATTGAAATCATTTGTACGTATTGTTTCAAGTGCAATAACTACTTTTGTATTAGATGGTTGTAACAGAATTTGTACGAGCTCAACTAACTCGTCAATTTTGCCAGATATAGCTTTTAGTATATAGATAGTGGTACAGCTTGTAGAATATGTAATACAACAGCCAATATCCATACATCGTATTTTACCATATTTCGGAACTTATATACAACTATGCTATGTACAACAGTACAAATGGCTGATTTTGAAAAGCAGAAATCCTCTTACATCTTGTAAAATACGGTGTATGTATTTTGTATTACCCACCAAACAAAATATAACAACATAACATCAGTGAAGGTTTAATAAAATATATTTTATAATTCACATGTTCAATTCAAAATTAATGTAAGGTACTCCATACAATTTATATTTAATGGATAGTTCACACTGAAAAATCATTTTCTACAACCTTGAACAAATATATTGCTTTTTGAAAGTATAAAAGCAATATATAATAGAAAAAAGGGAACAAATAATCATTTATAAAAAATTTGCGAAAACGTCTATGAAATGTTGCCTTGTTCTTTTAATTCGAATTAAACAAAAGCACCTGTTTACACACGTCCATTTTTAATTGTTATAGCAACAATTAATTCTCTGGGAATGCAACGTAAGATAATAAGCTTTTTCAATCATTGAATTAAAAAATTAAAAAATACTTACATGTATTTTTTAATTTCGCGGATCAGTATTATTTTATATTCAAAATTTAAGTACGAGTCAAATGACGTTGAAAGACTTATATCATAGTATTGTGTTCGGTTTTGCAAAAAAAAAAAATTGTTCTTGTCTCGTACAAGTCGTTTTTTAATAATTAAAATAAATATATCGAAGTTTTGAAAGCTCTTGAGAAACGTATTCGCCTGTCGGTAGATCTATTGGGCGACTGTTTCAAATTTTTGGTAAGTAGTAGTGGCGGTGTACGGGATGGTTTCATGTTACAAGTATATCACCTATATTGCAGTTTTTGCATGTAAAAATGTTTACAATGTAAAATGATAATTACGACTTACGACTACAAAACTTATCATTTTACACTGTAAACTATATGCTTTTTTCGGTAGTTTATTTTTTCACTTAAATATCGATATATCGCAAACCGTTAATCCGATTTCGAAGAAATTTTAAATTAACATACATGATATAATTTAATATTAGTCATTTACAGAAGTCATTAGTCATTTACGCCTTATATAAAAATTTCTGCTTAATTTGCTAAGCCATTATTTAAGATCACATATTTACCCAATACGAAGAAGTTTTATCAATTGCGATTTTGTCATAGATTTTCAGTAATATAAAAAATGACATTTAATTAATTAGAAATAATTCAGCCTACTACCATTGCTTTAGGCAAATATACAAAAAAAAAAACCATCCAACTGACACAGAAATATTTGTTTAATATGTATATATATATATCAGTTATAAATAATATATCACGTGTCAGTTACTTAACTTAAAAGTTTAAAAAAGAGTTAAAAGGTTCAGTGCTCGTAAAATAGTTTGAAAGGAGATAAAACTGCCCACACAGAATCTAGGCAACAAAATATACTACCATATTTACTATCAATGCAGGATGTTTAAAGAAAACCTCTTCGTAAAATCAAAAAATGCCATGTATAATATTTGTATATTGGTCTGGCAAATAAAAACAAAAACGAAGAAAAACTGTATTACAACATTCAGAATTACATTAGGCAAACGTTTAAACAGAAAGAGTTAAATATAGTTTTTATACCTATCATACAAGTATTTTAGCTTCATTCTTGCAACTATAGCTAAGATCAAACGTCCGAACAAAATTGTGCTTGGGTTTTCATATTCTTGTCTAATCATACCTAAAGAGACAGCAAGCTGATATTTTTGTGCCTATTCTAAGCTCAAAAAGTAAGTTTATGTTCGTGAGTCATCAAAATTGGTCTATTGGATCCAATGCATCCATTACCAAAATCCATTAAAACAAATAAGAGATAGAAGAAAAAACTTTAGTTAAAAATATTTAAATACGCCACAATTTTAGTATAAATTTAGCTAATAAAAACATATGTAAAAAAATAATTTAAATATTAATCCCGATTGAGTGAAACAATTCACTATATTAGGTCACTTGTTTATAATAATTTTTACTATAGGTTTTTTTTTCAATTTTGATCGCTGTAATATTTGAATAGATACTAACCTTGAAAAATCAAAACATCTGAAACTATAATTCAGAGGTGTGAATGAAGTTTTAGGCTACATATACTTATTATTATAAATTTGTATAAGAGTTTCAAGTTCGTATATACATTCATATTAAAATACAATATTCGAATAGATAATGAAAGCTTTTCTCCAACACCTACTAAAGGTTGAACATAAAGCCTTCGTTTCTAATAAACAAACACATATATATGTTAATGAGTCCAATTAAAAATACATGCGATTTTTAATATATAAACACGCATCAGTTATAGCAAGCTTTATATTAAACTAAGGTGGTAATTTGTTATTACTTTCTGATTATTAATATAATAAGTAAAGATAACAATAAAATTCGTGATGTATATGATCATTGACGTGTGTATCAGTTAGTTATTTATTCAGCAAATTTAACGTTATACGAGTATTTATCAAATAAATTTAGATTTTTTGCCCAAATACAAAGTAGTCATAAGCAGTATGAATTAGCTAGTTGTAATTCGATTCTCTGAGGAGATGTTAGTCGTTGCTAATTTGGTGACGGTTTATATTTTCCAAGTATCAATTTATATTTTCCAAGTATCTATGAAACTGCTACGTCAACCAATCAGCATCGATCACATGTGTAGTGTTCGGTCAACGATACTAAAGTATTGGACCACGTAGTTTTGTCAATTAAAATATCTGAAACTAAAAATTGAACGTACAAAACTAAAAATGAATTATGAAATTAAATAATTTTAATTTCAAATACTGTTTCAATTCTAAAAGTTCAACTTCAATTTTGAAATCTTTATTAAATCAGAATTCGGAATAGGTCCTTTATCTAAGTTCATCGAGTCTTTGTCATATTTTTGAATGTAGATAATTTCATATACATCTAGTTCGGTTTAATTGGATACCGATTTTACGCGTTTTAAATTTGATATGTTGATCTTATGATTATTATCAATGATATGACCAGGTACATATGATTTACCGGTTCGTCTAAATTTTATGTGTGCCATGTGCTCTTTGAATCTTGTAACAAATATTAAAAAAAAAAAAAGTATTTATTTATCAAGTTTGCATTTTCTATTTTATTTATGAGTATTTATCTACTTGCATCTTCGGCAACCTTATAATAAATTTATTCATTTGATTAAGAAAAGTCTAAAAGTCTAAATGGGAAGGAAGCCTATGACACTGAAAGTACCATCATCGTGAAATATAAAAGTTTAAAGTCTTACGAACAAAATAGGGGCATATTTATTATTCGCCTTGGTTGAGTTATACGAAAGCGTGTTTATTTAAACGTTATTTTGGTAAAAAGCAAAAATGTTTGACTATGATTGCGGATTGTAATAAATTGTATTGTATGAAAAATTGATAGATGATTAAATCTATTTTGACCAAGTTTGCTTCTGATAAGTGACCATTTTACTTACATTGGCCGAGAATTTTAAAACAGTAACTAATTATTAAAATTTTATATCAATTCATGGTCAATAACAAAATATATACCAAATAAATAAAATAAAGATGTTTTCTTTTCAATAATTTATCACCGCGTTCGTGAGAGTACAAAGAATGTAAGTAAAAAAATCAATTAACATATCGATGGAATATTTTATAATTAATGTATATCGCTGTATCTACCTCCTTGGTGAGCAAAATAGAGGCAGAAGTGGATGGGATTAAATCCATTACTCAAGGATAGTATCTTGAATAGAATAAGAAAATTCGATTTATCAAACGTATTCTATATTGGAATAAACGAGCTGAATCTGCAAAACTTATAATAATCATAAACAAATAATACAAATTGTAAATTCACTATCAATTCGAATAAATAAGAGTAAGGTATTATAAATATTCAGTGGAGAAAATTAGGAAAAATGTATTGATAATTCTCTATCAAATGAAAATTCATTAATATTTCGAATTATATTTTTCATTTCGAGAGTAAATTTACGCATAACAATGTAAAAATTTCATAATGATTAAAGTTTAGGATTTACAGATTGTAATGTATAATTAATTAGCAAAGAAAGTCCAAAACGAGAATAATGAAAAATATATTAATTTTTTTGTATCCGATTCCATTTTCGGAATCGATGTGAAGAAACTAGAAATATACGAAAATAAAAATAAAGACATTTTTACTAATTTTCTAACACGGAAATATATTAATCAAAGGAAATGTTTTTATTTTCGTGTATTTCCAGTTTTTTCACATTAATTCCGAAAAATGAATCTGTAAGTACACTCGTATTTACCGCCGTACATACAATTGAGATTTGATTTTGTCTAATTAATATGTCGCTACGGACTATAAAAGTGTCATGAAAGTATTATAGAATACTATCTATTAAAACACAAATCATTTCAGATTATCCGCGTAGCTCACAATAATAACCACACTCCAATCATTTCACATATCGATAATCCTTGTCCTACATATAATATTTTAAGGTAGAAGTTAATTAAAGATATCTGAAAATTATAACCATATTTTAAATATTTCGATTTTAATGTCCTAGGTGAATAGAATAATTTCCTATCAGGAAATTAAATACACAACTTCTTTGTATAATTAACAAAAAAGCTTAATTTTCATAAATCATATTTTTTATTTAGTACATATAACATGACTTCCGGTAATTTAGAATTATCGTTTTAAATTTTCTGTATCTGTGAAAACTATGCGGTACTGATAGTTACTATCGAGTACAGGAAAAACTTTAATGTATCAAAACTAGAACATTCGTATATTTGGGAGTATTTTTATATGAATCAAAAATTAATATCCCCCAAAAATATTTATTAATAGAATTTAATTTAAAATTTTAATCAAAAATATATTTTTTACAAAACAGGTATTCTATGAATGTAAACAAGTATCCTATGAATAAAATGAATCACAGATTCATACATACACATTAGATTTCTGCATGATAGCTTCTAAATTTTCATATACACTGCAGTACAATCATCTTAGTCAAGATATGGAGATAAACCGCAGAATCTAACAGAATAAGCTGATTTGTTGTACAAACCTTTATTTTAGTTTTATTATAAAAGTAGAATTGTTCACGAGGAAGAAACCATAGATGTTCAAAATCCTTAAGACGATTATCAATTTTTTTGATACAGGGCGCAGAAGATGGAACGTTTAATGGAAGATTAATTGTTAATACCAATCTATTAGACGGTTTTGTTTATTAATGTTGATTATTCATTAAATATTACTTCACTTACAATTTATTAACTTTAATTTATAAAATATTCCTAAAAAATATTTCCTTTTTGCAAACAAATATTAAAATAATATTGAGAATCATTCTATATATATTTTGAACAAATTATAAACCTTATTTATCTTATATTTGAAACTTGATCTAATAAAGGATTAATGCCAATGACAACGAAAAAATGGATGATGAAGAATGAGCCTGAAATTGCTTGCTAAATGAAAGATGAAAATGACGACGAAGAAGATGAAGATTGATAATAATAATAATAATTATTGTTAGAATGATATGATTAAAAACAGCATAAAAAGAAAATACTCTTTATACTGTTTTTAATCATCATTCAGACTCATTCAAAAGTTTCAAGCAAAACTTGTATGCAATTTTATCCTCTACAACTTTAAAACCGATTAAAAATACGATTGGAAATTGAGGAAACGAGGAATTGAACCAAGATATCTAAGGTTCCCTGGTAACGTGACAATTTGTGACTTTTAGGATTACTTTTATATTACCAATATCGGTTTTTAGTTTTACGAATTAGTTTTTTCTATTCAATGTATGGTTTAAATAATACACAAAAAAAAAAATTACAAAGAAATAATATTCGTTCATTTAAGCTTGTGGAGGTAACAGCAAATTTACGTGCTCTGAAAACGAACGCAACGTACTCTCCACAATTTTCGTTGAGGAAAAACTTGAAGAACTAACCATATACTCACGGTTTATTTTCATTAAGTTATTACTTTACTTCGAACCGTTTATAAAGTAAAAATACAAAGCACAATTACCAATACATTCCATAAAGTAAGCGATTCTACTTTAACAAAAACATTATATCGGCAATAAAATATTTTCATTAATTATTTTTCCTACCGTTCTTGAGTTTTATTTGATAACCTAATGTCCATTTATTCTATTTTGATCATTTAACTCAAAATGTATAGTTTGCAAATACACTATTAAAATTTTGGGCAAAATCACCATACATTGGCATGGTGGTCCGAAAATTTGAATAGGTTTCGTAGTTAAAATCTATTTTTATCAAAGATAAAACATCTCAAGTTCTATCTAATACTTTACGTTAATTTTCACTTGCAAATTTGGTATCACCATAAAAGAGTACAGTATGATGATGTGAAAACTGTAGATCAACCCATTTTCGTTTTGCAACAGGTCACATGTGATAAGAAGTCGCTTTTGTTAGGTGTCATAACAAAACATAGTTATTACTGGGGCGGCTTACTATCTATCTGTCATATGATATCCACTCACGATCTTCTGTTCTAATGCTTTTTTATATACTGAGTTTGTGTCCAATCCAACGCATATTTGCGTTACTTGATGGGCTATTTACTGGGGTTTAATTTTCATTTAAGATTGTGCTAAGACAGTTTATGATTATAAAGCGAGACACTTTAATATGTATACAAATTTTGATGCAACATCATATTCCATTTTCTATTAAAATATTATTTTGAATCAAAATATTTCGCAAAATCATGGAATGGCAGATAAAGTGAGGTCTGATATTTCGGAATCTATTGCGATTTAATTCGTTGAGTGTTAATAAGAGCCATGCACGAACAGGTTATACGAAGACCAGCTTGTGAAATCACGGGACCTTAAAATTTAATGATCGTTTGAGAAGTGATTTTCGAACAAACAATTCTATCTATGTTGCTAAATATGCTTTATCTTTCTCAATTCCTTTCAGTAATTCTACATCATTGATGTGCATAAATGAGAAATACTAAACAATCATGTTTAGGTTATATACATACGTACTATGAGATATTTTCAACAAAATATCTCTTTATTATTACTATAGACGAATGTTTTACCAGATAAATATTTAGTTTACTATATAAATACATGAAAGTACTCAGGTGTTCTACATCGTTATATCTATATAGAAAATATTATCCTTTTGTATATATCCATTAAATTATCCTTGTTTTCTTCTTCCAGAATTCATATGTATATAGAACACAGAATGGTTCATCAAATGAGAATACAGTTTACTGCATAAAATAATGTAATAATGCTGATGTTTTTATACTTGGTCTAAATGAATTACATGAATGGTATTAAAATTAAGTCAATCTTTTCTAACGCTAGCACGTATTGAAGGCGCATTCATAATTTTAATAACAGTGTTCACAGAATTACAGAGTTTGTCCATTTTCGTATGTCTGTCCGCCATGAAGATAATGTTGTTTACTCAAATCAGAAATTATTTTTAGTTCTTGGATGAGCGAAATTAATTTGACACAATTCAGTTTTTATGAGAATATTTTGAGAATATTTCCTCTAAATATATACATTTTCGGTGCATGTATCTTATATCAGATTGACGAAAAAGGGCATCGCGTATGGAAAAAAACATTGAATAAAGTAATGTTTATTAATATAAAATTCTGAAGCCATTTCAAACGATAAATTTCACTCGACAATCGGTCTTCGAAGGAAACACTTAAGGTTACTATCACTATATTAATCATAAACAACATAAGGGAAGTTATTAGCTAACAAGTGTTAATTATTTATATACCCAAAATAAGACTAAATGTCTATATGTATTATGAATATGTTCATTAGCTGTGTTTGGGCTTCGATTATAGGGAATCTAAACAGTTCATGAAAAATACTTAGTATATTCTTTGTTTTTTAGAATCATTTAATATTTAAATTTTTATTGTATCTCTTATGGATAAAGAGATTAGTGATTATTTTTGCTCATTTATGAATTGAAACTAATTTTTTATGTCGAAAATGTGTTCTCAATATTGCAGCACCCTTAAAGTTTTAGAGTTTTCTTGGTGACTTATGGATAGGCGAAAATGTAGTTGCCTATATGAATAGATACAGACATGCATTCAATATTTTTTAACATTACAAATCATGGACTAAATTTAATATACCTTCATATATTCTATTTATGTCAAGTATGTCAACATAAACCGGAAAACACATTTGGGCTCCTATTTGAACTTTTTAACTATTCAAAGAAAATAGAAATCTATTTGATATTTCTTGCTGTAATTACCAAAAAAAGTTTGAGGTACTTTCAATTTCAAAGCAATATACTCTTACGTTTTATGTATTAACGAAATGGCATCCTGTACAACGTATAAATATCGTACGTAGAGATATATAAATTTAAATGAACAAAAACAAACACATCTATACTTCGTTCAGTTTGTTCCTTCTGAAATCTAAACTGACAATCATTGTTTGTTTCTGGTGGTCACAAACAATGCGTTTCTGATTGGTTGAGTTTTCCAATATTATAATAATTTGTTCATCATACCATCGCTCGTATGATGATATTTTAAACGAACTGTTACAAATAGTTACCGACATCATTCTACCTCATACTTCTAATAACCGTTTTTGAGGTGTGTATTTATACACTCACCCCTTTTCAATATCGTATATTTTCAAAACTAAATATCACATTTATAATGTACGATTTTCGATTTTGTACTTATTTATTCGGTTTTTACTTAGGATTAACAGTATAGTGTAGTAATTAAGCAAATCCTAATCAAATTTTCTAGTATTATTTTAATTTGTCCTGATATAACCACATTGTGATAAAGTGATGTTTACACATTTGCACACACAGTCTGTGTAGCATTTCGGTTTTAAGCTCAAAGATTATAGTCAAATTTATAAAATATTATGTACAAAACTTTCATTATAAATAACATTTTTCATTAATATATTAATTGATTCCAAAATTACCAAATTACTGAGCCTACGACAGAGTAACCTACGTAGATAAATATTATGACTAATTGTAAGTAATAACTTGTAGCGATAACTATATAAATATAATTGGTTTGAATGCAATCAAACACAATTGGAACTTAATTTGTTATTCAGATGCCAATAATAAGTAATTCCTGTTTTACTATTTTAAATTTCAAAATTGGTGACATTTTTAAGAACAACATGCCGGAAAAAATATCTTGACTTATCTTGACTTTTAGACTATTAACGAAGTCTAATTCATAATAGCTATAGGTGTACCAAATTACAATTCAATTTTCTTAGCGGTTAGAACTGAGTTTTGTTAAATAAAGTCAGTCGCGGTATGCTTTGATGTATGTGCTAGCTTTTACACACGACTTCTCTCACGTTGATAACTAACAAAAAACAAACGGTTACAAAATATATTGCTCAGAATATATAGACCTAACTTGCAGGTATCCCAAATAGTGGTTATTACGAAAGAATGTTCCAAAAATAGTTCATTGAAATAAGGGAACATTTTTGTATTCACAGTTTTTCAATATCTCTCACTGTTTAAAAATTGTATTTTTAAAATACGAGCCACACACTTATAGATGCGTAAATCAAAAATTAATTATAGCGTAGATGTTACTCGCTGACATTATAGCGAAATAATTTCAAAAATTGGTTGGTTAATTTAGACGTCAAATGGTAACAAACAAACAAACAAACTAACTAACATTCGCTCTTATCATATTAAATTTATTTTCAAAATACGAATTAGAGACATCCAAGTTTCTTATTTTTTGGCAATTATTATCAGTTTTTGTTAAATATAATAAGAAAAGCATCAACTTAAAACGTATATTTAAAGCTTTGTTTAATGACGAAGAATGTATATTAGCAAGAGCTCAATTTAAAAGCACAGAAAGTCCTATTTATTACTAGGAGCGTTTTAGTCAAATCGGTACAACTAAATAAATTTAATAAAATGGATGAAAATAATAATTTTAAAAAAATAAATAAATAATTGAAATAAAGATAGTTGTTGACAGAAAAAGAATAATATAGGTATTTTCAAACAACAAACATATCACAACGATTTGTGTTCTCAAAGAATTTTGCATCAAATAAAGGCAATTTATTTGGTATAAGATTAAAACATTACTAACAGAAAGTCGTTCAACATTAAACCAAGATTTGAATCTAGAAATTTAAACAGATAAACGACTGCGAAAAAGAGATTATATGCACTGTGCACAGAGCGGTTATATATGTTATTATGTAAAATTATAATGTTTATTTTATATTTTTTATAATGATTATAATAATAATTAATGTCAATAATGATATTTATGACAAATTTTTACACATATAATATAACTGCTGTGTGAGGGCAGTTTATTGAAATTGATAGTTCTGGGCGATTCATTTAATGTGTTTAATTACATTCTATTCTAGTGATTTACTTATAATCCTTTATTGAGAGATTATTCTTTGCTGTAAAAAGTAAATAAGCTTGATCGCTGTCTCCATATTTTCTAAACAACAATATCTTTATTTGATAAAAAAATAATATTTTTTTGATACGTTTGTTGAAGATAAAATGTACCTAATTGGTATATACAAAACAAAACATAAACCCTATCATGTAGCAAATCCCAAACACCAGGAATAATAATGCGATGATATTTATGTGATGATAGGTAATGATGATTTACATACATTTTCAAAATAAATGAAAACAACTTGATCGAATAACCATCTAATAAGCTAATAATTTTTCCTCTTTTTTTCTACTACAGTCTTTTAGAAACCTTCGTCAAGCTAGCAGAGCAAAGTAAAAAAAATTGAATTTAAATACCTAAGCTCAAAGTTAGGTGCTGAAAAATTAAATTACGTGCTCAAATTTTTAATTAAGAAAATTGCGCCAGTATGATACACTGCAGCCGTGATATCAGCGCTGGCAGAGGGATGTGAAAACATCACTTTTATAATATAATGTAAGTAATAGAGCTAAGTGCTTTTTACGTTGTTTTAAGGCATGTACTCAATAAATCAATTTAATTGAAATAACCAAAAATTTAAGAACTGTCCGTAAAATGCGTTAAAATCGGATGGCGCTACAGTAAAAACAAATTAAATTTGGACGGCAGTTATTTCGACTTATATTTACATAATCATCTCAGATTACGGAAATAGTTGAAGATTTGTATACTAACAACTCTACTCACTAAAACTAACAAATTTCCTAACTCGGCATAACTCAATTTGCTATATCCTTTTTCTATGCTCTAATTTACCATTGATATTCGTATATTGTACTAAATATCTGATTTTATTTATAATATTTGTGTTGATATTCAAAAAAAAATTGCTAACTTTGAAATTTTATCACATTAAAACAAGTTTTAGAATATTTACTTAACTTCAACTTCTTTTAGAGATCAGAGGTAAATTAAAATAAATTCATCATTTATTAAACCATCTATGCAATATAAAACTTGACAAATAATTACTAACACAAAATTAATAATTGTAGTAATATGTTGTAGTAATTGTATCTATTTATGGAAATTGATTAGAAATTTGCCGGCGTGAATAATGTGGATAATTACTTGTATTACAACGACTATTGAGATATCAACTGTTCTTATCTGTAAAGATATTATATATAATTGTGAACAGTTCTATTAAAACATTTGAAAAATTTTTTGTTAAATGTAAAATCTTGAATTGTCAGTACTCATTAAAAAGGTTTTTTAAATTAACATTATCAGTAGATATTGACGGAGGTTTCTTATAAACTATTAATAAAAAAGTTTCAGCGAAATCATTTTATTGAGGTATTTTGGTTGAACAGTTAATATTTGATTTCACAATAAAAACCAATAATTATGTCATAGTGATAAAAATCCTAGATCGATGTGGTATTATATAAGCTATTATTAAGGCTTTTGAAAAATATTTAGACCTAAGCCAAAATGATCCGAAAACTTCAGATCATGAAAATTTTGTTACATTTTTCAGTATGATATATACTGCATATCGAAGATTAAAAAAATGTTATTAAATATTCAAATAGGTTTCAGGAAAATTTCTGAATATTTGAAGTTTTTATTTTCAAAAAATTTACATAAATATTTCATCCAATTTCGAACTATGTTTCGTGTGTAAATGATTGTATATTATATGATTGGATATGTATTTCACTCTCCTCCTTTCTCAGAAACTAAAAATCGGACTAAAATCGGCCATAATCGCCCTTATAGGTAGTATGCAAGATCTGAAATAATAAGTGTATATATATATACGATAAAATAAATTTAAAACTTCTCTCTTATAACTAATAGAATAAATAATGATGATTCGCTAGCTTCAATTTCGAAATAGAACAGGTCAAAAGATTTCAGTAATAACTTAAAAATTAATTTTTAATTATCAATGCTTTACTTTAATTTACTTAAATTCTATTTTTATCAACACATTTTAAATCATCCACTTCATTATATTATTACATTAATCTTGATGTAAACATTTTTAATTGTCCTGAAAATAAGAATTTTTTAAATTATCAACCAAAACTTGAAAGTAGGTTCGATTTTCTATACATCACATTCTACTCATAGCTCCTACCTGGACACAAATAGAATGGTATGAGTCGATATCATGAAAACATTATTTTTCTCCTACAGATGCATACACACACACACATGTATTTGTTTATATTTGTGTGTGTGTTTCATCGATGTTTATTGAATTTTTAGTTCATTGTTTTACAAACAAAAGGACTAAATATAGTTATCTGTACGTGCCACATATTTAGTGGGAAGTAGTAGGTTGTTGCTAGCTAAAACCTATGGCTACCTATCCTACCTATGTACATAACATATCTAACAACATATGTCTGTTTGTCTGTCCGATTAGTGAATGTTCTAACTACTCTAAATGTGTGTTTGTTTACTCATTCAATAATAATATTTGATCAGTCCGTTTGTCTGTCTGATATATCAAACTATCATGTAAAACATGGAGGTATAGTATGGAGAAGTTTTGTTATGCATGGCATGAGGGTATTTTACCGAAACACCTCAATCATACGAAATATTTATTAAAATATTATACCTTAGTACAATATGTACTAAACAATTCGAACACAATTATCATTAATATATTATATTGTGAACAGCCATGTTCAGTTTCAGTAATAAAGAAATCGTTCAGTCAAAAATAAGTCTAAAATAAAAATTACCAAAGATATCAAGGACTGAATTAATACTTTAAAACTGAAATTAATAATTTAGTATTAGGATGATTTTTTTTATATGTAACTAAATTTTTTCAACAAAGTTACTTGAGTCAGTTCAGAAGAACTTCTATCCAAATTTATTGTGAACATTTTACGTACTTTAACAATGACTTTGCGAGCTTTCTCTGAAATAGTTTTTAAATTATTCAATCCTAAATGTTTAACAAGCTCTAAATAAGTTCATATAATGCCTGTAGAGATAATAAACAAATATTACTCCTTGCTTTTCTACAACTTTCAAACTTGTTTCACTTAAGTGTGGGATTTTTGAGCTTTTTATGAAAAATCAATCTAAAACATTCATATTTTTAACGAAAAACAGATATTTTGAATAACGGATAACTCAAAAAGTATTGAGTTTTAAAGAAACATTACGGTACACTTTTTGATTAAAAGTTATTGTATTATTAATTTCTGTGGTTACTTTTTATGTTGAATTTTTCATCTCTTAGAAGGGGCGCCCTCCCCTTCGAATAGAGCGTCAATTTTTAAACTGTTTTAGAATTTTTAATTGCCTATATTTTTTGAAAAAACGCATTTAATTTGTCAAATTTTCTTCCACTATTTGGAAAAACAACTAATTTCACCTTTAATAGTGAAAAATATAGAAAATAATGAATGGGAATCAATTGTAAAATATTATATGCAATTATTAGAAACAATAGACAAACTAATAATGATAATATTATCAAAAGGCAAAAATCAATGGAACTTACTACGTTTCACCTTATTTTAAGTTTTGTAATTATTAAAGTGTCATAAATATATTCTATTTTACTCAGCTTAAAATAATATTTCACCTAAGAATGCATATTTAACAAGCAGTTGCGTTTTGAAGTTTTAAATTATCAATATTTGTAAATGGAATAAAAGATAAATTTTCTCGTAAACTAATTTTTTTACCGATTTAGTTCATTTATTTATTATTTAAAAAAATTTTTCCAAACAGAATCAAAAACAAAAATTTATGCGATTTTGGGTGTATAAGAAAATATCACTATTTTTTTCAATCTCTTTCTGCAAACAATTATAAAAAGAATGTTTAAATTATATCTCTTTTCCTTTTAAAACCAGTAATTTTAAAACATTTAGTAACTTCATAATAATATTGAATATGATTAGTATAAATAAATAAATAAAATATAAAAAAATTCTATATTTTGATAAAATATTAATATATATATATTTGTAATAAATTAGATTGTCCTATATATGTATATTTGAGTTTTTTTTTTTTTTGTTTTTTTATTTTTTTATTTTTTTAATGTAAAAATGTAATGTATAATATATTAATTTATGATAGTGTTTCAGGTAATAATAAAGCATTTTTTGTGGTTATAGAATATAGTATTATCAATTTTATGATATCGAACGATGATGAATTTAAAAATAAATGTAATAAAAAAATAAATAAATAATGAAAAAGAACAAAAAAAAAAACAAACTATGAAATTATTTTAAATATATTAAAAAATAATGGATTACTTATATAAATATATATATATATATATATATATATATATATATATATATATATATATATATATATATATATATATATATATATATATATATATATATATATATATATATATATATATATATATACTTTAATACTTCAATACACTATATGTTTATACTTCAGAGGAGGAGTTAAAAATCTTACACGCATCATAGCTGATTTTTTACATAAAACTTTCTTAAGGGTATAAATAGAAAAAAGGGCTTAAAATAGAAAAAAAAAGTGTTTCTAAAATTATAATATCTGTTTTTTTTCCAAAATAAGAGTGGGATGTATTTGAAAAATCGAAAATTATAAAAAAAATCGTACCCATTCATAAGCAAATGATTAAATTCAGTTAAAAGTCAAAATTACCTAATTATCTTGATTATATTCGTATCTCCAAGTGAATTGTTTTGTGAATAATTATCCATTTTCTTTTTAATAAACTGCTGAAATTTTATGGATACAATAACGAGGGAACTAAGTATACAAGAGTACCTTATTTTCTAGTTTTGAAATATTGGTAAATTTTTTTATACTTTCATAGTATTTTAAGGTACAGTGTACATGATGAAACATATCATCTATAAATTACCGTTTCGGGGATAAAACGCTCGAAAATTACCTATTTTTTCAATTAATAGGCGATATTACGTGAACCGTTAATCATCGTAACTCAATCGGTTAAACTGTTCCAGAGATATAGATATTTAAGTAAATATATTTGATAATGTGTATTTTCGATTTTCGATTCCGATTTTAACGCACTATTCATCCGATTCCGATGAATTTTGTTAAAATTGATCATCCTGGGTATCGAAGGAAAAAAAGTTTTAACAAAAAATCGTAAAAAATTAAATTAGGTTCACTGGCTAATAATGTTAGCTAATGATACAGAAAATTTTATTTGATTGAAATATAGAAAATGCATTTTCTCATAACATGCCGAATTTCATTCGTTGAAGTACACTAGGTCATTCATAAAGCTATTTAATTGAGCACTTTCGTATATCGGCAGGAAGTTTTTGTCCTCTAATTGGCTCTGTATATTTGTTTATTTCAGATAGGTTAAAAGTTTGTGTTTGATTGTTAGAGGTATTTTGCTTGTTTCGTACGTTGGTTTGGCGGGCTTACTCTTGATTCTTTTGCATTAAATGTACCCATTTTACTATTTTGATAAAAAAGGTTAAATTTATAATTTTATACTTGTATGATGCAATCGAATTATTGACATTGTCAATTACAAACGGGGCATTTTAATAATTACAGTCTAAAAATTAGGTTTGAATTAAATCCGTTCATAGAATAAATTAGAATGAGATTTGAGTTTTTTCATGATCGCGTAAGTAATAATTGCTTCGACAATACAATATTGCATCAAATCAGAATGTAATTCATAGTTATTAAAATTAGTAAATGCACGACTCACAATTGTGCACGTTATTGAAATTAATGCAGTGCCAATAATAAACAAATATACGCATTCCCAAAAATTTTATCAAAAGTTCAGATCAATTGAAAAGTTAATTTGCATGTACAAATCGATTTGGGTATATCAAATAAACTTGTAATGTCATTTAAACAAACATTATATTTCTTATAACCAATATTTTAAATATCTAGGTCTGTTATTCTCTACAGTTGACTACCAAATCATATCAATCGACACCGGAAAATGTTCCCGATTGTAAACAAAATATTTTGCTCCGATTGCTGAATAAATAAAATCTCTTTAAAAATTATGCTTGAGACAGAAAAATCACACAGATTTCAAGGTCTACCACTTTGCTCCTGCCGTTTTCCAAAAATGGCGGTAGTAGTCAGTAATAGTTGAAATATATTAATCACAGATGTCGAACACTTTGTTTTGACATTTGTAAATATAACCCTACTTTGATATAACTTAATTTGTGTTTGCATTCTAATAAAATTTTTATTAAATATGTCCGAATTTAAACCGAATTCTCATCATTTGCGGGAAGTATTTCTTTTTTGTTTCAATATGAAAAATCTGCGGCTGAGGTTCATCGTACTATCCTAGATACTTATGGTAAAAAGGCTATTAGTGACAGAACGTGTCGGGAATGGTTTCAACGTTTTAAGAGTGGTGATGCTACTATCGAAGACCGCCATAGTGGTGGACGGGGTTTGGTAGGACCAGCTTGGTGTAATTTATTATGAGCTTCTGAAACCATCTGTAACCATTACAGATGAGCGTTATAGAACGCAATTGATGTGCCTGATCCGTGCTTTAAAAGAAAAACGGCCACAGTACAACGAAAGACACGATATAGTGAGTTTACAGCATGATAATGCTAGACATCACGTTGCCAATGTGGTGAAAAAATATCTCGAAACGTTGAAATGGGAACTTTTACCTCACCCGCCGTACTCTCCAGATGTTGCTCCGTCTGATTTTCCCCTATTTCGCTCAATGGTACACGACCTGGCTAATCAGCACTTCAGCTCGTATGAAGAAGTACAAAATTGGACCAACTCGTGGATCTTATCGAAAGATGAAGAATTTTTTCGCCGGCAGCAAAGTGGTAGACCTATGTAGTTATCAAATTATTTCCCTCCAAATTCAGCAATATTTGTTATGTTTCATTCTTTCAATCCACTGCTAGGGTGTCATTCAAAAAAACAGAAAAAAACGGTCTCCCATTGTGATAGCAATACTAGTTTCATTGCTGTTAAATGAAACAGTATAGTTTTAGAGTATATAATCTAACCAATTTGTATGTATACTAAACACTATAAATCACTTACAATAACAGACAATTTAAAAGTTTTAGTTAATGTTTTACTATCTTCGTTTGACAGCTAAATATGATAAAATTATAAAGTGTCCACATTTTTTAGGAGTGCGTTTTTAACGAGAGAGGTGGGGGGTGCATAGGATATCTATAAAGCACCTCATTTCGTTATTTCAAAATAACTCGAAAGCAGCTCAAAATTTGATATTTTTATAAGAATACTTTTTTGTATTGAAGAATTGAATTCTTCAATATTACTACTCAAAATATTAAAAAAATAAAAATAAAAATATTCATTCAACACTTTTTTTTTGGGAGTAATCTAGCGAAATAAAAATAGATAACAAAAAATTGATCAAGGAAAAAGTGTAACACATTCAAATATCCGTACGATCAACGATTACTCATACGACTGATACTGACTGACTCTATTACTGACACTGACAACGATATTGCGATTCCAACCTGGCAATTTTTTCAGTATTTCAATTTTTTCTTCTCATTTTCAGCAAAACAAGTGAAGATAAAAATTAACAGTGTTAATTCTTAGATACTACACATTGATTTAGTACCAATGTGTAATGTGGCAAATATTTTTAATTTTTAGCTTTCATAAATTACATTAAATATGCAATCTATATAGATATACATACATATATAATTCTTAGCATGTATTATTAGTACACATGTTTTTTGCTTAGTTGCAGGTGAAATTGTTCCGAATGTAAACGCTTACGAGTAAGTATGCCATCATCAATAGTAGTTTTAGAAAAATAAATATTTGTATTTGTAAAACTTTTACGAAAGTATGCTATAATCAATAATTGTTTGTTTAGAAAAATAAACATTTGTTCCTGAATTTTGCTTCTATTTTCAACGGTTTAAGATTTGGGTCTGAGATCCATTGAACCGAAGAGATCAATATTGTTCACAAATTTAAATTCAATTTTGAAGTCTAGAGATCTCAAAATAAACGAATTCCAATTGAAATGGACATCTTAATTTCAGTTTCAACTAAGCAAAATATATGTATATATATATATATATATATATATATATATAAATTTACCTCTGTACTGATTACATATTACATATTTAGAGTATTTTATGAATGCAAATGATTAAAAATATTTCACACATTCCACCTTGATACTAAACCGATGTCGAGAATCTAACAATTAAAAATTTCATTTATTGTCTTAGCATGTTTTACTGAAAAAAAAAATTAAAATACAGCAAAAAATGCCTTAAATGGCAATTTCTCAGTTTGGAAATTTTGATTGACAATATCTCAGTAACAGTTAGTTGATCGTAAATTTAAATGTGGTCCATTTTTCTTTTATTCAACTTCTATTTGTTTCTTCACTATTTGTTTTTGCTTTCAAAAACAGTTATGAATGAATTACTAAATAAAATAAAAATACGTAATTTTTCCATCATCCCAAATTGTAATAAATGTAGACAGACTTAATAGACTAATAGAAATGGAATCCGTACAAATCTAGGGCCAGAAGTGTTATCGTGACCGATTATGGTCCCCGGTTTCGCTAATGTTTTTATGTATTATTTTTTCAACATGGTCATTAAATTTGCTTATTAATTTTCATTTACCTTCTCTAGTCACAATATTTCTATTTAGGGAGACATGGCTCTAAAGCCAAAAGGGTTTTTATGTATTATTGCATTCTGGACCAAAATTTCGAAAATTTTAACTTGAAAACCAGTTTAGTCTTCGTAGATTGAAGAACTGGCTTTTGAAAGTGATAAAGAAGTTAGAAATTAATTCCCCTTCCATATCACTTAAGGTCAACCAATCCTAATAGAATCTCGAACATTTCTGATGATTTAATATTTTTTAAGTTTCTTTACACAAATGTATAAATAAACTTAATACTATAGAAATTAAAAAAATAGGCATGCATCATGTAAAAGATTTAAAAATGATAAGTCTATTATATAGGTTACTATCAGGCTGAAATTCGTTTCAAATACAATTTTTGTATGCATTGGAACATGTTTTCTTGACAGATATAATAAACTAATAAAATGATTTTCTGCATAGTGTTTAAATTAAAAAATTGAATATAATTATGAACTTAAATATTAGATACTGTAAACAATAAATTTACATTTATGAATTACATGAATTAAATTTTCATTTATTGTGAAAATGAAAAAGTATATTGTACGAAGTTGTATTTTTCTTCGAAAAAGAAAAACAAAATATCAAAATATAAAAAACATACATGTCGAGGCTATGAACAAACAAATAAATAATATTTATATAAACATCATTATTTTATTTTTTTTATTAAAAAAGTTCATCACAGAGAACAAAAGAGATTGGTTATATTTTTTTATTATTTAAAGCCCTGATATCTACATAAAAACAAAGGAAAATCCATCCACAACTCTGACAGAACAACAACTACATCACTGCTGATGAAAATAGGGAAAAATACAAAACATTGTTTTGCATTTGCAATTGAAACTTGTCATTGTGTTTTTTTTTCTCTAATGTTATATGCATTAACAATGCTCAAACAATCTAACATATTGTTTATTGAATCTGATTTGTTTTCATAATAATTATACTACAATGAAAATTATTTTTCAAACTTTTTATTTTAAAATAACTTTAATATTCTTAAAAATCTGATGAAAATTTAGGATTTACTTAAAATGTTACATTTTAAATGTTACGTTTTTGGTAATACGTGGGGAGTGTTGTGTGTATTTAATGACAGTTTAAGACAAATTTCTAAATGGCAATTGTAAACATAAATTTACCAAAATGTTTTTGAATTTTTAAAAGAATTTTATTCCACCAGTCAGAATAAGGTCTTTTAAAGATTTACATTAGATATTTATACCAGCATAAATAAGTGCGCAGCACGTTTCCAAAACAAATTTCAAATACATAGTTTCAAAATTCCGGCTCAATTTATTTTTCATATATGAAATTCAGGGTGAATATAATATTAAATTTCAGTTAAATAATTCATTCATTAACTTTTCGAATGCGGGTTAATTCATTGTATTTTTTTTAATTTTTATAAATTTATTTTATTTGTGTATCTACTGTGAATGTGACATGTAGAGTAATTATTCATAAATTAAATTACCAACTTGGAGTAAATCACGCAAAATAAGGTTGGTTTTAGAACATTTTGACAGATGTAATCTAGGAGAAAAGAATCTAGGTCATTCGTGCTGCGTTTTATCAGTAAATCATGAGGTTGAGCACGATAGCACGATAAAAATGTTAGAATTTTCATCCAGTTTCTTAACAGATTTATAAAACAACAGATTTTTGCGAAAACTGTCTATTTTCCTTTTTTTTCATTTTAGAGAAAACCTATGAAATAAATCTTATAAAATATGAAATAATATATATATTACATTTATATTAGAATATTATAATGTCAATCAAAGGTATACATATTTCATGCATTTGTCTATTATCTTATATACCTCTTAACAACATACATATATTATATATCAAAATAGTGCGTATTACACATTTTCATACTTATCAAAATGTAATAGCAGTTATGATTATTATTCTTTATAATGAAGGCAAATTTTTTAATTCGAAAATTTTATTGCAATCTATCATAAATTGATTAAAACAATGGCAGAAATAATAATGATTGTTGCCACGTAAATTCATTTAAAAAGTAAGTACTTAGAGACTTACAGACAATTAGGAACGAAAACTAAATTAATAATTATTAATAGTTATTTTTGCAATAAATGAATGCAATAAATGAATGGGATGAAACTTATCCAATCCTTTAACCTGGAAAAAATCACAATGATCATTTTTTCTGTATAAGATATCATCTCTCAAAATTGTCGATCAAAATCCAGTCTTACTCCATTAAAGATAATATATAACTTCAAATTTGAATTAAATTAATTAAGAAATTTTTCAGTACATAAATAAACTCAATATGAACAATTCAAAACACCAGCAGATACAAAGAGAAAAATTATAGCAAACGATAATATTAAATAATTCTAAATATTTAATATTAAAAATAAAATTGAGAAACATGATTAGCTAAAAATAAACTGAAATCTTTAGTTTATCAGAGTTCAGTCTGATATGTCAAATATTCATAGTTTGGCAGAAAATAAATCGAAAAAATACAGACATATGATAAGATACAGGGCTGACAAAAATACGGTATAAAGACCGAGGCTTTCA
This sequence comes from Chrysopa pallens, assembly GCA_020423425.1. Classification (NCBI taxonomy): domain Eukaryota; kingdom Metazoa; phylum Arthropoda; class Insecta; order Neuroptera; family Chrysopidae; genus Chrysopa; species Chrysopa pallens. Next base: position 34,015,717 of record CM035591.1, read on the forward strand.
AAAGAAATGAGGTCAAAGAACCAAGGACAACATTGTTGACTGATAATCAAACCAGAAGGAATAGACATTGAACGCTTTATATTCTTCGTTATGGAGACACACTATTAGTTTTTAAACTTTGGTTTAGTATTGCAGAAAGATCGTGGGTTTTGAAAAGTATACAAACCCAAAAGGGTACTTGGTTTGGAAGAAATATACTTGGTTGTTTTCATATGAGTAAACTTAACTACCTATTACATTCTGTGTCTTGTATTAACAAGAATGTATACAAAAAATAAATTTAATACACAAGATACACGTTAACATTTAATTACAAATTATTCAAACATAATCGGTATAAAAGGAAATTTTTGGTACAATTACCGGTAAAATAGGATATTTTTCATAAAGAGTATAATATCGTATCACCTATTTTTATACCAATTTAGAATAAGGACAATGGATAATGTCTATTTAAATGATATGAATAATGGATAATTACGATATATATGTGTATAATATATAATTGTATGTTTAAACTATTTGTCATTTTATAAATAAATAGCATAAATTATATTGTAAAATGCATCGTAAACAGTTTATATAGTTTTTAGTTACTTTATAGAATGAACTTGTATGAGTGTCTATTGTGTATGGAATTTTACAATATAAAATTTATAATATAGAATGGCTAAGAATTTAATTGCAGTAGATAGTTGTCGGAATAATATTTTAACTCATCATCATAGTTCACCATGTAATATCATTTTATCTAATTACTTAGCTAATAATTATTTTAGACATAATTTTCTGACTAATAATTGACTGAAATATATTAGATAATAATTTTCTAAAAAGTTGATCGAGCCTGATATGTCATATATGAATTCTAGGATTTGATTTATATATATTATATTAACATTTTCATTTAGTTTTTTCCTAAATATGATGATTTTTAATTTTCGATTATGGTTTCTTCAATCTTTTATGAGCCAAAAAGCTGAGCCATGGATCCATTAACAAACTTAATCCAATTTTTTATATTTAGAATACGTCACCGAAATTCAACTTGCTATCTCTTTTCGTTTTTGAATTATCTTGGAGACGGGTGGACGGTAATGTGATAAGTAAGTGATTCATTGAACATCTGTTCTAAAATTTTGCTTAGCGCTTCAATGCGCTTCAAATGAAATTTAGCTTGTACTACTAATACTTTAAATAAAATTTCAAAAGATTTAAAGTGCTGAGGGAACGTAAGAAAAAAACTATTTGTCTTCTTGAACTCATCTTCCATTTTGGAAAACTTGTAAGAGAAAAATTAATGTATTTCGATATAAGGAAATATGTTTCCTTAGTTTGCTAAGAATCTAATCCTACTTCTTGACGAAACAAGAATTATACGGTTATTTTTATTTTTTCCGAGAGAGAACTACAGCTCACAGAGGATTATTTTATGCAAAGCTGGAAAGAAGCGTTTTTTTTTTGTTGAATCCAATGTGAAATAATCAGGAAGAAGTAGGAAAACTCTTTCTTTTTATGACAATTTCCCCTTGCTTAGAAAAATATCCAAAAATCCCAACTTATTTTATATCTAGATAGACAGTTGCGGTTTTATAAATCGAAGTGAAATTATGAGGAAATATTTTGATAAACTGTAATTTTTAAATCCGCTCCAATTTTGGAAAATTCTTAAAGCATCATCTTATTTTCTATGCAAGCTATGAAGATGTGGGTTTTTCACAATCTATGTAAAATGAAATATTTTACAAAAAACGGTTTTTTATTTATTTTCGATTGAGGTATACTGCTCACAGACGGACTAGTAGATATAATATGTATGATAAACTTAAGTTTTTAATCACACTATAAATTAAATAATACGTTTAAAATATTTATAAAATTATATAAAATATATTATTATATATTATAGTAATATATATATAATATATTTATATATATATATATAACATATAACTTATGAATGCTTGTAATGGTTAAATTGCACGCAAATATATCATACATATATATATACATACTGCATACAAACAGTCTTGAAAACTTCTACAATAACAACAAACAACAACAACAATAACAAAACAAAAACATGGGTGCCATATTGTTAAAACACGCACATGAAACCTAAACAAAACAAAACCTAACTAAGTTATTCACACAACATTGCCGTAGTATTGTATATTATATTCTTAAAAGTGTTTTCATATAAATCACAAGTCTTAAAATATTATAATTGGTTAGTTGGTACCACTGATGTTGCTTTGAATTAGCAACACTTACGAAAAAGATTATGCATAAAGATGTTCTTTCTTGAGGATTTAAGGAATTGATGCTATCGGACTTTTCAAGCCAATAGATATTATACACAAGTGGTAATTGAGCTACTGCGTACTTTACCTCGATTTTTTCCAAAAGACTTTAAAAGGTTTCGAGGAATTAAAAATGAATATGGATGATAAAATCAACCTTATCATAATACGGTATGAATAATCAAACGTGCATTAGTTGGAGAGCGCTTGGTACAATAGCCTTGCAAGAGTCTAACTCTTTCACTGCAAATATTTCTGGCCTTTTTAATCGATTTACACAGAACGGAACAACTCTCGAAAAATTTCAATCGTATGTGTCTAAAAACAACGAAATATATCTTGACATATATTATGATTTACGAAAAAGCATTACTTCATTGTTTGGACTATTTGTCGACTTCGAACAACTAAGTTAAAGAGCTTAACACTCAAACTTACCTGAGAATCCTCAGCATATTTTCGTAGAATACACACAATATGAACATGTACGCAAAACCATATCGGCAATTTCATCGGTAACTAAATTATTTCTGTTGATATTAACTTGTTATTTTACTAATAATGTTTGTTTTTTTCTTCTTTGATATGATTTTTATATGCTTTTATACTTTATCTGTAACCAGTTAAACTCATTGAATTCTTTACTGTATTGAATGTTGTTAAAATCCACATCAGCTTTATTTTTGTATTTGGGAATGCTAGTGCAACCTTACTATGTACGTTTACGAAAATATCCATGACATACTTTCTATAAAATTCAAAGTTCTTCAAAGAAATCGTCTTGTATAATCGGGCAAACCATATACGTAATCTTCATGGCTACTGAAATTTTTTTTGAAATTTCTTAAGGTTAGTCTCATTTTTAGTTTGCCTTGTTCCGGTTTGCAACTTGGTAAATAACATTGTCTTATAATCTTTTATAGCTTAGTTTTTTTTCTCAGTTTTCATTTCTGTTACCAAAACATAATTTAATCGTTTAAATGATTTTGACATATGATTTAATGTATTCGTCAAAAATATATTAAGAAAATAAGGTGGATTTAATTGGATTTGTTGGAACAATCAAAAAATCCATTTCACCTCTAAATTTACATACGCTTTGTTTATTAATTTAGACATTTTTTAATGAAAGAATTTCGATATATCGAGAATTGTTGGAAAGACACAATCGAAATCATTTTTATGTAACTTGCTTAATTATACTTTATTTTCAAAACATAATCATTATCAAAAAATGTTATCCAGTTATTGTATTAAAAAAATATATATGCAGAAATAAAACGAATATAAAACGTGATAATATTTATACAATATTACGATATTTTAGAATAATGAGTAAAATAATGAATACAATTTCGCATTAAGACAAACTTGTGAATTTCAATAAATTTCTATATATAAAGTTTTTTAAATAAAAATCATTATCAAACGCAAATAGACATAACAATTAGAAAATATTACAATAATAAAATATTCTTACTATAAACAAATTATAATAATATGAAATAGTTTCTGAATTTTATAGAACTAAACAGAAAGTATTAGCAGGGAGTATGGACTGATTGTTACTTGTAGCCAAATGTCTTTTTATTTAAGTTTTACAGAAGAATGTTCAAGTAATAAACTTTAATAGCTTCAAATAAATATGAACAATGTAACAAAACTATGCTAAAGGTATATGTGTATATATGAGTATTATTATTACTATGTATACAAGCTAATTATGTTTAAAATGAAGCTACATTTACAGAGAGAAGAAGATGTAGAATATACTGTAAGGCAAAAGAAAGTTCCAAATTTTTACAATAGTTATCTGACCAGGGTCGATAATATTTGCTACTAAAAAAAATTATATTAGGGTGAGACTCATTGACAACGGAAGATAATATAATCAAAATGAAAGGAAAAATTATTTACGGGGAACTGAGGTCGGAAAGTATTTTTTAGGGTAAAACATGGTTTATTTCTATTACCGGTAAAACTACACGTCTTATGCAAAAGAGATAAGTGGCAAAATTGTAGTTAAAAAAAAGATCTACAACTTTTGTATTCACACTTTTTTCACATGATTTCATATGATTTGAACGAAATTTGTCGAACTTGATATGTAGATCTTTAACTATTTCTTTTTTTTTTTTTAATTTTATTATTATACTCATTGAATTTTATGAAAATTTGATATGTTTTATATTATGCTTAATTTTATTTTTGTATGTTTTCAATTCACTGAATATAAATTTGTAAGTTTTAGATATGGGTACATTGCAAGAATTTATTGTGACTTACGTTTCGTACTGGGATTTGTGAATCGAAACGTATTTTTATTTATTTTTTATCTATTTATTTTATTTACTTAAAATGTTAAATTATTATTTTTACCTGATTTATATTGTTGACAATTTACTATTAGTAATATTTTTTTGACTATGTAATTTTCATTTTTTTAAATTTAAATATTATAGCTTCATTTTGATTGATAAAGTATTCTTATTATTTATGTCGATTTATTTTGTATTCTTAATTTGTATTTCTCTTGAACGTAGAACGTCATATTGCAATTCTGACATGGATTTCCATGATTTCCCAATAAGTCGTTAAGGTAAATACCAAGATACCCGATGGCGCATAAACAATGTAAACGCATTTAAAAAAAAAATGTATATTTCAAAGAATAAAAATTTTGTTTATTTATTTAATTATTTCATTTTTCGTCGTTTCCTCCGAACAGTTAAGAATATTTAAGGAAAAAATTTTAACCAAATCGACAAAATACACAGAATTGAATTTGGAAAATTTGGCCAGCTTAATGTATACCTTATATTTGGCAGTTAATACAGGTATGGATAAATGATTTTTTTTTCTTTTTTTTTTTTGAATAATAACAATGTTGCTAACGAGATGCGCGTTATATTATTTATGGCATTAATTCAATGTAGATTAAAAAATATCATGAAGTAACACAATAGTTTTGTAGAACAGTTCTGAAGCCTGCTAAGAAACTTTCAATGAAATCGATGACGATCGAAGATTCGTATGTCCCAGCTTATAATTCAGTATATTTATTCATTGTAAACACAACATTAAAAAATGAGAATAATAATATAAAAATTAAAATATTTTATTTTACATATTACTAAAAGTATACCTACACAATTGAACACGGTTCTTAAGCAGAGCAATTACATTGAATGACTATCATATAACCACCAGCTAACAAACTTTACATGCGTGTGTACATAATTTTGCAAATTTATGTTACAAATCGAGTTGTAAATTTGTAACATTTTTATAGCATTTGAAAAGAAATTGTCTATTAAATTGCATGTTATACCATACAAATGATTTTGCGAAAGTTAACTTTTATTACGTTCAAGATAATAATTCTTAGATTGGTCTGGTAAATTCCGGAAATGTTTGAGTATTGAGCATGGCCCAAAGTTGTTTTGTACCTCTTCTTGTTTAATTATACGTAAATATTTTGAAATTTTTGTCATTGTAACTTGTATTATTATGAAGTTTGGTTTCTATAATTAGGAAAAATTTCGACTGTACGCACTTAGTTTCACTTTTATTCAATTCGCAAACATGATACGATTTTTTAAATATTATTTAAAACATCGTTTGCAGCAAAATCGTATTTGTTTTTGAATGGTTTAGGGACATGTGATTATATGCGTAAGCTACTGGCCAGTAAGCCGGTATGCAGCCAATTGTACGTTTACGCTCTTTGACCATAATATGCCATAAAGGTGTTTGAATTTAAACTGTATGAATAAATAAAATTCCAAAGTTAAAAGTCTAAAAGTACAAAATAATCAAGTTTAAAATTTTTAACCCATCATTTCCACTACTTTGTTAGAAAAGTACCTTCCACTTTCATATATTTGATTATTTATCTGCACTATACCATTTAAAGGATTATAATGGTAGTGCAGATAATTCAGTGCTTGAACCTACCATGGACTAGAAACTTTGCATTGAATTTGTAAATAAATTTTTTTTTATACTGTTTAGTACTTTTCTTAAGAAGACTCTTTTAAGTAAAACTAAATGTTAGCAGTTTTGGAGTCCTGCAATTTTAGAGATCAAATATGGTTATTTTTATTAATATAATGTTTGAAAAAGATTTTTCATTTAGATAAGCTTCAAAAAATATTTCTAACAAATTTATTTAAAAAAAAAATCTTAATTTTATTCATTTTAATCGTGAGAAAATAATTTTTGTTGCCAAAAGGCATATATGCATTATACTATCAAAAAAGGCGCTCATATCGAGCGGAATTTATGTACAAAGTAAAAAAAAAAATGTACACTTAAAAATTCAAAAATAAACTTGAAAAACAAGAACAGAGGAGTTACTTGATTGTGAATGAAATAAGATGTTTTTTTTTTACAAAGAATTAAATTTACGTGATCATATTTTCTCTCTTTAAATAAAGTAAACGGAGCGGTGTTTGAAAAAATGTCAACATACCAACATGAAGTGCGGTTATATACTTACAAATTTAAGTGCGTCGGTAAATATATATAAAAAAAAAGAATAAAAAACCTATTTTATTAACAAAATGTGCGGGTGATTTAATACGAATAACTACAATTTTATAAAGATTTTTTTTTTTAAATTAAATTGTTTCATCTGAAAAAAACTGAATTATTTTATAGAGAAGAAGGACTTTTTTCATCAGAAAAAAATATATTTGTGCACTTATTAATATATTCGGATTATTTTGAACAACATTATTAAGTAATGGATTAGTTAATAATGTTGTTCAAGCTATTTAAGAAAATTGATAAGGCCAAGTGATACCCAGTTACTTTAGAAATACGATATGTTAATTTAGTATGTTTAAAAAGGTTATTATTCTGTTTTTTTTTTTTTTTTTTTTTTGTGTTTAACAAATTAAATACAAAAATTTTGTATGGCTTAACGGAATTTGACAGAAAATCTTGAAGATAAATTAATATATTAAAGTTATAAATTTGAAATTTGAAGAGAGATATAAGGCTTGGCGCATATTGCGGCGGGTGTGGAACAGCGAGTGCGACATGGTACTGCGCTATTTTTTGTAAGATACACAAATTAAGAGGTCAGCGAAAATTGACGACACGACGTTACGCTGCGTGACTGGCGAAAGGTGACAGTCGCGTGGCTCCGTACCAGAGACACAGTTTCTCAAGTCTACTAATAAAAAAACTAATAAACAAAAACAAAACGCAGGTCTACTGTACGAGGGACACGCAGTGCGCGGCGATCTGCGTGTGGTGCAATCGCGTCATGTCGTGTCGCGCCGTGCTACACGCGCCACAATATGCGCCAGCCCTAAAACTAGTCTTTTTTAAATGAGGATAATATTTTACTAATAATCTGACAAATTTTAGTTAGCAAATAGTAGACGATTACACGTTCTGGTTAAAAGTTAAGCCTGAAATTGTTCAATATTGTTCTATATGTAAAAACATGATGCTACTTTCATATGTGATTTTGAGCGATTTCTAATTTTATGAGATACATGAACCAAATTTATATCAGAAGAAATATTTGACCTTATTACTACTTGTTCTATCGGGAGGTGGAGATATAGAAACGTATTGCAGAGTGTTGCATAAAAAATTTTTTGAAATTTGTAGCGTGGCTTATTAAAATACAATAAAGCTCCAGCTGCCGATAATTTTTAAAGGCAGGATTTCTACTGTAAAATGAGATAAAAAAAAGGTCCACTTACTTAGAATTACTAGAATGCATATAATCTTATTGAAAATGTTCAAAAATTTCATTATCTATGTTTAATTTACAATAAAATTGTAATAGTTCAAAGACCGTAGATATTGTTTTTACACGCTTCAAGTTTAACTTTCTTGGAATCGCTAGAATGTCATGATCATTTTGTAAATCTCCAAAATCCAATATTTCACTTTTTATTTCTTTTAATATAATTTTTTAAAATTTAAAGAAAATCAATCTTAAAAGTCAAACATTACATTAATAAAATAAGTCTTCACTCATATAACCGATTTGTAGTGTCGAAGCATCGTCATGGATTACTAAAATTTTAGTGAGAGTCACAACGACGGCAATATTACTAGAATGCTAAAAATAGTTGTTTGTAGTTCAAATAAAGAAAATTCAGGTAAACAGAGTATGATATACGTTCTGCAAACTTTCAAACCGAAGATTTGTTTGTCCACTCGCATTTTATAACAAATAGTACTTTAAAAATTTTTGAAGAATTAGATTTATAAATTAACCATATAACCACTGAAATTTCAGCAACTTTGAAATAAAAAGTGATGATATTTTTATATATTTTTATATATTTTTTATATAAAAGCTTAGAACAATGATGATTTGAGAAAATTGATAAAGAACAGACGTTCTGTAGAAGTTGACTTATGGTAGCGAGTTACTGGAGCTGGTTGACACAAGAACATTTTTATTCTACTCGTCGAAAACATTGCCAAACCTTAGGTCTACATTAATACTGCCTACTCACACCAAAAATTGATAATGTATCTGGCCCATAGGAGTTTAAACTCACAAGTTTATCAAAATTCAAGAAAAAAAATTCGGTTTTTAATTTTAATAATATTTTTAAAAATATAAAGTAGCGAATATTAATTTTCTTTCCATTTGTCGCAAGAACAACTATTTATTCTAGAATGAAAAATTAATTTTCTTTTTTCACAACAATATAATTCTAATGTAATGTAAGTTTTTCATCACAAAAATAGATATAATTCTACTGTCTTCGAAAAATATTTTAAATAAACCTTTATACACTATATAATGGTGGTTTATATGAATCACCTAGATGATACCACGTGCGTGATGATTTTATATGGCACTTAGATCATATGTCTATGATATAGCTTAAAATTGATATTCGTTAGTAGGTAATATTCGTTATAATCGTTATTAATAAGGTGTTTGAAACAATAAAAGCAATTTCTAAATTTTAATATAAGGAAAATTTAATATTGAAACCACATTTATACATTTTTTTTTCCTTTATATGATTATAAATTCCATTAAATCAAATCAATAATAAATAATTCATAACCTATAATCAATAAATTTCTAATTTTTCATTATTAATTATAATTAATGACATATCAATTAAGGAATATTAATCAATGATATTTATCACAAAAATACATATATTTTTATATTATAATAATAAAACACCTATATGAAAGTTGTTTTATATTATAAAAAGTGGACGTTTTTTAACAGCATAAATGGCATTAAATAATTTATAATGTTTTTATGGAGTATATGATATATTTTTTTACACAGCATGATTTTTAAACGTAACAAAACAAAATTTAAAATGTTAGAATAAGAAAATATAATACACACTAGAATTATGATAACGTCACTATGCTGCTATAAAATAGATAATTGATAAAACAATGAAAACGCAAAAAATTTAAATTTATTTGTAGTCTTTAAAAATATTCCGAAAAACAACTATTAAAATTTCGTACATCTTTCCGTGGCCCGTAATAGTTTTGATCCTATGAATAAAACTGAGATGTATTCAGTAAGAATCAGAAACCAAGAATAAAAAGCAGTTAAACAGCATTCTGCATTTTAGTATTTCTTAAACATCAAACGCTTTCCATCGTTTTCCAAAGAGTATCGAAATCATCTTCTTTTTTTTGTCTCAACGATCGAGATATTTTCAGAAAATAGTAAGTTTCCTTCAACCGTTTAAATAACACTTAAAATATTATGCAATGAGGTTAACAGAAAGCTAGGTATACAATTTTAATAATTCTTCGAATAAAATCTATTTTCTTATAAACCCATTTTACAGCTGCGAATGAAACGTGCAACGGATAAATTATTTGTAGTATTAAGGGTTTGGTGACTTATTTGTTTTCCAAAAATTATGTTTCTTCACCTGCAATTGTAACAATACGATTTTTGTATACAAAAAAGCAATACTTGAAAGTGGAAATCAATTAACTTCTGTTTTATCAGTTTTAAGTATTGCAAAAAATTTGAAAATTTCATAATGATAGTGGGATTTATATTAACCAGTACCTCCGTAAGCCATAGCTTACCCAATGCGAAACTTTAGGACGATGTTTCCATGTTTCATATGCTAACTACGAATCTTAGCAGAAAATCATCGACTGGCGACGTATACGCTTAAAAACAATCTTAGAAGTGCTTTTCCTGGTTGTGTTTTATCTTAGATGAGAGCAAATGCCGCACCCAATTAGCAGATATTTTTTCACAACCAATTTATAATTCAAATTTGAAACGACTTTTTGAAACCCTTTGAGGTCACACAACCTTTCCTGGCAATTTTATGCTTCAGTCACTTAACACCAAATCGTGGATTTTATGCACCCGTCTATGGGACGAGCTGAATGATGTTCACTTTTTGAAGCTGTATGGCGACGATTAAATTCATATATAAAATTATAAATTGTTTTAAATACAGGGGCAGGTGTCATTAATTGATTACAATTCTGCTTTTATTTCTCTAGCTGTTAAGTCTTTTATATAGAAATGTTTAATCACTCCTCTAAACTTAGTTTTTCCATTTTTTTAAGCCAACGAAAGATATAAACCTGATATACATGCTTGCTAAAAACACACCATTCGTACAGTAAAAATATCAAATACGAATTCTTACAGTTAAAATCAGTGAATTTCAACCAAAGTATTATCTTATTGCTAATATTGAAGCCTTAGTCATAACACTATGAACGAAAAAGTTGTATGATGTTATGTTAAATAATTATACTTATGGGTTAAAACATTACTGCTTGTCGTTTTCATTGTATATGCTGCAAACAGAATAATTCATACATGACGTAGACAATGTTTACTTTTGTCAGATATGTGTACATCTTATTATTAAATTAATTAATTATCTAAAGTCAACGTAAAAGTATGCATTAACTAGTGAATACAAAGAATAAAATTTATACTTTATTTGTAACATATACATTTCGAATCACAGTGTACGCTTTAAAACAATATTTGTAAAAGTATAAATGGCATTTAATAATTTATGCTACAACAGAAAATAGTAGTTTGTTATTTATCCATGAATATTATATTATACACGAATAAAACATTTTTACACTCGCTGTTTAGTCTTAAAGTGTGAAAAAGACTTTATTGTGTTATAAGAAATAAATAAAATGTTTATGATTATAATCTTGAGGGTGTTTTTATTTGTATATGGAAAAAAATGCCGCAATTGTGTAGTGTTCGTTCGCGCGGCCAATAAAACCATTGTCACCTTAACATATATTGTACATCTTCATAAATTTTAAACAATTTTAACATATATACAAGTAGAGACGAAATTATTTTTGTACTTACGTTAACAAGTTAATCAGTTTGGTTAGCAAAGATACGAACCCATGAACAAATACAAAATTTTTTTTTTTTTTAATTTCTGGCTTTGGCTACTTTCAGCTATATAGCCATTAACCAAAGGGGAAAATACTAAATTGAATTTTAAATCCATAAATATGTTACAGATTTCTATTAATTATAAGGATTCAATAAAACATTTTTTTTTAAACAGTATGAAAGCTTCAATTCAAATTGAAAATGAGCTAATCAGTAAACTTTCTTATACCTACTAGTGAACATAATACTTTAAACGGAAAAAACAGAAATTAATCTATTAACTTTATAATTATTAATGAGAACTCTAGTATTTTTCGAATAAATTTCTATTTTTTGCCAAAATTTCCTAGATCTTAAATTATTTTTATTTTTATAAATACGTATTCCGACTACAAAGTAGTCATCATCCGTATGAATTAGCTAGTTGTAATGATTCCCTGAGGTAATGTTACTCGTTACGAATTTGGAGATGATGACTATTTTGTAGCCGAAATACGTATTTATAAAAATACAAAATAATTTGATCTAAGAAATTGCGGCAAAAAATCGTAATTTAATATATTAAATTTTACTGCCAATAATATTTTTATTACTCAAAAGCTGATTTTTACAATTTCCAGGAAATATTCTCAGATTATTTTGATTTAATTATTTTGACTACAAAAAACATATAGTATTTGTTTTTAACACAATTAAAATTTTTCAAATTACTTTTCTCCTTTATAATAAATTTCCATCTCGTTAATCAACCGGCAGTGAATAAACGTTTTTCTGTAAAGAAATATATATTATTAAGAAGCCTTTGACAAAAAAGCACAGCATTTACATTTACAAATAAGCAATATAAAAGCTTGAAATTTTTATATTATATGATTTAGTATGGGAAATTGAACGTTTTATTATATTTTACGATTTTAATCGGTATGGTATAACTGACTTTTCCGACTTTTATCAAATGTGGTAAGCATGTATCACATTCAGCAAATTTATTGTTTTTGAGTTTTTAAAAATTATTTTCTCTAGAAGGGCGCTGATTTTTACAATTGATTTTTACAACTGAAATAACATAAGAAGCGAAAATAGGAAAACTTTTATATAGAATATTTATATTTATGGTAATCCCCTCTATTTGAGGAAAATCTCCAAAAATACTAAAATATATTTTATTCTATTCAGGCTAGGAAGATGTAATCGATGATTTTTGATGAATTTTTGTCTCAATTAATATTTTCTACTCTATGTTGAATCAAAATTCGACAAAAAATTCATCAATCATATCTATTTATTATAAAACTCGAATTACAAACGTGTGAATCACCATTTAAATATTTTTCTGTGAATTAATATGGCGGGTGTAAAATGAATAACAACATTTGATTATGAATTTTAAAACAATTCTAAGCAAACCCTGTGTTTACTGTGTTTGCAACAAGCTAAAACATTAAAAGACTTTCGTAATAAATAAGTTATTATTGCTTTCATTAGTAAACTATGAAAAATTTCTTTCAACTTTTGTAATTCAGAAAATCGAAACTTTATGTTTTAGAACATGTAAATACTTGGTAAAGGAAATTAACATATCATATCAATTTAAAAAAATTATTATTAACTCCAATTTAAAATTTTTATTTAGCTTAAAAATTGCAAAAAGTGGGCAGATTTACATTTTAAAATTTTATGTGCTACAAAAAAGACTACGTCCGATTTTTCAAAATTAACGTAAGGGAAAACTTTGTTACTCTAATCATTAAGTTCATTATTATTGCTTTCATTAGTAAAGTATGCATAATTTCCTTCAACTTTTGTTATTTAGAAAATCGAAATTTTATGTTTTAGAATTTATAAATACTTGAAATAGGAAATTAGCATTTTATACCAATTATTAACTCCTATCTAAAAATGTGTATATACCTTAAACATTCTAAAAAGTAAGCCGATTTCCTTTTTGAAATTTTATGTGCTCTGGAAAAGACTACTACCGACTTTTCATAAACGCCGGGATAACTAAACTTTTATAACTTTTCCTTCGATCTTTGGTACAAATGTTATGATCAAAAACAAATTTTTCGAGTTTTGCAATTTTTAGTATTTATTTTAACGTTTATAATATATATATATATATATATATATATATATATATATATATATATATATATATATATATATATATATATATATATATATATATATATATATATATTTTATTTTGAATTAAATTTATATGGGAAAACATTTAGTATACGCAGCACCTACAAGACGAATATTTTTATACATGTGTGGTAAATAGTGCGCAGTCTGATTTCACATTTTTCATAATTAAAAATGCATTAAACGTTTCACACTTTTTATATAAAATGCGCATCGTTTTTAGCGAACACACACAAACTAACAACATAAAAGAATTAGTTTTTTTTTTGTTCTGTATTAATAAAGTATAAAATGATTAATTCTAATCACACATAATTATATTTTACTATGATTGTGAATTAAAATGTCCGTGTTGTGATGTATAATGAACATTATACAATCAATAATTCAAAAGTTTCATTTTTATAAAAATAATACCACCTATAAATATGTCTTGTTATGTCGTTAATATATTTAATCAATGCATATATAAATAAATATACATTGATTGATTGATTTATTCCATTTGGTATATAATTAGTCGTAATAAATTCGAAAATTCATTTCAAATAATTGTCAAATTGCAATCCGACAAGATTAGTTACACACGAACTGTGTAAACTAATTGAGTTCTTTTCGTAGTTATAATAATAATAAATCCAAAACATTTTTGATATTTTATGAAAATAGGAGAATTAAAAATTGATGATCGCATTAACACCATTATGAAAAAATTAGTTATGGATATTCATCATTATCAAATTATACTCAGATAAACAAGAAACACTGGATTTTAAATCAAAAAACCCAACTGCGTACATAAAATAAACTATTATAACTTTAATAATGAACGCAATGTACAAGAATGGTTTTTTGCTCTAATTTTTTTTAATTTTAAATTCTACCATCAAATTATGACAACATTTTTTAACGTTGGGAAACAACTTTATTATTTAAAAATAATAAATTATAAATGTTAATTTGAAGAAGAATTTTTAGAATGGGAAGGTATTCATTTTGCGTTAATGCAAATGTTTATGTTCACTTTGCAAGGAATAAGTTAATCCTTATAATGCAATTTATATAACAACAATAAAGCCTTCATCCATACATTTGGATACAATTTACGATGAGTACAATTTCTATATTAAAAGGAAAAGAAGAAATGTCCAATAATTACAATTTATAGTTTTTTACACAAAAACAAGAACTTGTATCTTGGCTAAAAGACACTTGCTTCTTCAAGTTATAACATATGAAGCAAAATTTTCCTTATTTTTAGCCGGGTCGTTTATTAAAATATTTAAATATATTTTATGAGTATTTATTAAAATTTCAGTATGTTATTCTGACCTGTTATATTAAGCAATAGTGGTAAAAATTTATACTGATAAAGAACGTCTTCAGTACTGAAGGGACTAGTTCTAATTGTATTAATCTTCATTCATTCTTATAAAACCTGGTTACACTTTAAAATAATTGATAACATTATAACTGCTTTAAAATACTTAGCTATTTGTTTTAATAAACATCGTATGCATTAAAAGACCGGCCAATAAATTATTTCCCACAGGTATACTTGACACACCGTACAATCTGTGTATTATTGTTTGATAAACTAAACACTAGTTTTTAGTTACAATTCATTCGGAAAGATTCATTTTCAATACTCACTAACTTATCAGATAAAAAGCATCTCAATTGTATGTCGCCGACTATGTCTTCATGTTCATCACTTAAAACTATTGTAAAAAATCTTATTTAAAAATAAATAAATAAATAAACACAATGTAAAAAATAATAATTCTCAAATAGATACATAGTAAATACCGACACAAGCGCATTCATTTCCGATCAGATTCAGAGAAATGGACATTTTTTCCCTACTGTATTGGTATGGCATATAAATATTAAATACCAACAAAGTGTGACTTGGAAGGCACAAGAAATACATGTTAGAATAGGCAGAATAGGTATATTGTGATAATTATGAGATAATAGAAATAAAATAGTCATTTAACTAAACACATTCATACAGACAAAGGTACAATCTTCAGGAAATGAGTTCTATTAGTTTATTAATTCTATTTTTTAATTAAAATTCATTAAGATTACATTATAATATATTTATCGAACGTTTTCATTTGTGGATATTCGGAAGCAATAAAAGTAATAAATAGTCAAGAGTTAAATCAGAATATGTTATTTAATATTAAATTTTTTCATAATTATCCTTAAGCCCAACTCTATAAACCAAGCAAAAACCTCGCAAGTCCTCGATCTGCTTATAGTGTTAACGTATGTTACTACAAACGTCCTTCATACACTTATGATCTGGTCCATGTTTGTGGTATTTTAGTTATACCTGCACAAATACCAAGACATGGTATCAAAAAACGAAGCCAAATCCGTATTAAAATGATAAATCAAATAAAGTCTTTGTGTGATTGGTGTATGATTTAAGAAACGAAATTTCTCAAAAATTATTTATAAATTATAACTATTTATAACTTAATCGATTGATGCGCTACGAGTGTCTAAAATTTGTACTAAAACACATTATAAAAAATATTATTATATTTGTTCAATTGTTTGCATGTAAATCGTATACCAAATGTCAAACAATAATTATTGAATGAGTACAAAATAAGATATTTTATTGAAGTTATTAGGTTGAAAATCGTACGAATGATTGCGGAATTGCAATAGTAATTTTGAATCGTACATTTGATTGATAAACTATTAGTTCGTAACCATAGAAACGACTGAAAACATTTTGATGTACAGTGCTCATATTTGCAATAAAAAATATTTACTGATTCAATTTCTTCATTAATTCTTACAATTTTCAACCAAATAACTAGAATTATCTAAATGTCATTTTTTTAATTATTCAATTTCAATTTGTTTGTCATTTGCTGTACAATTTTTATGCAAAAAATTAAACAAAATATTATTCTCTAAAATGCGAATGTTTTATTACAAATTTAAGCTACTCGTGGCGAACCAATCGATTAAGAAATACTTTCCTCGTACTTTGCAAGGTACGAATACAAAAGTTTAATTTAATTATTTTACGATTTTTTATGAATAATTTTTTGTATGAAACATTTCGGAAATTCTTGGTTTCACTTGATTAATTCATTTATATATGATTAACCGAACAATTATCATACAAATATTTCCATTGAAAATTACTACCAAAATATTTTTTGGTCAGTTTTAATTTATCATTAAAAATATATATGTGCAATTTAGACATTAATTTAAGCTTCAGTGGATTAAATAATTTTACTCTTAATTGCATTCATATTTTTTTTACGTATGTGTGTATGTGATATTAAAGACTAATTATTATTCAAAATTTCCCACACACCGTTCGTTGTTCGTTGGTACGTAATAATATTATAGTCCCTTCTTCATAACGCGTAAACACTATTGTGAAGAAGATGTGTAGGTATTTCCTTTATTTCATATATAAACCAAACTCAGTTAAGAATTATGCCTGAATGTTATTATATTATATTAGCTATACTAAAAAATTTTATATTAATTTATTATTTAGTAAACAGTGACGGTTCTAAAAATAAATATACTTTTTCAACTTAAAACTAATAAATGATAACTTCTTTATAAGTGTTATTATTTCAAACATTGTGCAATTCTATTTAAAAATAGGTGCAACTGAATTTAAATGATATTACGAAATTAGAGTACCATTTTCCCAATATGATGATATAATTAAATACCATCTTAACTATCAGTATAGTAAAAGAAAGTGGAAATTCACTCTTAATGTTTCTAATAGCGGTCTATACACAAAATTTGAAGAAAAATAATAAGCTAGCTTTAACTGCTATGTTTATTTTAACATCAGTATTGAATGTTTTATAAATCGCTAGCTGTGAGAAACTGCAAATTTTCTAATACCTTGTATGAAGAAAAGAAATTTCTATAATAAAGGATGCTGAAGAAAGTATTCTTGTCCAAAAAAAGTGGTTGAATCAAAAATATCTCCAAAACGATCATTTTTAGAAACTGAAACTGTCCAGTTTTGATATACTTTTATCACACAATAGTAAAAGAGTCTAGTTTTCGAGATTAGTATTCGATAGCGAGTTTTTATTAAATATACAAATTTTGAGATCCTTTGGGTACAGAAAAATGATTTTTAGAAAGTGACTACCTATCAACATGATATCTTCCGAGCCAAAAATCGAAAATGGTTACAACGATTTTATGTATTCAACTTAGTAAATTCACAATCAATTTTAACCTTTGGGTACTTCTTTTATTTGAAACATTTCTTTTGAATAAGAGGAGAAAAATGAACTGATCCTATTTAGCTACATATATAAAACTGAAAATACTTCAATTCATTAATTTATTAGCTCTTCTCGTTTTATTTGTGCACATAGTTTATATAGTTGTAAAATAAAGTTCTGTGACGCTGCTTATTTTATCTTAAGTTTTGGAATCTGTTTAATATAAGTCTAGCCCCAAAAATAAGGTCAAAATTTTAAAAATACTTTAATCATTTATAATAGGAACTTTGTCTAGTGAAAACTAGCATTAACGTTTGTATGTTTTCATACTAGTCAAATAATAATGTAAGCAATTAACTAGTCTCTAAATAATTTTAATTTTATGCAAAATCACTTACTACCTAAATCATATTTGAACAAATTGGGCTCAAAAAGAAGCCATTTATTCATAATTAATTTTACTTTATAATGAATCTCATCTAATCATTTGAAAATCTTGTTGGAAAATTATACACAGACATATTTTCATAAGCTTGAATTTTCAACCATTCAAATTATGCCTTCTTTAAAAAAATATTACACTGCCGCTAATGGTTTTTTTAAAAATATAGTACCACTAAAAACTAACCTAATTATGTATTGTGTGTTAACTAACCGCGATATAAATCTAAGATTATTTGTAAAGATATCGAGAGCATATAGAAGTTTTATGTATGTATATAGGAAACAGATGCCTTTTTTCTGAGCATATTATATCGAGGGTACCTTCAAATGTCCAGTTTAGTTCGTCCGGTTTATGTCCTATGAAATATATTCAAACGGACCATCTGTTTACAAAATATATAAAATAAATGTAATGTTTGTGTTTATTTTGATAGCTTCAGAAAAATTATTATCAATATCTATGTTGTATTTATTTGGTTAAAAACAACGGTAGGGTGTTTTATGTTCAATTTACAACCTTTTAAGTGTACAAATAATTTTCATATTTTTTTAATAAATATAATACTTTGATCGATATTATTATCAGAAAAATAAGGAAATCTCCATAATGATAATAATTCAGAGTATTTAAAATATAGTGGATTTGTTTGTACACTGTACATATTAATCTTTATAATTCTTTGTCCATTCCATAAATATCATCAGTTGCGTATTTCTCTATGACGAAACTAATTCGGAGTTTTAAAATACAGTAGATTTGTCCCTAGTTCCAGATCCACAATAAGTCAAACGTTGTTAAATAGGACACTCCGATAGTTAAATAAAAAATAATAAAGTAACAATTGTATTCTTAAAAAAATGCTTAGTTTTCAGGATGTTTTTTGTGTGCTGTGGTGCGACCATTGTGCTTAAGTATCTCCAAAACTGAAAAGAAAATGTTGGTTTGATAAAAGAATAAACTTCTTAATAATTTGAGAATGAAATATATAACATTGGCTTTGGAAAATGAAATAAGATGTTTGATGAAAATACGTACGTTAAAGAAAGTTTAAGTGTAAAAGAAAAATTAGCAGATACTTTTCGAGTTTTTGCCATTTGAGAGTTAGTTTTTAGCCACCAAGGTTTTTAACCTCCTAAAATTCTAGAGGGTAGATTGGTTTGGATTAGACCACTAGTCTTTTTATGGAAGTCGAAAATTTCTAGGAAATTAATGAACAAAATATATTCAGATACTAAATAACACAATCCTCACCAATGCAGTATAATTTTTTCAGAAAAACACTATTTTACAAGATAAAATTTTTGTAGCCGCGGATTAAATCTTTTATAGAAAGGGTGTTTATACACACAAAAACTAATAAAGCTCCGATTAATTAATATTAAGTATAACTATACTAACTAAAATGTTTTACAACGCCATAGTATTCAGTAACTGAAAATAATTGTTAAAGCAAGGAAAAGTGTCTAGAAGAACCAGTTACCCTGATTCAATCATTAATTTGTTTCTACTTTTTTATACTTCATACAATTTTTGTGGAAAATATTAGTAAATAGAATGATTAGAGAAGAAAAAAACTAATTGAAACTTTTTTATTTCATATTTAAATATTTGTCCATTCATATGAAATGGATTACTATCAAAAATAGATAAACGGTCATGTTGAAATATATATTTGTTATTATTCAGTGTCCCATCTTGAAGTTGGTAGCTACTATTAAAGTTAAATTAAGAGATTATTATTCTCAAGACAATCCACTGACGGCGAAAACTTGAAAATCTAAAAATATTTGAATGTACATATTAGTATGGGCTGGTCTATTAGACCAGAGTAGAAGCTTTAAAAAATGATTAAAATGAGAAGAAAATTATAGTAGGATAAAACCCATTGGAAACGGAAGATAATATGATAAAAATAAAAGAAAAAATAAATTACGGGCGATCTTTGTTCGGGAAGTGTGGAAGGGGTGAGTTTTTAAGGGTAAAACACGGTTTATTTCGATTTCCGGAAAAAATACAAGTCCTATGGAAAAAAGTTAAATGGCAAAGTTGTAGGTAATAAAAAGATCTATAACTTTTATATTAACACTTTTTTCACATAACCTCAAAATTTTTCGATTGAAAATTTGGGTGCTTTTTCGATATTTATTCAAAATAAGATGAAAAAATAAATATTTTAAATCAAAAAAATTACGGTGTATTTGGAACATAAAAAGATAAGTTTTCACCAAATTTCGGAGAAAAAAATTTAAAAATCAAAAACTTGGTTATTTCAATTTTTCACATAAATTTTGAGGTTATGTGAAAAAAGTGTAAATACAAAAGCTGTAGATCTTTTTATTACCTACAACTCTGCTATTTAACTTTTTTCCATTAGACTTGTAGTTTTGCCGAAAATTCAGATAAACCTAATTTTACCCTTAAAAACTCACCCCCCTCCTATTTCCCGAATTGAGATCGCCCGTAATTTATTTTTACTTTCATTTTTATCATAATATCTTCCGTTTCCAATTAGTTTCATTCTACTATAATTTTTTTTGTTTTCAAAAATTATCTACCCTGGTATATATGCCTTGTACGATTAGAATACTATTTATATATTATCATATACTGAGAGAGTGTGGCAATATGTGTTCCCCAACACGACATCATGTTACTCGGGCCATATAACGCCGCGCTATGCGTTAATCTAAAAAAATTTTGTTTTCATAATTTTTAAAAAATTTTAATTTTGTTTTTAAGTAGACCGGTAAATATTTCTCGAATTTTCTAAACTTAATATTTTTACTTTATAAGAATATCTGCCATCTGATTAGAAATAAATACGAGCTTAGTTTTAAACACGTTTATAAGCAGTTTGTTTATTTAACATTCAAATATACTTTTCGATGTTCCAAACGAGACTCACATAAATAACATTATTTAAATTATTATTTTGTTTTCTCTCTTAAATATAATATTTGATTAAAAGATATAGATAAAAAAAAGTTTTTTTGTATATTATAAATTGTAATTTCTTTCAACACCTTCTTCAGAATCTCATGCAGAGGACCAATCAATCTGGTTATGTACTGAACGCTGTGCACTGTACGTACATCCGATTAACTTGACATGAACTGAACTGAACACATATCATATGGTTGATAGATAGATGGTGTTAACGAGCATTTATCTGCATATCAGCATCTTTTAAATATTGAATGTAGCGATGAGAATGATTCAGATACGTTGATCACATCGTAATAAAACAATGTATTCATCAATTATTGATTGAAATTTACTATGCGTGTTGTTGTTTAGATTTTTAATAAACTATTTAACTAATCGAATTTTTTTTTTAATTTTACTCAAAGGGTTAAACAGTTTAACATCTGTATCAATTAATTTCTTATGCTTTATTTTTTTTCTTTTAACAAATACAGTAAAAATAGTATTGATTAGAAAAACTTAAATGGATTTTAAGAATAAATCTGGTATCTGAAATGATTATTATTAAATGAACGATCTTTTTAATATCAACTATAAACACATTGTAAAAGAATGCATCATTTTTTATGAAATATAAGTAAAAAATAACAAAATATAGTTTTTTTTGTTATTTATCCATGAAATATAGCTATGAATGATTGTTACCTTGATATCAATATTTGACAAAAATAATCAAAAATTCGAGTGCGGGGGTATTCTAAACATTTTTAACTTTTATTGATTGATTTTTAATTGTTAAAATCCTGAATCAAGCCAAATTAGTATTAGTATTGCATTTTTAAATAAAGTATCAAAATTAATAAAGTCAAATTTTATTTTTAACCGACGAAAACCCAAGGTTCTCTATAAATTTGGAAAAAAAATCGGAATCTTCACGGTAGGTAAACAGGAGACGACTTACTGATTCTAATGTATGAGTACGTAACTTTTTTTCATAGTAGACCGATTTTTATAATTCATTTTTATTGGAAAGGGTATAGCCCGAATTTGTTCTTATAAAAATTGGGAAAAAAATTCCAACATTATGGGTGGGAAAATAGGGGTAATTTACCCATACCTAACCCAACCAAGTTTTTATTTAACATAATAACTAAGTTCTTAAGCTAATGTAAGTAAGCTAATGTAATTTTAGTGGACGGCAAACATGTAAAATAATTAATTAAAGCCTGATGCGCGTCCGTCGACTCAAAATTAATTAGGTATACTTATATTAATTTAAGAACTTAGTTATTAAAGTAAATTAAAAACTCAAAATAATTATAAAACTATTTACTTATTTATACTTACATTAGTTTAGGAACATAGTTATTAAGGTTAAATAAAAAAGGTTTATTATATTTTGTATTTCAGATTTTTCGGCGATTCATTTTTTTTGTTAAAAAGTGTTTATCTTTATATTAAAATGAGTTTTTCATGTTGTATTTAATAATGGTAATTTTAGATTTTTGCATTCCCAAAAAATGATTAGTCTTCCATCACTGAATTTCAATACCTTTTACATAAATCGAAAATAATAAATAAACCAAAAAATTATATAATCTATGACAGAAATTTCTACTTTTGATATAATTAATTCATGGCTTTTACGTGAATAATCTTGAGTTCAATGATTAGAAATTTTCATGCAAATAGACCACAAGAAAAATAAAATATTATGAATAAGTATTATATATTTAATTAATTTTTTTAATTTTAAATGTGCGTTTTTGTCTTAATAAATTCTAAAATATGAAATTCCTAAATTATAGTGTGTGAATGAATTAACAAACTTGTTATGATTATTAACAGAATTAGGTGATAATTATTGTTTTTATGAAATGCATGCTTTTATAAATTTAGAAAAAAAAAAGATACCAAATTTCGTCACGATATGATCTCTTGCACACGCCAGAGATTAAAATCACGTCTATTTTTAAAACATAGAAAAAAACACTTATATGAATTATCATCTCATGATAAAATCATAATCTAAATATCATATAGGTTTATGGGCAGCCCTAGTCAAATTAACTTTTTTTTTTTTTTTTTATTTGGGTGTATAGATTAATACTTAAAGATACGATTTTAGTTAAACTGAAAAATTAAATCAAAATAACATATCCCTCATTTTTATTCATATTTAAATATTGAGTTAATAAGTTAAGAAAACAACTAACAGTTATAAATGTTTATAGACCTGGTATAGGAGGTATAAATTGAATGATAATCATCTATAGGTATGATTAATTTTTAACATACATCAATTCAAGTAACTTACTACCCAATTGATCGATTTTGTACGGTCACAAACATTTTAGGTCTTGAATATACTATCAAATTTAAGCTCGATATTTCTTTCCCTTTTTAATTTTCTTGATAGTGGATTGACGGAGGAAACACATGACAATGTCACTAATCACTAATGAGATGATTCTATGAATAACCATACCCATATTTTCTAGCATTGCAAGCCTTAAACCGAATATAACATACCTTCATATATTCATATAAATGTCTGATATAAAACTAGTAATTTTTAATGTTGGGTATAAATAAATAATTTTTTTATGTATATTATTTTTATTCCGACTTTTCGACCATAACTTTATTTGTTCACAGATTCATAGATAAAGTACTGTGGAAATTTATGCTATATTTCATATTGTATTTGTTTTATTGTATTGTATTTTCAATGTAGTATCCATCAGAGGATTAATAACTTTAGGTTCTTGTAGTTTTAACAGCTAAGCAGAAAAAGACGGCAAAAGAAAAGAAATAACAAACAAAAAGAAATGACAAAAAAGGGTATTACGAAAATCTTATTTTGAAATTCAAACTCAGGTAAGAGATCACCGAAATAAAACTGGGAAAATTGGGTGTAACCTGTACTTCAAATCTACAGTTCAAATATATTTATAATTTTTTCATATAACAGAAAAATTAATAGGTTACACCACCATCCTGATATTTTAAATTTTATTTTCAAGATGATTAAATTCATTTTTTTTTCTAAACCAATTATTTATGTTTGAAATTTTATAATAGCTTTCCAGGAATCCAGCTTTATAAAAAATTTCCAACATACGTTCTTTATAATTATATTATCTAAAATAAGAATGCAATTTTAATTTTGGACCACACGTCTATTTAGAATTGCTTAGTTCATACTTATTTACAGATTATACAAACAATTTACTCTGTTAGTAATTACATCATTTGATTTTCTTTTTTCTATTTATACAGAAATATAAAATTCTAAAAAAGCTGTATTTCTAGATTCTTAAATAAATCACCTGAAAGAAATGATTGTAATTTAATTTTTGAAATCAAACATTCTCAGATTCTCTCACGCAGTATAAATGATGCTGAGACTTAAGCGATACAGTATGTAGAACAAAGCGAAGAAATCTGAATGTGCCACCTTAAGAAATATCTTCAGAGTGTTGTGGGCGTTTGTTACTAAGATAGAAACAGGTGTGCCTATTGGTTAATATCAACTTGTTTAACAGATGTTTATGGAAGCTGCTGGACCAGTAGGAGGAGTTTCACGTCAGACCATTAACAATTCATTTTATAAGACGTTTTCGTTTTTATTTATTTATTTATTTATACATTTTATTTTTATTTTCAAGTGCACATAGGGCATTCAAAGAACATATCGTCTTTTTCAAAGTTTCTTGTTTTAATGTGAATATCCTCTAAGCAAATTTATTTCACATTGGTTGAGAGGTAGCACTGCGTTCTAGGTTGTTATAATAAATGTTCTGGGTAATAAACTTGCAGGATTTTTTTTTGTATTGCTCTTGATCGATGCGTGATAATCCGTGTACGAATATTAAAATTTTTTTTTTCTGTTCTAGTATAATATTATTTTTTATGATGATAGGTTTTTGTAACTATAAAACATGTTGCTCTCAGGTTGTGAATCTTATAGTATAGATATATTGATTATTTAAGCGATGAATGAATACCTTCAGGTTTCAATTTCCGATTTTATTGAATTTATTGGTATCCATATAAGTTGAAGTGATACTTATTTAAAAATATACTTTAAAAAATTAGTCATGTCATTAATTATTATTTTTGCGTAATGATATTTTCCTCTAGGAAAATTCTCAAAAAAGATCGATTTCTTCTTTCGGGGATCGTTAAATTTTTGATTACGCAGTAGTTAAGAAAACGAAGAATTATATTTAGTTGGTATCTACTGATAGATAAACAAAAAGGAAATGTGTTCTGAAGTTTGTTTTAAATAAAATATAGTTTATGTTCACCATAACTAAACAAAAATTGCTACTGATAAATAAACATAAAAGAATTATGTATTGAAATTTTTTTTTTTTAAATTAAATTTGGTTGATGTTCAACAACATAATTTTCAAAAGTATGCTTGTCGATTCAGACTAGTCATTGTGATGACGACCAACTTATCAGAATATTTTGCAGAGGAACAAGTTGGTAGTACACATGATTATTCTAAAATAATGAAGGTCGATTTTTTAGCATCAGAAATATTTTGATAGATAGGGTAAATTTAACACGACTGTAGATTGTAAATCTTTTTTAATTTTTTGGTCAATCCAGGAAAACCTTGCTGTCCTTGATTTGATTTCAAAATGATTTCAGATTTGGATTTATAAATAATGTAGGATAGAAATATTATTGAAAAGTGAATGATTTTCGATTGAACAATTGAAACATATCTTTAAGGAAATTTGAACACCTTCTTTGTTCTACATGTTGGAAATACCTACCTATCCGTCGGCTTTGAAATATGTATATGTTTAAACACTCTGTGTAAAATAGAACGTATACTTATAATAATTGTATGTCAAATTAAATTTTCTGTAAAAATTTCAAACCTGCCTCACAGTAATTATGAAAAAAAAATCCTTATGGAAACACTAAAAAAGTCCTAGACAGCTTCTGGCTTTACAGTAATATATACTTTATGTTATTATATTAAAAAAATATTTTCTAACAAAAAATTTCCATAAAAAAAAGAACAAAATAAAAACTTTGATATTAATTATCTAATTACTAAATTCAACCTTATACGATTTATTAGCCTTTACAAAAATTTTTAATTTACAAATCATGCCATTATATTTTTGTGCCTGAAATATTCTAATTTTTCAAGCTTTTAGAAGATGTTTGCAGAAATCATAATATGCTAGGTTTTACGAATTCCTTTTTCTATATCTTATCTATAGTTCTTTGTTTAATCTTTTCAGATATAACTATCGATTTGCATACAATTATGAGATGAAAGTAACATTCCGCTGACTACAAATGTAAAAAGTTAAGCACTGCTTATTTTTATATCAAAAAGCAAAAACAAACTCATAATACGGAAGCATTACTGCCTGTGTATTTTGCGTTTGTATATAGTGCCATGCAGTATTGAGTTTTATTGTGGGGACAATGTTCGGATTGTTCTCGAATATTTATATTACAATAAAGACTTGTTCGCCTCATGTTTAATCTTGGGTATCGTGGCTTATGTGTTAATCATTTTAAGAATAATAAATGATTAACGTTTTATGCCCTATATTACTATCAACTGTTACTATTTATTAAAAAAAAAAAATTATAATCGATTGCAAATAAGAAATAAAAATTTACAACTATAATACACGACAATGTAATGATTTACACGTTGCAACTTATAGGTTGCAAAAATATAAAAACTCGCCAGAGATTATTGGGAGTGAATTGTACATTAATCTTCCTGAAGAATTAAAAAGTATTGAAAGCATGCCGAAATTTAAACATGTGTTGAAAAAATATATTATAATGCAATGTCCATATAGTTTAACTTAATTTAATTTCTCTAGATATTAAGACAATTTTGTACTTATTTCTTCCTAACTACCTATACCTATGTATTTTTCTATCATTTGGTAAATTAAAATAAATAAATAAATTATGTGTAATATTTTACTCCTGTTAGATAAACTAAAACGAAGCCTTCATTGAAAACTTTTTTATAAATAAGAAATTATTAAAGGTCACTAAAACGAAACAACATGCCATTCAAAAAAAGTGCATTAATTATTAATTCATTTTATCAATGAAAAAGCCAAAATGTGCAACTATTGGTAGAGTACAATTTTAGTGCAAATGGAATAAAATAATTTATAAATATTTTTGTTGTTTAAATAAATGTTGGTCTACACCAAACATGTAAATCGTATACTTCGTAACCGATGTTTCTATTTCAGTGACCGAGGCCAAAAGGTTGTCAAAACAATAAAACTTCATTGAAATATTAAATGTAAAAATGTCATCGAAACTACGAACGATAAAAGCATTTGATATAAAATCATACTCAGGTTCATAAGTAAATATATATAACACGCAGATACAAATTAATCATAATGGGTCTTTCCAAATTATATATTTGGAATTAAAACTGGGCATAAAACATATTAAGTAGATCCTCAGTATTTTACGCAACATCGATCTATAATTTACCTAATGATATCTATTTATATCGCAAGTATGTTGCTTTTTTTTTTGTAAAATATATTCTACTTGCTCCAATTCGAAAAATTGTTAAACATATCGACGTTTTGAAACCTTCGGAATCTTTTTTATTTCGTCACTCACTGGTTGTAGATTTAGCGATATGTCAGTCTATTAGTTAAAATTATTCGAATGAACTCCAAAATATCTCTGAAACTTATGAACGTATACTTAATAAATTTTTGGTTAACATTAGTACATATGTAGTATACAAATTAGTGTGGTTCTCTTAATCACAATTTTTCACTAAAATATGGATATCTTGAGAGACATTCATTTGATTTTAATAAAATTTTCTATGTATTGAAACCAAAAGTCGTAAAACAATAAACTAAAATCCATTAACTTGAATAAAAATTAGATGATAAAACTATGTGACAAAATGTATTTTTTCACTTAATATTTAAATTTCACCGCAAACAAAATATATCAGGAATATCAGGAAAAAGTTTTATGGCCATTATTAACATTCTAATTAAGATAGATTACGATGTTTTCTATGATTATTTTACTGACTAAAACATTAATATAAAATAATTCCAATTTTGAAATAAACATGTACAAACAACAGCAACTCGAAAACATTAAAAAATAAATTGTCAAAATTAATATACAGAGTTAATTAAAAAAAAAATATCGAATCTCTTAATAAATACAGCTACATTAATCGATTAATAATAAAAATTATAACATATAAATAATAAAGACTTAATAATAATAATAATAAATAAATTAAAAACTTTTTGTTACTATATTAATAAAATAATTTATTTTATATTGTTCAATGAATTTTCAAGAAAAAAAATTTCAATACAATACATAATAAAAAACAATAAATAAAAAATTTTTTAATAAATACTGATATATACAAAAAATCAAACAATTTTGGACCGTTTCTTCGTAATGATAAGTATAAAGCTAGTATTTCGTAAATGGTTTCGTTTCGACGAGAAGCCCAAAATTTTTTACAATTGAAAATTTCGTTAAATGATCACCAAACTGCTGCGCAATCGGGTAACAAAGTCGATATATCGAATTTCTAAAGTTGCTAATCATTAAATTGTTTATCAGTTAAATTGAAAGGTAATTCAATTGCGAAAATATATTTATCACACAAATTCAAAAGTATGGCCAACAATTTCTCCACTCTGAACATGCCAAAGTTACATGGAGATATGTATTTATAGGCGTCAAGCTTATTGTTACATTATTGTTAAATAATAATTATTTATAATAGCCATAATAGACACGAATGTATTAGTGTAATATATTTATATGTGTGTATACAAATTGAAATATTCTATTGAAGTGTATTTTCACAATGACAAGTTGA
The DNA here is from genome assembly GCA_020423425.1 of Chrysopa pallens. Lineage (NCBI taxonomy): Eukaryota > Metazoa > Arthropoda > Insecta > Neuroptera > Chrysopidae > Chrysopa > Chrysopa pallens. The sequence goes on from CM035591.1 coordinate 34,045,061, forward strand.
CTTTTGATATTTTGAATTTGCAAATTTTAATTTATTTATTTTACAAATCATTTTTAAAATAGTTTCAAGTAATTTTTTTTCTTCACTTATTCATTACAAGTTTTTTTTAAACTCATCGACTGGTTTTCTAAATCATAATAAACCATAGAATTTCTCCTAATAACTCTCACAAACAAAATTCAAGTTTGATTGACATAGCGAAAAATTTCAATTTTTTTCTGTGTGTTGTTAGGTAAACGGTATTGGGTAATTTGTTATTTTTTGTTTGGTATTTGTCTGTTGTTATTTTAGTTTTAGATATTACGATCATATATTAGAAAGCTGTCGATCTATAGAACCATCTTATTTATAAATAGCACTGGCCAGTTTTTAACTAATTTAGATGATTATTTAAACGAATGCGATGTATGTATAAATTATTTATAATATTGCATCTACTAAATTATTTTGTGATTAATTCAAAATACTATAATTTACGTAAAGAAATTAGATTTTTTGGATGTTTATATTTTTTAGAAGATTAGATCTTGTATCAAATCAAATCAATGAGAATGTTAATGAAATTTTTAAAATCAAATAGTTCTGGGTAATATTTATTTTGTTATGTTGTTTCAAAGGGATATATCAACAAAATGGTTACAATTAGGAATTATTTGAATAATTAGATTGTATGATTGTTAGTGTTTAATGAAATAAAATTTTATTGACTTTGCATTATCGCTTTTTTTCTTAGTTGACCGAACGAAGAGAGTTTAAGTTTTTAGTCAACGATCAATATTTGTATCATAGGAATTTTTGAAAGAGCTGTCCCATTTTGATGAAATATTAGTCTATCGTTTATCGTTTATTGAAAGTGATGACTATTGTTCACAGAACTACTAGTTTTAAAGTATCCAAGTAAAACTACAAGAAAAAATATAAATAATTAATTTTTATATTTATAATCCAACAATATGATTCAAATTTTGAAAAGTTAACTTATACATATTGTATTTCATTGTTTATACCTTCCAGTATATTCGTAACCAATAAGGAAGTGTATTCGCATTTGTTGTTATAAAATTATTATTTAAAATAAAGAATAAATATATATAATAATAAAAAAAAAAAGTTAAGGACATATTTAGATCACCTGCTGATATTCATACGTTCAGTTGAGTGTTTTATTTATAATTAAGATGTTTATCTCACTACATATACGTACCAAGTATGTACCTATATATATATATATATATATATATATATATATATATATATATATATATATATATATATATATATATATATATATATACATATATATATATATATATATATATATATATATATATATATATATATATATATATATATATCGTTATACTACAATAGTTAGTAGGTATTGTATCTAGTGCTGTACTTATAAGTGCTGAGGAAGGTATCCACTAAAATCGACATACAAACCAACGACATTATATTTTATATAAAACTTTACTTATAGTTGACTGAACTAATATGGTCTTAATAGTATTTTATTCACCATCCATTTGTAAAAAATGAATGGACTGGAACTTGGTTTATATGTGTGTTATATTCTATATAGGTATATTTTAACTAGTAATGGGCAGGATACGTTGTATATACGTATATATATCCAAGGATCATTACGATACTTTTGAATCATTCCGTATATATATTTATAAGTTAAGGTAGCAACAAAATACTGTTAAATAAAATAAATTTCGATTTTTTGTCCCAATTTCCTAGATCTAATTATTTTGTATTTTTGTAAATACGTATTTCGACTACAAAGTAGTCATCATCTGTATATTCATACTGATGATGATGAATTGGGGCAAAAAATCGAAAATTATTCGAAAAACTCTAGAGTTCTCATTAATAATTATATAAAATAAACACTGTTAAATCGTATTGAAATAATTAAAAATTACATACTTTGCAAAAATAAATATTTCAAACATTATTGTAGTAAAGTGGTAACTTGTATAGCTTACTACTTTATTTACTATGACTACTCTAGTTTGGTTTTGAGTTTAATGTGTTTCAAATGCAATATAACGCAAAGGATTAACTAGTTTCAAGGTCACGCTCACGAACACCGATTGATTGAATAGAAATGTAATGATGCGTTTTCGTATCCGTAACCGAGGATCTATTTTATTCACGAACCGACACATCACTAATTTTATTATGTTTTCCTCTTCCTTTCTTCTTATGGAAAGTGTTTCGGCGGACGAAGTGTATAATCGCAATATTCTACCCACCATCATAATGAATATTTGCGAGTAATCAACAAGAAACCTTTTTAATTTTTTGTCAAATAGTAAAATGGTTTCGATTTTCTAGGTCAAAATACGTCCATTAATCCAACGAAACGAAAAATTTTGTATGGACGTTCTCGCATATTAAGTCGACCTGATACTGTGATCATGAGCATATGTATATGAACCTCTGTGTTCCTTTTTTATTCGAATAGGGAAACGAACAAAATGCTAAAAAGTTTTATGATTCGTAGAAATTCTGCGTTCTAGAATTATACTGATAATTCTACGTTCTAGAATTTTCATACTGATAATTCTACGTTCTAGAATTTTCATTTTTGAATATCATAGTCCAACTTTAAGATGACTGAAAAAACATGCAGAAAGGTAAATATGCTCTATGTACTACTGATACAAATAGTCATTTGAAAATATGTGTTTGTAAAGCGTATATTATACGATCAAATAATTTACTGTGTGTATTTGCATTATGAATGAGGCATTTATAAAAAAAAAACAGTTTTAAACTATCTTCACCGATTGAATAAAGTATTTAATGCTTGATTCCTTATTATTAAAGAACTCAAGAGAACTTTTCGTTAGCATTGAAATAAAAGCAAATCAAAAATAGACTTCAACTGAATGAGAAACATTTACAATTCCATTTAAACATTACAATCGTTTCTATAAGCTATTTGCATTTCTTATTAATGAAACATTTTATAAATGGAATAACGATAATAATTATTACTTCAATAAGTAGTATTCATTATAAATATACAGAAGTTTATTTATATACGTTTATATTAATAATATTCAATGAATTAACTGCTTTTTGAACATATTAATAATACGTATTTGAATGACAATTGGTTATATAAAATAGATAAGTATAACGAATTCTCAATATGTTATCTGATATCATTTACAAAATAATTAACTTTTTTTTTTTTCATTTTACTAAGTAACTTCAATCAAAAATCATTTTAATAGAAAACATGAAAGAGCAACTAAACAGAATTGATTGTTAAACTACCTATGTACTGATATCAGTTAGGTTTAAAATTTCAAATAAAATATGGGAATATTTTATATGGTAAATTAATATTTTAAATTTATGACATCGTAGTTCCAAAACAGATATAAATTATCTAATTTTACTTATATTGTCTTCAGAGAGATATGTTGTTACGGGTAGTCAATTTGGTGGCAGTTACAAAATTTTCGTTTTAATTTGTTTTGTAAACCAATGAATTTTAAGCGAAATATCTATTTATGATCTCGTGTCCGTAGACTCCATGGAACAAGTTTGTTTCCAGGAGTTCATACAGTTGATATCGAAACTCTTTTGCCAATTAAAGTTTTAAGAAAGCAGCGGATAATGAATAATTTTAAATTAAAATTTGCTAATATTTATTTATTGACAAATTCTTCTCTTGTTCTAAGAAAGTTTGAAAATTGAATTTAATTGTCAGTTTTTGTAACATTTCATAGTTTTTACTTGGTATTTGTTTAACAATTTATTTGCAAACAATTGAAAAATAATTAAATTTTGATAACAAGTTGTTGATCTTGGGGAGGAAATAATTATTTAAGGTCAACGGACTAAGCACTTAGTTTTGCCCCAGTGCTCGCTATAGAAGGTTTTCGGCCTATAATCTCACTTCGTTCGGAAATAATTAAATATTCAAAAATTTCCCAATCTTATAAAAGTAAATTCAAACCAATTTACGTTACATAGAATAAAAAGTCGCGAGGTGGCAAACAAAGTAGTGTAACAAATAATGAAAAAAAAAACTACGGTGCTTGATATAGATTTTATAAATATTTCACTGGGAGTTATTATTAGAAGTTATCATAAATATAACGGGTACCTATCACCTAGTTTTTATATTAAATTGCTATAATTTCTAAATAGGGAAATAAAATGTCATAATTTTCTTCACATTTGATTGCTTACTTGAATTTTTGACAAGTATCAGAAGAAACATGACCAACTTAAACGAACCTATGCAAATTCGCATGCCTGGAAAATAAAACAAAAGTTTATTTTTATATTGTTACCATATTGCAATTCAATAAATAATTCATACATTTTACTATGTACTTTTTTTATTACTATATCATGCACAATACTAAATAATTCTTTCATAGTTTCTAACGAACTGATATGGATTTTTATCCAGTATTCAGTAATTTTTTACAAAAGTTTAACATTCTGCTACGCCTGGCCGATGGTTGAAAAGTAGTAGCGAATCAGCATGGGCTTCGGCAAAAATCTACTTAGTTCCTTCGCATATTAAAAAAATTTGGTATATGTGCAATTTATATTTTTTTTATCACACTATTTTTGCCGTGCAGTGTTAAAAATACTAAATAATATTTTAAACAAAAAAATATTAGTATAGGAATAAATAAATATAATAATAGATATGAATTAACATAATATACTTATATTAATGTTGTTATTTGTTATTACACTAATTAGCATATAATAATTTTTTACAAGATCATGGTTATTTGTTTTTTCTTATGTTTTTTTTTTTTTGCTGTTTTTTGTTTCCATTTAAAGTTCAATATCCGATGCATCAAGGTCAGTTAAATAAATATACCTCGAATAATAAATATCAAAACAAAGAAATTTGAATTGAATTAAAAATGAAAAATGCAATAAATTGAAAAATCTAGTAGTATTGGAGGCGAAAAAAACCTTAAAAAGTAATCCATTACCGTACCTGGTGTTTTCACTTCAACTTTTTAGCTCCTAATAAACCGAGCCATATTTTTACGATAAAGAGAATAAAGCTATACCTTGCTTAACATCCAATTCCCTCATATCGGTCAAACGAATAATAAATATTTCCAGGCTTCCTTCTTAAAAACTTCTTTTATATCATTAACAAATAATATACAAATCAAGTTTTACAATTCTAAAATAAATTTCAATATAAGGTGGAGATTGCAAATTTCATTTATAATTTACTAGCTGCATTCAATAACTTCGCACACGCTAGGTTCCTTAGTAGTGTAATCTGCTGTTATTATCATGAAGGTCGAAACAGCTATAAGCTAGTCAACATAATTTTCATTACATTTACACGATTCCATTATTTTTTGACTTCCCATTAAACAACAGTTTTCTGAAATTTTAATAGGTGCAAAGAGATAAACGCCTTTCACAAGTGAAAAACAAATATTTATAAAATAATAATTCAAACTTTTAACTATATCTAATTTTCAATTTAAAAATTCTTAAAAAAATTCCTCTTTCGACTTATCATTATTAAGTCATTATCAAGTAATGAATAAGTCTTATTCTTGGAAATATAAATGTGAAGTAGGTAAGATTATTGTAAATAAAGAAGCTGTGGTTGAAGTTAATAAATATTCTTTTAATATTTATAATATCATTTCCAATTTAATAAAAGGAAGTTAATTTTAATTAGTAGTGTGACATGGTGAACAAAGCAATATAACATTATTTTCCCGAGAAGTTTCTAGCCGGTTGACAGCACTTGAGTGAGACGCTTGACCATCTGAAATCAGTTATATCTTATCTGTCGGCTTGCGTAAAATTAAATGTTCAGTTTGTCATTTATAAAAAAGGACTGACGAAATGTATGCCAATTTATTTTGCATGTAAACTATGGAATCGGGTGGAAGCCAATCTTCGAATTCGGGTTTATATACTCCTTTTAAAATTAAAACCGGACTAATTAAATTTTCGATAGCGTTGTAACAAGCAAAAATAATAATTGTTTCTCGTTTTTCACCCAAAGTAACTGATTTATCTGCTCTAACACCTTTCTTGGCAAATACTCTACCAAGTTTATTATTGATTTGGACACAGGTTTACCCATGTTAAATATTCTGTAAGCAGATAAAAAAACTTTGCTACCGCTGCTTTATTGAGTTCCTTCGCTCTTTCAATTGATAAGCCCTCAGATTTTCATGAAGTTACTTCAAGATTTCTTTCAAGAAAGCTTTTTAACCACTACGGTCCAGCCATAACGGTTTCATTGTTAAAATTGTACTACAACCCCATCTTGTAGACAAACTCGTAGACTAATTGGCGGATTGCATTTCAGAAGAAAATCCTGCGTATCAAAGCTTCAATATAAGAACTTATATATATATATATATATATATATATATATATATATATATATATATATATATATATATATATATATATATATATATATATATATATATATATATATATATATATATATATATATATATATATATATATATATATATATATATATATATATATATATATATATATATATATATATAATTTGATATGTAATATTTGTAACTTTTTGATTGTATTGCTAGGAATACAAGTTTTAATCGAATGCTTCAGTAAGTAGTTGTAGTTTTCTTTTCGTAGCGCCTTCTTAAAAATCTAGAATGTATTACGTAAATTCGAGATATTTCATTAACAAATTTTCATTTCTATCCAGTTGTTCGAATGCAAGAGTTAAACTATTTGCTTATCTAGAGCCGGAAATTGTTAAACATATATATCATTTAAAACAAGTCACTAGAAATTGGAGTCTTTACTCATTTACGCATTAGTTAATGGGGTCTCATCCGCAAAATTCTTTTCAAGATGGATGCATGCCTTTTTAATTTGCGCAATTAAAAAAAAAAACTTTTCGACAATTTAACATAATAAACAAAGTAATTTAAACTCTATTGCACTTTAAGAAATAAAAATACTTACAAATATAATCTGAACGGTAGCAAAAAGATCTCTAATCACTCTTGGCGATTGCTCTGCTAATTATAGAAAAGCAATCGACCCTCAAAAGTCCAAACATAGTATATTCACAACTGGGGCAAGAATCCAACTGAAACAACTATCCGGCTTTAACCCTACAAATGCAGGCCCAAGATGGTGCAGTGTATCAAAAACACAGATACAAAAATTACAAAGTTTAAAATTAGACTCGTTCTAAATATTGACGGATACACACCAAATTAAAATTTACATGGACGAAAAGAAGTAATGACAATAAACTAAATATCAAACTAAAAAAAGCCAAGTAACTAAAGACATACAAAGTTATTCCTTAATTAAATAAAAAATTTATAAAAACAAAAACAGATACAAAAATAGATTATTAATCTCAAACGATCATCAAAGGTAAGCAACAACAAACACAGTCAGTACTTGGATGGTAAACAACCTACGAAAGTTGTGAACTGTTGTTGTATAGAATATACCCACTGTTGTCACTGTATGACCTTAGTAGTTAAAAAAAGCTTAAAAATAAAAATTTAAAAAAAATTAAAAATTATAAACTGCATAAAATATCACGTACACACTCTTAAAAATAAAAATAAATAATACCAGAAATATGTGTCAACAAATAAAAAAAATTAATAATACAAATAAACAAAACACAAAAACCCACACCCCTGAAATTCAAATCTAATTGTGAAATAAAAGCAGTTTTTTAATATAAACTAATATAAACATAGAAGCTGATACCATAATAGATGAAAGCAATGCCTTTTGCTAAAAATCAGTTATAATCCAATAATTTTTTAAAACATGTAATTATGATTATTTTTATAATATTCATGTACATTTTCATTGAATGATAAATAAATATTTTATAATGTTTATAGGAATCCATTTTTCATTTCAATTTTCCACTTCATAGAATAGTTTCATACAAAATTCAATATTTCCCTTTTTTCTAGTAGTATGACAAATTTTAATTAATGGACTAAATAAGTCGTAATCACATTTGTTGGCAAATTCGTTGGCACTGAATTCAAATGGTAATTGGTAACCATTTGATACACCCTCCTTTAGAATATTAAGTTTTTCTGTAAGATTTATTGTTGAATACTTAGCCTCCTTTCCCTTGAATTTTACCCGTAAAAAAGCAATCATCAAAATCGGACTACTTTATTAGGCACATGGTATCTTGAAAATATTACATATCTTGAAATCTACTAAACCGATTATAATAAAACTGACACTTAACTAAAAGTTGAAAGATATAAAATCTAAAAGATTCATTGAAATCTGATTCGTTATTTCTGAAAATTTATAGATACAAACATATATATATATAGGCATACTTACTTAAACAGAAACATATACATTTACATATACATTTTGAGTAGGCTATATGGACCACGGTGCAAATATCGCACAGGTCCAACTCTTTTCACTTTGCGAAATCAATTATTATAATCCAGCGTAGAATTGATGAATATCCTTGTTTTTTTGTTTGGAAAATCAAAAGTTTCTTGTAATGACTAAAAATATTAACAAAGAAAAAAGTTTTTATTTTCAGGTAATTTTTCCAGTAATATTTATCGTTACTATTTAAGAACCTCATATTTTACAATTCCAGTTATTAATTATTTAAAATATCTATGTCAAATTTTCTAACACGAATTTCAATCACACTTAAATTTATATACGAATTTTAAATAATGAAGAACTATGGTCCCATAACAAAACTATAAACAATTTGATATTCTGGTTACTCGTGTCTTTTCTTTAATACATTTAATTTATTTCGGTTTTGTGAGTAGTTTAATTAATTACTTCTAATTCATAAATTATTTTAAATATGGTCAAGATTTTATGGATCTGACGAATCTTTGATAAGTTTCTTAAAAATTATTATAAGGTTTAATTTTCTAATTTACTTATAAAATTATTGCTAATAATCTTAGTAATTAATTTTCAAATTTTTAAATAATTTTCAAAAATAAATTAAAAAATAATTAATTACCAATCAGGAAAATATTTTAAAACAATAAAAATCAGATTTTTAATGATTTTCTATACCTAATGATTGCGTGGGAATTTTTTTAACATTTTTGGTTATTTTTTTTTATATCTTGTATTTACAGTATGATTACTGTAAACGTTTTTCTGATATTATTGGAAAAATAAAAGCGACAATGATTTTCAAGTGACTTCCTTTTATGAGTACTTCATTAAGTATGTTTTTTATAATACCTATACATAAATGCATACTGGCATTTGTAGTAAAATAATAACAAACAAGGACATCAGAAGAAAAACAAGGTTTCATACGCGATAGAAGTGAAACTTCATGATAAGGAAGAAAATATAGATGTTGAGTTATATAATTTGTTATTTCTAATGATATTGATACCAAGTTTAACAAGTGAAGATAACAACTGAGAGAGTTCATAGTTGAAATACTCGGTATATGCTGGAATTTCATTGTTTTGACTATTTGTTAAACATTTATAAATATTCATTTTATATAGTTATATATGTATACAAGTATAATAATAATATGTATTGCTATTACTTATATGTGGTTATTAGACAAATTTGAGATAAAATTTTGGATCACTCAAACATTTACGTATAAATAGTTCAAATAAAAATTGTTTGTTTCCGAAAGAAACACATTTTGAAGTAATACTTCTTTAAGCGCGTTATGAAAAAATCAAGTGAAATTTAAAAATGCGCGCGCATCACCGTCACACAAAATTCATAGGTTGAAGCTATTGTTATGATTTATATTACACTTAATGTAAGAAAATATATATTTATTTAATTTTTCAAATTTAAACTGAGCTTTATTGACTGTGTTGACGATCCTTCTCCAGTCCTTTTATTATTTTAATGTAATTAATTATTTGCATGCAATTAAAAATTGCTTTTAATGATGCCAAAGAAGTATTACTTCTGACGCGCGTACATAAGTACACGCACCTATTATTTGCGTTTGAACATTTCATCTATCATTTAAAGTTTAAAAGTTGGGTCAAGGATCCCAACACACAATAGCCCGAGTTTGCTTTTTATGTTTGGAATACGTCACCAAAATTTCAACTCGTTATCTCCTTTTATTATTCAGTTATCGTGATAACGGACAGTCGGAAATGGACTATTTAGATGTTTCTATGAACACCTATACCAAACTTTTGTTTATGCGGTCAATATTAAGTAGCGTTACGAATTTTAGACTAAAATTAATATACTCTGATATATTATGTATATCGAATATAAAATATTATGCATTTTATTCGCATATATTACAAATATTACTCTTATCTTGTTTCAATTTTCGATAAATATTTTCATTAAAAAAAAGTTTATATGAAAATAATTAAATTTTTGTATAAACATTTTTCTAATATCTCATTCTCTAGCACATTAAATCCTACTTTTATTTCATCTTGTGTCTTTTTATTGTCGCAATACATATTTTTTTTTTTTTAATATTGCACTTAGACTTTATATTAGATTAAACTATAAAAAATGCAAATTTAGAGATTTAATTTGGTTTACCATAACAAAATACAGTATTCGAATAACATCAAGAAGCAAATATATCTTAAATTATATGATTAATAACGCGAAAACATAATATTTTTGCCAAAAAGTAAATAAAAATCATTCTTCTCTATCATTCTGTTCCTCGGTATTCGCAATTTTATTGATAATTCAATATCATTATTTCGTTTATTCATCATCCGATTAGTACGTATTCACATATTAGTATTTAAATTAATAAATTAAGAGTCTTATACAAACGACGTAAATAATAATTAATACTCATGTGTAAAATCTGATATTCAAATCAGTACATAAAAACCATACTTTATATAAATGCACAATTTCATCTCAATCTACCACTGATGGTCAAATTTGATTGTGGTCTGGAATAGCTTGAAACTAAACTAAAACAAATGGAAAATAACAACTAACAGTATTCATTGTTTAGACTTATACTCGACATATTTACGTTTATAAATACATATATAATAATTTTACTGTAATAATTGTAGTGGATCGTTTGTTGTTAACTGATCTTGATGACGTACTGATTGACGGCCAGACGGACAGACATACGGAAATGGAATAAGTAAGTGATTCTACGAACACCAATATATTTTGTTAGTTCAGTTTGAATGTATGTCGATACGTCGAGTATAATATGCAAGATATCTAAAAAACTTATGTGTTAAGTGTAATTTTTAATAAACCACCTGTATATCTTTTATTTTACATTTTGTGTGATATACCTGTAAAAAATAAATAAGCAGTTTGTTAACTTCTTGTATTTCTTATTAGGGTATAGAAGCCACAACCAAACGATACCAACAAGATGACATGTCATTTAAAGATATAAAATACACCAAACTTAGCTTGATCATGATGTCCACATTAACAAACTGGACACTTTTTTTTTATTTCATTTTGTTTATAAGGGGTTGCTATGCCAACATACCTGTGACTGTGAATTGACTGTGTAGTAACTTTTGTTTTTAATATTTTTGATAGTTTTTAGTTGTTGTTGTTGTTGTTTTAATATATAATATGTATTGTTTTAATACTTCTGATATAAAGTCCATGATTTTTCTATTTGCAATTTATTTTCTCCTGAACTAAGAGATCTTCGTATTTTGTGTTTGTATCTGAGGCCAGTAAGTTTTATCGTCATAACATCCAATTGCATAAGATGTGCGATTTAACTAAAACCATGGCAATGAATTTGTGTCAAACATATGAGTGATCCAAGCGGATGATTTATTGGTATGCCATATTAATAAGAAAGAACAATATGCATTGAAAAACTTTAAAATAAAATAAGAAAACCCAAGAATCATTTTGCAGCCATATTCTGTATGAAGATAGGTGTAGAAACTTATGCAAATTAAACGAATTCTTTTACACATTTCAAGTAGTTGATTCCTATTTCCAGTTTCGTAAGTCACCATCTTCAATGTGTGCAGTTTATCAAATTTATGGTTTGAACTTTTATCCTTGAAACAGAAATAATTCTTACAATAGCTTGGAAAAAAAAGAAGTTAAAACAACTGAAAAAGCCAAAGAAAGGTAAACAAGCCAAGGGTATATCCTCTTTTTATTACTAGTACTATTTGATTCCTCTAATTTCAGAGCTACAACATAAATACGCCTGTCACCGATTTCAAAAGTAAGTTTGGGCAGAAAATCATACAAGCTTATCAATGCAGAAATAGAAAAGATAGACTACGTTCAGAATAACACTTTTAATAAGTCTAAGAAAACAATTTTTTTGTGCCAATACTATCAACGGAAACTTTTTAGCCTCTCTGAATTTCCTATCAAATTTAGTTTTTTGTATAAAAACAAATTTCGACTACAAAGTAGCCATTAGTAGTATTAATCAGCTAATTGAAGTTATTCTCCAAAGTAATGTAAGTCGTTACTCTTTAGGTAACGATCAGTAGAAAATTTAAAAATAGGGCAAAAATCGAAATTGAATTTTTTGTACAAGACATAAAACATTTACAGTAACAAATTATAATCTAAATGAATCAAAAGAATGATGTTGTATTAAATTGCAATTAATTTTCAACAATAGCACTGACAGATGAATACAACTCAAATGATAACACATCTGCCAGGAATCCAACCCGAAACTTTCTAATTGCTAGTCGAATCGGTTACAGACTACACCACAGATTTATATCATTCAATAGTGGATTTGACCTTCTTATGTATAACGTCATCAGTCTACCCATATTTTGTATGTATGTAGCGTGTACAATTATTGTTTCATAGCTATTATTAATAATATGAACACAAGCGAACTGTTTCATGTGTAGCTAGCACCACGTCCGACTAGCAATTGAAACGTCTCGGATTCAATTCCTGTTCGATGTGTTATGTTTTCAATTCAATCGATCTTTCATTTAAATAGCGTAATAAAAGTTCTATGTATATATAAGTGAAAATGATATTTCTACTTCTGTAAAACGGGTATTATGTGTTATATACAAAAATAGTTGTTACAAATATCTGACAATTGCACACAAAATATTCGATTGCGTTCATATTAATAATTCTCTCATAGATAGATAGTGTAGACTAAAATAACGTTAGTTATTATATTATATTGGAAGTACCATAAACAATAAAGGATATAAATAAAAATAAAAACACATAGCACAGTGGAATTTTTTTTTATTTAGGGGTGCAATGAGTTATTGAAGGTAAACTTTCTTTTAATGTTTTTAATTTTTATTTTTTCCCAACCGTGGACTTACTATGTACACTAATGTCTAAAATAAAATACCATTTTCTGAAACACAATGTCATAAAAATTTAACTAATTATATATTTTTTTCAACATTGGGCTTTTGCATTTAATATTGTTAGTATTCTTGGTTTTAAGGTTTTATGTCGTTTGAAACATTTATACACACACTATTTCGAATTCCTTTATTAGCTATACTATAAATCATAAAAATTATTTTCCATAATAATAGGATTTTTATTATAAGTGCAGTGAAAATCAATTAATTATGGCTATAACGGTTTCACGATGAAATTACTCCTGAGTTGTTCTCTGTATGCATACTATTTATTTATAATTCCCACATCGAGTTACCGAAACTCTTTTAAATTAAATTTTACTCTATAATAAAAATTATTTTAAGCTTTATAATCCATATGTATAGAAAGCATTTTTACATTAATTTAAAAAAAAAAATTAAGAGTTAAAAGCACTCTTAACGGTGCATGCTATTATTCCGCGACCTCCACTATTCAAATTAGAATTCTAAAATATGATATATTGTACTCATGATTTACTTAGTTCTTAATAGCTCTTAGCATTGAATAATTTTAGATCATTTAGAAAGCTTCCGTTACATTCGTACAATACCAGAAAATAAAGTATATTATAAGAATTTATTAAATTGTGTTTTTCTCCAATATTAAATTTTGTTGTTATCTTTGACTTTTAAACACACACATCATACCAATTTCATGAATAAATTGTTTAAATTACTGTATATGATATTTTAAATATTTAACTATTTTAGCTTTAGTTCACATTACTATTCAAGTTGAAGCGTAACCGTGAAAAGGAGATATGGGAAATGAAAATATGTTTTCCTGTAATTTTATATATATAATTATATATATATATATATATATAATTATATATATATATATATATATATATATATATATATATATATATATATATATATATATATATATATATATACTTGAGTATAATTTTATGTTCATTTAATAAAGCAAGAAGTGTATGTAAAAACAACAGATAGCAGTGACAATATTTGTCAAAACATTAAAACAACCTGTGTTTATTTCTGGAATGCATAGACAATCTTAACAACGTATTCAAATTTAACTTAAATTTCAAAAAATTACATTAAAATATAAATATATTCCCGTATAATATATTTTCGATAAAATTTCGCAGCATGTAATCCACTTTTAAATTACCCGTTTCAAAGAAACACTATAACTTGAGGCTTCCAATGAAAAATTTCAATTTTCTTGTAATATCAGTTCAGTTTTAAATGAACATTCGTGTACATGTAAAATTTTAAATTTTACGTACAAGTATACAATAATCGTAATACATTGTCAATACAAACTATTAACAAGTTGTTATTCATTAAAATGCCCGTTTGTTTTAAAATCTTTTTATTATTTTGTCTCATAGCTTTGATGACCAGAAGATAGTCGTTATTAAATGTGCTCAGATTTAAGGGATGTTTGTTTATAGGTAGGTATACATAATTTTTAGAACTATGGATATATAAATACCTATATAATATAATTCTTTATGGTGACATTATATGTTCAATTCTTGGTATTATTAGAAGATAATCCACTAACTGCTGAATGGTAGGTTGTTCGTTTATAAAACAAAACTTACCAGTTATAATGGATATGACTTTAAAAAACCTGTTCGATAACTTTCTGAATGGCTTCTAAAGTCAATTTCCTTTTCGTTAGTTAAACGTTAATGGAAATATTTTGTTATATTATTTTGTATTCTCCAATTTAGTGAAGGAATATGCTGGGCCTGATGGTCTTTATCTTTGGAATTAATTTGAAAAAATATTATAAAATAATCAAACCGTAAGATGCTGAATATATAATACCTAAATGAGATATATCTTTTTTTATCGGTTTCTTTGACGTTTGAGTTACAAATTAAATGACTTGGTACCATGTTGCTGGAATGTGAAGAAACAAAGACAGCATATAACAGTAAACAAATGATAAAGTTATATTCGTGAAGTTACGTTTGACTTCTACAAGTTTACAACATAGCCTACAAAATTTTGTATATTGATACCGTTTTGATTTAGGTATATATTTTGTAATAGTGACATCACAACTTAGCTACAGTAAAATCCACAGCTACACACTCAGAGTGCAAAAATATTGATGACTTCATAAATTCATTCATTATGTTGTTGAATGATTATGATGTGTTTTTGTTCCTAGCATAGTCTATTTGAAAAGACTTGTGTGAATATCACAACATCTATTTCGTCTTGGATAAATAAATGATTATGCGTATACATTGGAGTCTTTGCGTATACAAGTCTGAAAGGAAAAAAACTGTTTGTATCTCGATCGAATTTCTGCCGTTGGTATCCGCAGGGGGAATGTAATAATGGACAATGTTCTCTTAGTAAAATATTCTATTGATTCATTACAAATTTTGAATTACCATATCTTGCTTATTTTGAAAGATTTTGAAAAATAACTTTAGATCCCTTTGTTTGTGAAGTAAAAACGTTCCAATTTAGGTTATAAAAACAATCTAGTTAACATCCTTAGTGTCGATTTTTTGAAATAATCGATTTTAATAAAATTTTAATCAATAATGTGAAACTAAATGGCTCAAGAATGCTCAAAAATTTATTAAAATCGGATTAATTGTCCACAAGATATTATTTAAGTGTAAAATTAGAGGTTATTAAAAGTACCGATAAAATATTTTTAATTGTTACGTTCATATGGATAATTTAACATGTAAGGAATATTATTTAAAATTCAATTAAAATTAGCGATGTCGGGCATACTGCCGTATATTTTTATCAGAAACATAAACATAAAAGTATTTAAAGGTTTTTTTTTGTTTGTTTTTGTTTGGATTTAAAGATATAAATATTTAAAAGTGTGATCTTAGTTTAATTTAATTGGTTTGTTTATTATCATAGAAGAACATTTAATGATTTAGATAAAATAAAAAAAACAGTTGTAGTTTTTTGTTTTAAATCAATAGGTAGATCTATGCATAAAAAAAGATTAATTTTTTTAATTTTAGATTTTTATTGTTGATTGAAACTGTTAAATTCATATTTTAATTGTAGTAATTAAAAATTTAATTATCAAATGCTACTTGATTTGGTATTTCAGTTTCTTCCAAAAGCGGAAGGCTATAAAAAATACGGATAACAATCGAAATGAATCGAAAAGAGTTATTTATATCAAGAATAATTTTTTCCATCTCTTTCTTTTCGAACTCAGTTTTATATGTAATCACTATCCCCAATGTGGAATTGACATCATTTTCTAAAAATATTTCTATTTAATCAAGAGAGAACGACCATATTTTGCTTATTTTTAAGGATTTCAAATATAATAATAACTTCGGTTCCATGGTCGTGAATAAATATAGGGATATATATATACATCCCTATTGGTAAATTTTTTAAGATAATTTCGTTATTGTTGTGATTTTGTGATACACTGATTTTGTTCCGAAAGCTTGATAAATAAAAATTGTCGAAACTGCCAAATTAGAATAAATTAATAATGAGCAGAAATTTCTTAATCAAATTAAACTAATTTCTAAATATCATTCATACATGGGTTTCTCATTAAAGCCATGGAAACCTTGAGAAGGTTAAAACTTTTTTGCTCCGAGTCGTAAGAGCATTTAATAATTTGATAATTTCTTTTGTAAACTTTGATCGTTTGAAGCTTGGAAATTTCCGCTACCTGGGTTGTTCAATTAGTTTTTCGGTTTGCTAAGAGAGGGCATTGCTACTTTTTGTTATGTTGGTACACTCTTCCCATATGTTAAGTTTCATTTTAATCTGCCAGTCTTTACAAACAATTTAGTATCGACTTGCCACAGTATTTTTTTACTATGGAAAAAATCATGTATTATGTATAAACTGTATAGAAACTTTTCGCCTTCAATAAGTACCGTAGAAATATGGGTTATAGAATTTAAACAAGGAAATCCAATAACAACATCAACGTCAGAAATCGTAAAAAAAATATAGGATATCGAATTCGAAAATAGTCGAATTAATGAAAGATATTTAGTCCAAAGCAACTCATTGGACAAAGTAAGCAATATTTTGTTTCAGAAAGCTGTTTGCAAAATGGGTGCCTCATTCGCTAAGAGGGAACAAAAAGACCTTCTTTAGATCTTCAATACCTTCGAATGTGACCTTCTCAGCAAGATTTAGAACGTTTTCGAAAGTAGATTTTGTGCGTCGATTCATCACTATGAGTGAGATTTGGGTCTATCTACGTCATCCTGAATCAAAACAAAAGGCTGACGTGTGGTGTGAATCTAGTGTTTCGGCTCCAAAATGATTTAGTGTTCAGGAATCGGCCAGAAGCCGTTTTGTTTGTAGATTACTTGCAAACTGATAAAACAATAAATTCTGAATATTATTGTAACCTTTAATACCAGCTGATAGAAAAATTCGTGAATAATGGTTTGAAGGAGAATTAGGACAATGCATCGTGGCAATGAATGAATTATAATTCAAATTCTTAGAGCATCCGACATTTTCACCAGACTTGGCATTTAGCAACTTCCATCTGTTTCTTAACCTAAAAAACTTGCGTGGAAAGCGTTTTACATCAAATGATGTAGTCATTACAGCTGTAGAAGAGTATTTTGTAAGCGTATTTTCCATATTCTCACTTCAAGGTTGGAATTCATAAATTAGAATCTCGTTAGTGTATTGATGTTCAGGGAGCTTATACTGAATAATAAAGTGTATTTTAAACCATAAAATTGTGTTTTCTTATCGAACTGCAAAATTTATTGAACAACATTGTATAATCCAGCATTGAAACTGAAAATAAATCTTTATACGGAATATTTTGGTAATTTTAAGTTTTGCTGACATCCTTAATTTTTTCGAAATAAGATTTTAAGATGTTATTTTGATTATTTAAACTTTGAAACTTCAATATTTTCAAGTTATTTAAATAATATCTATTTATTAAATGATAATTTAACAAGCATCTATTCTATAATTAAAGGATCTAACACATGGCCTGAAAAGTCTCGGGCCTAACAAAGAAAACACAGTTTTTTTGGTTAAAAATTAGCTATATTCATCAACGTAATCTCCATCAAGAGCAACGCAATCAACGCCGCTCTAATATTTCAATACCACTTTTGTAGAATGATTTATCTTTTGCCTCAAAATAGGCCTCAGTCTCAGCGATAACCTCTTCATTCGTGCGAAATTTCTTACCGGCGAGCATTTTTTTCAGGTCTGCGAACAGCCAAAAATTCCGGTTTGTTACGTTTAAACATGGCCAAACACTGCTCAGAATCATCAACACGTTCTCGTTTTTTGGTCAACAGTGAGCAAACGCGGCACCCACTTTGAACAGACCTTTTTCATTGTCAAATGCTCATGCAATATAAAGCCAGCAAGTTCTTTTGATATCTTTACGATGTCAGCTAACTCACGCAATTTCACTTTTCGATCATTCAAAACGATTTTGTAGATTTAGTTTTATGTTTTCTGGTGTTACCGCCTCATTTGGACGTCCACTGCGTTCTGCATCATCGGTGTTTCTACGACCACGTTTGAAGTCAGCAAACCAACGTTTTATTGTTGTTTCTGATGGAGCGGAGTACCCATAACACTTTTCAAGCCATTGCTTCGCTTGAACGGTATTTTTTCCCATCAAGAAGCAGTGTAAAATTAAAACACGAAATTATTTTTGATCCATTGTTTTGAAAAGAACAAAAGTAGCGTCACTCTTAGCACAATAACTCACAAACTAATGAATAAAATATGAAATTTTAACAGCTGTCTTTTGAAAAGGTGACTACAATAAAACTAGCATCATCTATGTGTTAAGCCCGGGACTTTTCAGTCCATGTATTATATTATATTCACCTTACCAAAGAAAATTCAAAAAACTTAGCAATATTTGGGTATCAATAAGTTTACAAATAGTTATACAAATATAACGAAGTTAAGGTTTTCGATTTGGACACAATAAAGCATATGTTTAAAAGAATAAAAACACTAAAGAAATATACTCATGTGATAAAAGTACTACACAATAACGTATTGGTTTTCGAATTTAAATAGAGTAATGACGCATGTCACCTTGCCGTAACCGTTATTTGTAGTAAACAATATATTAGAAGAATTAGAAGCACCACTTTTTTTCGTTGTAACATCCACCATATTCATTTTACTCATTTAATAGACTATGTCACTTGAACAATAATAACGAATCTAATGACACCCCATTTCTCAAAATTAGTTAACTAGTTTAAATGCTACGGTGCTACATACGTATTAAAAAAACATACAGACCTGAATCGCTCATGTTAATTTCAAATAAATGATTTTCATTCACAATTTATGTAGCTTTTTTACATAGAAAAACAAAATTAAATTTTATATAGACAATACACCATAAAAAACTTGTATTTAATAATATTAAATAATATGAAAGATTCAGATCGGGTGCATTTTTTCCATTTGATTATATAAAGACTACTAAAATCATATCTCTTCCATTTAGCATCGACACTTTTAAGTCGCATAGAATAATAATCTCTTAAGTAATTTACCCAAAAACTAACATTTTATAATACAGTGAATAAACCGGAAAAACGTTGAAATGCGGTAGAACTGCTCCGATTTTTAAAGTTTGTTCATACTCAAACAATATATATATATAGACCTTCATGAATACTCATCACCACTGAAAAATTGAAATTTTAATTCTATTTTTTTAAATTTTTTATCACTGTTAAAATACCCTTGTTTTCTCAATTTTGATAGTGATGCAAATGTAATGATGATGAATGTTCCTGAAGGTGCAAGGAACCAGTACAATTTTTGGAATTCAATCTGTTCCACTGCTTTTCACATTCTACGGCTTATAAATAAGTCTATAATCTGTTGCCTCCGTTTTTCTATTAAGATTTTGTTAAGTTTAATTTCATTTGTATGTACTACGTTATTTGCAATGTGTAAATAACGTAGGCTATTCTTTTTTATACCAGTCAGAGATTTATATAACAATTAAGAGATTTGTACTCAACGCGATAATTCCATATTTTGACGTAAAGATACATGTGTGTTTAGTAAAATAATTGAGGAATCTTTACTGGACACAACTATTCTACTAATTTAACATTTTTCTAACGAAAGACAACATAAAATATAAATAAATTATTGATTTACCATCGAATTTTAATTAACAACCAAAAAACACCTTCCTAAAATATTTTTTTAAATACAATGCCATAAAACTGAACTAAGCTAGGTAATGAACAACATTAAACCACATCGCATGTTTTACAAAAAATTATTGAATGTTATAGCAGGTAGATAACAAAAACATACTTTTTGAGTTATCAAAATACAAGCTATTTTACCAATTACGATCATTGTTTTTATAATATATAAACATGTAAGTTATACAAATGGTAAGTCATAGATGTTTGGAATACATAAATTGCTAAATTAAGTAACTAATAAAATAAGCTAATTACTGAACACAAAATTAACTACGAAGGAACAAATAAATTTGTCATATTTTGTTGTGACTTTTGGATAGCATCATCTCATTGAAGAAGTTCCAACATCGAGTCGAAAAGCACGGGTTGAAGCTTCATTTTGAATCTTTGTAACAAAAAATATTAAAGTTGGTACTCAAGTTGGTACTCATGTAATAAAATAATTAGTCTCTATCGTCTATTCGACTGAGCTTCATCAATTATTTGTTGTTTTTTAACTTCCCGCTAAGAAAATCAAAGATTTTCGAAAAATCGGGAAGTTATTGGTTTTACACCGTTTTGCAAAAATCTTCTTTTTATCAGATCTCGACCTTTTGAACATTTTGAGGTTACAGGAAGCTTCCCTGACTATCACTGCGAGGTTGTCACTATGTCTGTGTGTGTGTGTGTGTTTTAAGAGGGGGGAATCCTTTTTACGGATTCCATATCGCCTGGATATGTGAAGACTCGACGCAGCGTCATCTAAAACTCAACGCTAGCACCCATACTCACTGAACCCTAAACCCCTTTTCTTCTGTCTTCTGAACGGCTTATAACTTTTGAACGGATCGACCGATTTCATCGCTGTCATCCGAAATGGTGTCATTCGAAAGGGCTTCACCGATCTTTGATTTTGAATACAATTTGTTCTGGACATTCGGACTGGTTGATTTTAAGAAAAACTTAAAATTAACTAAAAAAAATTTTTTTCAGTGTGGTTCTTTTGAAATATCTTAATCTTGATAGACCACGCTGCCAACCGGGTTATAATTGGTTAATTCGTTCGAGAGATATCGTAAACAAAAAATTTAAAAAAAAATGTTTTTTAACATAACTTTGACATGTCTTATCGGATTATTGTTGATGAAAGAGAATAATTATTAAAGCATAAAAAAAAACGTCGATTTCCGCCAAGAACGTGAAAATCGGTTGATTGGTTCGAAAGATATTGAACGTTGACCAAATAAATGGGAACGAGTGTTTTTTTAACATAACTCCGGCATTTCTTTTCGGATGAAATACAATAATCATCAAAGATCTAAACCGCGTCAATCGCCACCAGGAACGTGAAAATCGGTTTATTGGTTCGAGAGATATCAGTAGTATTTCATTGCAAAGAAATACTGCGCAATTGTGACTCTCGACGTCAAAAATGTATTCAACTCAGCAAGGTGGATTTGCATTCTGAACGATCTTCGATTAATGCAGGTTCCAGAATACCTGCTGAAGATCATCAGCAATTATTTCTCGAACCGTGTCCTTTCATATGACACGGAATCTGGAATACGGTCGTACAACGTCACCGGCGGTGTTCCAAAGGATTTAGTTCTTGGGCCGCTCCTTTGGAATATCATGAACAACGCTGTGCTGAACCTGACGATGCCTGAAGACTGTACATCTGTGGGATTTGCCGACGACGTGGCAGTGGTAGTAGTCGGCAAGTTTTTGGAAAACCTCACATTTAAGGAAAACAGAGCAGTATCCTGCATACGCCAGTGGCTGACATCCGTTGGGCTGCAACTGGCTGACCACAAGACAGAAGTCGTCTTGGTAACCGGCCGAAGAATAAGGGAGTCCATAACCCTTTCCATAGGAGATTGTGAGATTAAATCTCAAAGGTCACTGAGATATCTGGACGTCCAAATCGACGGGAAGCTTCAGTTCGACGAACACCTTCGAATGGTTAGCCAAAAAGCATCGAAGGTGGTAAGCACATTGACCTGGTTGATGCCAAACACAGGAAGGCCACGACAGAGCCATAGACAGCTACATTCAACGGTCACCACCTCGATCCTTTTATACGCTGCACCAAACATGTCGTCGACCATGGATACCTCTTCGTACGCTCGCCCACTAATTAGCGTCTACAGGAGAAGTGCATTGCGAGTTACATGCGCTTACCATACAGTATCATACGATGCTGTGTGTGTTGTGTCTAGTCTTCCGCCAATCGATATCTTGGCAAACGAGCGTCAGACAGTGAGCGAATGACAGTGATGACACTCCGGCACGTGCATCAGAAGAAAGAGGCCGCACATTCGATATGTGGCAAAGACGCTGGGAATCATCATCAAACGGAAGATGGACGTATCGCCTAATTCCAGAAATCGCTCCCTGGTCCAACAGAGAACATGAAGATGTGGGCTTCTATGCCACACAGTTGTTGACCGGGCACACGAAGTTTGGACTGCCCACACGAAGAAGAAACGGCGGAGCACATTTTCTTCGAGTGCCCCCGTTTAGCTGCAGAGAGCAGAATTTAATGCTGTTCTTCATTGCCAGGTTACGCCGGCAAACCTCGTCGGCCTGATGATCCGTAGTGAGGACACTTGGAAAGCGGTGGCCGATGCAGCGGCCAATATGATGAAGATTCTCTAGGGAGATCGATTAGGGAGACCATCCACAGCAGCAATAATTAAATAGGCAATAATTAGCCAGCCCTCCCCAGGTAAAGTAATGCCTGACGGCGGTTCCGCGCGTACAAGGTACAATGGAGTATCCTCAAGAGTTTAGGGTTTTAGCGGGTATGTTCTAGACTTCTTCTGGTCCGAGCCCCGCACGGTGCCGAAAGTCTCCTGGAAAGGTAACTACCCGGCCAGTGCGGTTTTATTGAAATGTTTCTTTAATAATGAAAAAGTAATAATTTTATAGTTTTATACTATGTTTCGAAACATAACAAAAAGTGAAAAGACATGTTTAGAAATTATTCGAATTTCAAATTTATTGATTTTGGTTTCGATGGAAATGATGCTAATCGGATTTAATACTTCAAGTGAGAATTTGTAAATGATTCATACACTTGTGCGGTTGTTTTGCGTTTTTCCGGATAATTTTTTTAAATTAATCATTTTTATCTTAGCAACAAATCTGCCTGCCAATTTTCAGAACGATTGATCATGGGAAAATGGTTTTAATTGGTTATTTAAACTGAAAAACAGCCATTATATGTTAACGAGTTAAATAAAAGGAAGTAAGAAGAAGTTCTTAAGGATACTCATTCTTTTCGTATACCAATTAGTGATTGTGATTACTTTTACTTCGGATTTTAAAATGTTACATGCTAGTTCGATATTTTTTCTGTATTTTTTACTACTACGCTGTTGATAAATGAAAATTGTTTTTTCCAATAATTGGAAAAATCATATTTAAGTTTTACAACAAAACAATTTTTATTTAATCCGTTATATTTAAAAGTTTAAAAATTTTACATTCAGTACGTAGTACACCCCAATACGTCCCAGATTTATTGTTGAAAATTTTTACGCCAAACGTTTGTAATGCCTGTGTTTTGAAACATCATGGTTTGCATCCGCATATGATGTTGATGATGTAATTTTGAAACACTTGTAATAATATTTATAAGAATATCATGCAAACACTGAACTATTTTAACATTTCAGCATTGCGCGTTTTTAGTTATTTTAAATATTATCATTAAAAAAAAAATTTTTCTAAATGTTTTAATGTTTTAATGTTTTTAGTTATTATTATTCAGTTTTAAAATTTAGCATTCCAAGCATGGTATACACATCTATGCAACACACTATTGAATCCTTAGTATACTTGCAATGTATAAGAAAAGCCATTAAATTGTTATACTTAGTTTATAAAAATAATAGTTATTAAATATTTTATTTCCAGAATAGTACAGAGCTTTGAACCAACTTTTTATTTAATTTTAATGCAAAAGGGTCTGGAAGATGAATAGAAATAAATGCTTAGAAAATTCTAACAATACGTGATATTCTTCTTGACTCTAGACCTGACTTCCCTTGGCGTCCCTGATCACCGCTTGGGCCAGTTTTGTGGGTGTACTCAGAGTGGCAGGAGTAGACAGCTACAGTCCCAAGGTTTTGAATGCTATATGGCTCACACTCTGTTAAAGACACTTTGTCCACTGATAATTATTTCTAATGTGTCTTACCGATTGAAGTAAAGAAGAAAATTTAATCAAAACTTAAATACTGGCATTGTCTTATGCCATAGCCGCAATTAAAAGATTATTCACCACACTCAGCACAATGAATGATCAGAGAAAAATTAAATGGACTTCATATGTTCAGTGCACCTGCATAAAACACCTTTAAAGCAGAAGAAGCAATTCTTTCACCATATGGATCGTTTTTAAATTTTACGCAGATAAACTAGTCCCTCTAGATATTTAACATTTTTACTGTTGATAATGCCAAAAGCTGTAATAAATTTTACATTAAATTCCAAATACTTCACATTAGTAAGCATGTATTAATAATGAAATAAGGACTTTGTTTCGTTTTTTTATTTGGTAATTTCTTGTAACAGCAACGTTTTTCTTACAAACTCTTCCTGTTCCAGCCAGTATTCTGTTATAATATGGCTCAAATAATGTTATTTGCTACTATATCAACCTACTTTAATAATATTTGCACAATATGTTGTAGATACGGTCAGAATTAAAATGTAATTTACAATTATTTTTTTAAGCTTTGTAACTATATGGAACACATCCCTAAATGAACATGTCACTACATTTACATTAATAACCAACTAACCAATCAAAGTTCTTTCGGACATGACACACACCATCGTAATAGTTCTAGTCGATAGAGTCAGAGGGTGAAAACACGACTTGTTTCATGTATAAAATTGTAAAATCAGATTTTGATGATTTGCTTAGAGTTTTTTCATTTTGTTTGAGTCATGATTGTTCTGTAGATTGTTCTGTTGTTCAAATAAGCACTTGTTTATCAAAATGTGAGAATATTGTTTTTTCAATTCAATTTTATAATTCATGAGGGAGCTAGACTGAGTATGATGGTATCCCATGTTACTCTCATTAAGATAATAATAAAGTTTTGGCTACTTTTAATAATATAGGACGTTTTACGTCCGTTTTTCAGGCATACACCTATAACAAAAGCCACTGACATCATTAGTTTTAATTCTTATTTATTAAGCTTCTTCCAATACATTGATGATATGGATGGAGGACAGGATATTCAGTAAATAATAGGATTTGGTTTGTGTATGTTGCATGTTTGCATTGCAATTGTTAGTTGCAGTCAAATTAAAGTTGGCCTGCAAGGATGAAAAATTCATTGATTTTTTCAAGCCCTAAGTTGCCTCTTAGTGTAGCCCCCATTTTAGCCAATGGACGAAGCAAGATGGGAAGATATGACTTTTTCTACTTATTAGGAATTTGTTCTAATTACTTACGTATAATATGTTCGTAATTACATTGGATCATGAAGGAGTGATAATCAAAGATGATTATTAAAAAAAAGATAATATAGACACAAATATCTTGGTTTTATTAAGCTTCAAACGTTATGTACCCCCATCGTGTCCCCTCTCCCCTAAGTTGATTCAGTAAGCGTAATACATGGTAAACAATTTTAAAAGTATAAATTAAATACAGTATGCAACGTTTCTGAAAATAATTCACATACATTAAAAGTTTTCCATAGATTAAATTAGCTGTGTACAATTAAAGTAAATAATTTAATTAATATTCGAATTTGTAATTTTTTATTATAACTTATTAAAACAATAGGTTCACTTAACCAATATTGTATTTATTTTGCATACTTAATGAAAATGGGTCATATATGTAATTGTTACTAGTATTGGGTCAAACAGTCACAAGTATTCATCGAATGTAAGACGTAAAAAGAATTCATATATATATATATATATATATATATTATAACAACTATTGTTTTAGTTATTGTTTATTTTCAATTATAGCAAAGTTTTTGTTTTCATCAGATTGTTCTCGATCACCCCAACCCCAAATTGCAATTGGATGTGAACCATCACCCGTTCGTTTAATACGTTTTCTTATTATATCATCAGACACAGTTTTGAAATCATAAGCCCACCCAATTTTACCAAATAATTTCAACAGTATTAGTGTAGGATTCATTCGAAAACCACTCAATTCGCTAGCTCTATAATCCCATGGAAACGTATGATGGTAGTTATGCCAAGCTTCACCCAAAGTTAACAGTGAGGCAACGAAGGATTCACGTCCACTACTACTTCTAGAAAATTATTAAAATCAAAGTTATACTTAGTTACCTAATCTTTTACGTAAATTTAAACATACGTACGCATCATATGGTTTGAAGCCCACAACATGAGCCCAACTATTTACTAACGCAGCTGTATGGAGCACAGATACAAAACGAACGCAAACACCGACCATCCACGCATTTATAAGAGTTTCATTCCAAAAATACCAAGGAACTATCGTCGGAAAAACTACGCCTATTATAATTGCTAAACGGTAGTAATTTCTAAAAAAAATCGAAATAAATAAACTAAAGAATTTACAACCTGAAAATAAGTTATATTTGAAGATTATCTAGTGTCAAAGTATATTTAAGCATATTTTACTGTGGTTTTAATTATGTGTACCATTTAAGATATATGAGAACCGTGCATCAAATAGTTTTCAAATGATCCGCCAAGAGCAGCTATAAAATCGAAAACAATACATTCACATTCTAGCAAATATAATTCTATATAGCAAGTACCAAACAAATATTATAGAATGATAACAAAAAAAATAACAATGAGCATTTATTTAGCATTCATTAAATACTCTAAATATGCAGTCCATGCATTTGTTTGAGATTGTTGTATAAAAAATGTATGATAATTATATTTGTGTTAATTATTTGAATTTCACCTGAAACTATGTCAAGTACTTACAAACAAAAATTATTTGAAGAAATAAACATTTTTCGTTGAAATTTTGTTCTCATCTTTTATTGTGTAAAAGCTGGGTCATAGATAGATCTCTTGGACCCTATTGACAGGCTTTGTTCATTTACGAATTTAATATCCCGTATTAGCTTTAGTATCCGAAATCAAAATTTTAGCTTAATGTCACTTTTTGAATTTGAGCTATCTTGATTATCGACAGGCAAACATATGTTCGACAAGGATAAATAGAAAATTAGATGAGTCTATTAAGACTCACCTTTCTAGCGTTACAAAGTTTAGAGTAAATTTATTAAAGTCTGGCATATTCTGTCTATGTCGAGCATAAAAATCCAGAAAATACAGAAAGACATTAATTGTTATTGGTTGTGTCCTCTATCCGTAACACATATCCGTAACACATACACATATAAAAAGAGTACATCCAAAATTTGGAATCCCTCATTTGAAGTAGTCTTTTCATATAAATTTCGATTTTTCTCCAATGTCCTAGATCAAAGAAAAAATCTAAATTTATTCAAAAAATCCTAGAGTTCTCATTAATAATTATATATAAAAAAAAAAAAACTCTTTTCATACAATTTAAGGGGAATTGACAGGGGAAATATGATACTTCTATAAGAAAAAGAATCTCCAATGTAAAATACCTTGTATTTCTTTCAATTTTCGCACATAAATAACGCTTCCACATTTCCTCCGGTTACATGTCCACTTTGTGTATACCAAATTTCAATACATTATGGTAATTATTTTTTGAGTTATTTGTGCGCGAAAATTGTAAGAAATACAATATTATTACAGAGGTCTAATTTTTTGTGTTAATTCCGTTAAATGGATCATGTTAATGCTTAGTCATATTAATGCATTTCTGGATATTGTTGTGAAAAATTTGGATATTGGTGAATATGTACGCAGCTGAAACCGTACAGCTGAAAGTAGGAATCAGAAATTTCTTTGAATAATGAATATGTCTTTTAATCGCAAGGATGGGAATCAATTAAAAATATTAAAATCAACTGTAAAATGAGTACCATATACCATTACCTTATCTGAAATCTTATAAATGGATCCCTTTTTAAATCAGACAATTCAATTAACTTTTGTTTTTCTTTAAATTCTGGATGTAGATCAACCAATAACCAACCGATATGAGAATAAAATATTCCACGTCTTATATTATGGGGATCAGCATCTGTGTCAGTATATTTATGATGCATGCGATGGTTTCGACACCATACATATAGCGAATCCTAATTCATTTTTAAAAATTCAAATGTATTTTTTTACCTTAGTATTAAATTCTTCATCTTACCTGAAATGTTAGAGTTTGGAAAACCATTAATAATAATTTTAATTGCCACGTAGCTTTATATGAACGATGTGACCATAAACGATGTGCTCCAGCAGTAAGTGCAAATATTGACCCAACATGCAAAATAAATACTAAAAATGTGTAATTAATATTTTTTATTAATGAAATTAAATTTTTTGTTCTGATATCATATACCAAAAACATTTGTTAATAGTTTTGTCGATGTAAACATTAGGTAAACACCATAAATCGCTTGAATATGGAATAAAGAAAAGCCAATAATAGCATTCCAATCATAGTTGTATTTTCTTTCTGGCAATGGTGGATCATTAGTTTCACTTTTCTCTTTCAACAATTTACGATTGAGTATTTCTTCATATTCATTTTCATTTAATACGCATTCAATTTGTGTTGGATTAGGCGACATTTGATAATTTAAAATTGTTTTACTTAAAAATTCACCAAATAATTTACAGCATAAATAAAATACCAAACTAAAAATTAAACACTCGAAAATTATCAAATTTTTGCATTTCTTTATCTTATCATCTATCTTTTTTACGTGTTAAGCAAATTTTAAAAATGTTTTCAATTCAACAAATGTAAATTGTGGTTTAAAAAATATATAATAAACAAAAATTTAGTTTTTTTTACAATTTATTTCATTCATGAAATTACTTAACTTCACACTTACCGGTTAGTTTCTCACTTTCGATAAGCGAGAAGAAAATGAAAAATGGCTTTTATACTAAACAGCAGTTCACACAGTATTAAGTTAACAATATTATTAACATTATAGTATAGCCAGCAAACTTCTATATACATAAATATATTTCTATATATATATATATATATATATATATATATATATATATATATATATATATATATATATATATATATATATATATATATATATATATATATATATATATATATATATATATATATATATATATAGATATAAATATAAATATATGTATATAATGTTAATAATATTGTTAACTTAATACTGTGTGAACTGCTGTTTAGTATAAAAGCCATTTTTCATTTTCTCGCTTATCGAAAGTGAGTAACTACAATACAACAATATGTATTTGCATTGTCTGAAAGTTTCAGACTTTTAAGTTCAACTTTGACTGAGATTGAGAGGTTCAAAAACGAATTTTTCAGTATTGACGCTAGCTGCCGTATATAAATAATAAATTTAAATAATCTTTCCATGTCGGCAGATGAATGAAATTCGGTTTATTGATAAGTTTTTACGTATGAATAAAAGAAAATATTGGAAAACTTTGGAAAATTTCATTGCCAATACTCTAAAGGCCTCGAATCATAAATAGTATAATTTAGTCTCATCCCAGTAAGGTAGAACGTGGTGATTTTGAAAGATTATACATACTTACTTTGTTAAAAGGGATCATCAAAAACTATGAAATATTTAATTAGTGTTTTCTGAGGTGGTATATGAAAAAAGCGATAATTTGACAAGGTACAGATCGTATAAATAAAAGAAAAATTCTAAAAACTTTTACTGGCTCCTCCCACGTTAGTTAAAATAAGAAAAGTGTACTTAAAATGTTTGAATTTGAAAGATGATAGATCTTTTTTTTAATTACAGCAGAAAACATCTCGAAAAATGTTATCGTTACTCACTCCACCATATACAAGGCTTTGCATAATAAAAGCAAAGCCGTTTATTTTGCTAGAAACTAGTTTCATTGATTATTTAAGCCTTTGATTCGGTTTTTTGATTGTGTTTAAATTGACTTTATCTATATAAGATAAGGTTTGTCATAGAAACCAATATCAGCTTTCAGTTTTGTTGCTTTGAAGCAGTTACTTACATAATTATTATATTACAAAATAGCTTAAAATAAGCTTAAATTTGAGCATGTGGTAACGATGAATTTGCACATTTATATAAGATATACTAATAATAACAATTTTTATGTACGTATGATAGAATTGCGTGAATATAAATATACTGCATAATAATATATTTTTGAGCTCCATAACAGAAAATCAATATTCCGTCTTTCCAAAGGCTGTTGAGTTAAATCCTGTTTGAAATTATCTGATTTTAGTATTGACATGGAGGTTTCTAAACAAATTTTGTTTACCATATTAATAAATTGCAATGTGTAAAAAGAATTGAAATAATTTAAATAATAAAAAATCGACTCGATAAAAATAAAATTGAAATGTAATCACTAATACGACCGAAACAACATTGAAAATAGAAAACATTAAAATAAATTATATTATAATAAACACATGTTATACAACTTAAACTCTACTTCGATTTTCCAAATTTTATTAGGAGCTGAAAGCCGTAATTAAATGCCCGAATTCAGTTTAGTAGCAGGAGGGACCAAAGGAAAATTCATAGGGCCTGCCTGCTACAAAACTAAATACGAGTATTTAACTAAGGCTTTCACCTCATAATGTAGTCTGATAAACCGAAAATGTTTAAACCGAAGTCTGTTAAACGTTGTTTCGATCGTTTTCACACTCTTATGAACAAAATACATTGGTCATAAAACTGTGTAAATTTTAAAAATATAACTTATGTATATTATTGTAATTTATTTTTAATTTCCTTTAATTTCATACACTATTCGATAGATTTGGTTAATTTTTATTATTGACACATTTATATTTTGCGCCAAAAATATGACATTGGGCGTGTTGAAGTAAGTACTGGCTTAACATAACACTTAAAACGCCGGTTTACGTTATATCCCGTACATAACCTCATAGACTGAATATAATTGACAGTACTAAATTTTGACGTCTAAAATCAATTAAGTACTTGTGTATCTGAACAGTGACAGATCTGTTCCTGTCCATTTTGTTTACATCAACAATAAGCAGAATGGCATCGTATACTAAGCCATGCTTACTGAGCTAGTACTTATTTTGTGTCCGACTGAAAATTTTGTAAGTATAGTAAGTGACTTACTACATTTAGTAAGTACTTACTTCGGCTAAATACGCCCATTGTGAAGTTTTTTTCAAACACGCATCTTTCTACTTATACTACTTATATGCGCATAAATCATAACCTTCCTTGACAATCGGTATAAATATTTAAGAAACCAATTGATCTGATAATACCATAAAAGCAGAGAGACACAGAAAATATTTTAAGAAACCAAAATATATGCAGCTGTTATATGAAAACGCACCTAGTTAAAAAACAGAAAATCGTTTAGGGCAATCAAACAAATCAATATGTACAATTCATTTGAAACAAATACGTATCACTATTTACTATCACAATTAACTTCAATACGCTATATTTCTAAAAATAGTTTACATAAATTACAAGTTTTACATAAATGCAAATCAAATTTCACAAAACAATGTAAATAATTTAAATATTATATACTTTTTTTTATTATAAATTATTAAAACAATAGTTACTCATCAAATAATTCACTCAAATTATATCTAAAATGTATTAACCGAATTTTTATTTTCAAATGAATTTTTCAGAGAACATAATCTAAAAAATTCGTGAAAGTCACACAAAACAGTTTTTTGCTAATAAATCAAATGTTGAACTCGAATCCGAAAAGTTTAAATAAGAGTTTAAAGAAGTTGTAGGTTTTGAAGTTATCTTTCGATTTATATGCTGTGCTATAAAAGGAGGAGCCTTCTATATGGAGGCAAACGCAAAAATAAAACGTTTATTTAGTTTTTTATTTCAGCAATCTTGGAGTAAATAACGTATGCTGAGTAGTTTGGTTTCTTTAAAATTAAAATTTGATTTTTTAATTTTCACATAAAAATAATGCCAACGCAAAAAATACAAATTTTTCAGGTATGATTTTTACCTGCAATTTTTTAGTTAATTATTTTTTATCAATGCTTAACTAAATTATAGTTAACACTTTTTTACGATTGTATGACCGTTTATAGCGATTACTTTCGTTAAGTTTACTTTATTTAAGTTTACTTACGTTAAGTTTACTTCGTAGTTAAAATCAATTATATTGTCGTTTATAATATCCAAGGTAGTAGTGAAGCATTAGAAACACAACTCTAATAATGATTTATTCCAAAAATAACTTATAAACGCATATAAAAAATCATTAATAAGGCAACGAATTTCATACTCACATACTGTTCTCCTTTTGCCACTGTCAATCGGCAGAATCTCAAGTTTTTCGTCATCCTGCGCCGTTGCTTCTTCTCTCTATTTTAGATATAGCAATACATTTTTTCACTATACCGTTTATTCTCACACGACTATAAGATACTGTATATAGATGCTGTATTATTTACAAACCAAAAACAATAAAAATTCATCCGTTGCATCAATCGTTGTTGAAATAGGATGGGAGCTATAATAATGATTGAAGATGAAAAAATAATGTAACGTAACCTAGACACTTTCACACAATCGTTAAACTGACAAGTAAAATATAATTTTTTTGTGCTTATATACAATTTTTGATTAATAAAAACAAATAAAAATGCTCGGAATAATGTCTTCTTTGTAAACGGTCGAACAAGTAATAACTATTATTCAGTTTAGCGTCGAAAAGAAATGAAATATAAAAATTACAGCTCAAAAATCATTCCTGAAAATTTTATGGTTTTTTGAGATTCTTTTTATATAAAATTAATCAAATCAGTTTTAAATAGATACAAATGCATGGTAGTACAACTCTAAACAAAGAAATAATGAAATGTTTGACCATCTATTTGAAATAAACAACCACAACCAATACTTTTTTTTGAAGTTATACTTCTTTTGCACGATCCAATAAATAACCTTTAAAAATTCAGACTGAACGCAAGGTATCTTACAAAACGTGTTGTTATTTTTAAATTCAATAAGCCAATTGATTGTGAAATATAATATTTTATTAATAACCAATATATAAATTAATATTTTTCAGACGCACAGATGAACTTCTAACGCATGTACATAGGTACACACACGAATATTTTTGTTGTTGATGCTTTCACTTGCGGTTTAGTGATGCAATAATGTGTACCCTTAGCTTCTTTATTTGCATCTTTACTTCGCAGGAGTAATGTTTACTTTAAGCTAAAGAAGTTAAGTAATTTAAGTTTATTTATTAACTTAAATTAAGTATCCATAAGTTAAGTATCCTTAGTTTAGTAAACTTAAGTTATTTAAGTCAACTTTCTTAATTTAAGAATACTTAGCTTACTAACGTTAAGTTTACTTAAGTTAAGCTTACTTAAGTTAAGTTAACTTAGGTTAAGTTTACTTAATAACAAAAACTGAGTTTATGTTTGTAAATGAGCAAAATCGGTTAAATTCTTTGTCCGTTGGATACAAATAATTTTATGAATGCTAATTAATAATTAATTTATTTGTCGAGCATCTAAGAAAAATAAAAATTAATAAAAATTAATAAATTTTTATTTCCTCATCTATTATTTCGAATTTATATTAATGATTTTTATTTCCACTTATTTACGATTTAATACTGATGATATTCGTTTAAGAATTTTTATTCATTGAACATTAATGTCTAAATGCTCAAAGTACCATGGATAATATGATATTTTGATATAATTCAGTTTGTGTAATAGTAGTAGTCACCATAGCTTTGTAATAGTTTTAAAAGGACTTTTCCAGAAAATGGGGTTAAAAACCTTATGTAAATGATTATAGAAATGGTTGATTTTATGCCCTAGTAGTCACAATAACTTTGTAAGTGTTTAAAAAGACTTACAAAGGGTTACAAAGTTTTTTCACTCATGTTAATGATTATACAATCATTAATACAGTTATCTAGTATAAGCAGAGTTTACACCTATATACAATATAACACATACATACACAGAAAAAGCAGCGAAGCAAACATAGATAGGTAAATTGATAGATAGATAATTTAAGTAATAAAATAAGAATCGTCTAGTTATACCATAGTTACGATTACAGCAGCTTTCTATTATTAATTGAAACAATATGTACTTCAAGCTAAACGAGCTTACAGAAAATACCTGTGTCATAAAAATTCACAAAATTAATTTAAAACTCATTTTTCATAACAAAAAAACAAAAAAAAAAACAAACAAACAAACAAAAAATTGAAAAAAACATAATAATGCTCTCAAGTAAATACAAACACAATGTAGATTTTAATTTTTTATTATTTCTCAAAAAAAAATTTTTTTTTTTAAATTACAGTCAGTTAAGAGTGGTCTAGTGGTAGTAAAGCACAGGGGGGCCGTTAATTCTACGGGCCCACATACAGCGATAACACCATTGAAATCTATTATTATATAAAAACCAAACATATACTGTATATATATATATATAAATATATATACAGTAGTAGCCACTATTTTCTAACCTATAAAGACAAATTATAATTTATTAAGGGCTACAATTCTATAGAATTTTTTATTGATTTATTTTACATTTTTAGTATGTATTCAAACCAATTTAAAAACAAAAGTATTCAACAATGGGTCTACCTGTCTTCAATAAACTGATCTATAAAGTATTTAGCAAAAATATTCAAACGGGAAGAATAGATATACAGAATGATCTAATCAAATTTTTCTGTAACTTTATTTTGGAAATAATTCTGAATCATCCAAAATACAGATGTACCAATAATATAAAAAAAGTATGGATAATTTTTCCTATATAATGTTTATGAGGCTAAGTTTTCCAAAAATTCGTTGACTTGGAAAATTCGTTGTTTATGGTCTATTTCTCCAGGTACCTACACATAAGAAAATGAATGGTTATTAATATATCTCTTCACTTAACAATATAAGAGAGCATAATCCTTCGAATACGTAGTGATTTAAGGTAAATAAGAGCTTACAAAAATTTGGACGCAATGTACTTTGGCTCATTCGATTATTTTTAACCGACCAGACGACGAAAAAGACGTTCTTAAATGGCTTATGTTTTTCCAGATCATCTGACTCACAAAAATATCCAAACTAATAACTTTCAATAATATTTTGTGACAATTTAATTATTTTAGCAATTACTTATCGATGTAGAAACTTAACACAGTTTAAAAAAAAAAAATTAAAAATTCTCTCTTAAACATCACAAGCAATAATATTAATATAATGTCGCTTAACATAATTTTCTTTAGTTTCGATGTGTTTTTATTAGAAATTTAATATATGTCTGCTTTTAACTGGAAAATCATGCACTTACATTTATAAGTTTTTGAAATAAAGATCCTACACTTTTTATATATTCTTACAAAATTATATATTGTTATAAAATAAAAACTGGTAAATAATTGTTTACTATACATTTGATAACTTAAATATTTCGATTGGATGGCAGAAAGCGATAAAGATGCAATACCGAAGAAACTAAGATATACTTTTTTGGAAACAAGTGGACTCATATCACATCTATGCTACTTATGATTCAACCAACTGGACGTATAAAAAAATAGAAATTTACCATTCTTAGTTAGGGGATAAGTAGGGTCATATCGAGCCTCGACCTATGAATATGTTAAGTATTGAATGAATGGCTTTTTGGAAAGTATGTTGCTAGTGATGATTACCAAAAAAATTCAATTTTCAGAATTGAAAATCAAATTTCAAACTAGAAATAATTAAAGCAACATAATTGAATTTTGCTTTCTAAAGAAAGTTTGCCCATAACAAACGAACACTTTATTCAGATAAGGCTTAATAAAATTTGAAACACATTTTCAAACGAATTCAACAATACATTATTAAATATCTATAGTTTTATTATATTTAAATTAAACAATGAATTAATAACCAATACAAAAAGAAAAGAATGTAGAAGCCTGTAAACGCTACAAACAAGCGCCTACTTAGCAACAAAAAAAGAAATAAAAATCGACATTCAAAAACTTGTGTTTTCGTTTAGCACATTCTAAAACACCAATTCGATTGTAATATTTTTTTCGTGTGTTTCTGCTATTTTATAACTAAGTGGTTTATTTTAGTCCATCGGCCACTAGACTCAAATTGTACATTTATGTTGAAGTTTTACGGTTTCTTTAGGTAATATATCTGGATTTTATATAATCAGTGGAACGGCATTGAAATTTAGTTGTACGTTATTATATAATTTCGTGGCGTCAACTGACAAGGGGTGGGACCGATTTTGGGATTTTTATTTTGGGATGAAGTATATAGATTTTTATTATGTATATACTTTATGTACTAATATGGTATTTGATTTATATGAGGAGAGTTAACTTGGTGGGTAATGGAAGTGATTTCGGAATGGGCATTGAGATTTCGATTCTCAGTCAGGACTTTTTTATGTCAAATTTGATGTGCGCCATCTGTTCTTTGAATCTTATGCCAATTTTATGTCGACTTTATCTTTTTCTCGTTTTTTCGATTTCTTCGAAAAATTTTGATATTCATTATAATACACTTCTGTCTGTTGTTCGTTGTTAATTAACAACACTATTGAATTGATTGATTTATTCTTATTAATACTGATGATGAGCACTTTGTAGTCGAAATGCGTACTTATAAAATATAAAAATTGTTAATTTAGGAAATTGGCACAAAATAGAAATTTATTCTAAGAATTCTATAGTTTTCTTTGATAATATTTTTTATGAATTTTTTATGAATGACTTCTATAACCTTAAAAATCTTAATTGAGAATTTAATAATGGCTTATTACCAAATAAAAAATAAAAACAACAACATAATAATAATAATATCAATCAGAGAGAGCGGTCTCAAATAGTAGTTTTTAGGATTAAAGAAAAATAAAAAGATTTCTATTTTTTATAGAAAATTTAATATGCTAAAAAGTTAGCCTCTATATATTTGGGCTGGTGATTAATCTGAGTCTGTTGGCATTGTTTTTTGTTTATTAGTAGTGAATAATCTGAAATGCAATGATTTAAAATACTTAGTATATAAAAATAATTTGCGTCTTTTAAAATATAAATGTGTCAAATTAAAAACCCTTTAAAACGGTTTCTTATCTTAAGTAAGGAACGTAGATGGTGCAGTTTTTGTTCAAAACTAAAGTATTCTCGGATTATTTTCACTATCCTCGAGTTATTTATTTCAAAATAACAAAAATTCGACTGTGATCGAGAATGTCCTGGTTATGTTTTTATTTGCAAGTTTGTGAACCTCCCATTCCCTAACGTGATGCTTAAATCTATAAATTATATACATTTTTTCCGACGCGCTCTAGTAAATCTCTTTCATAATACATTACTGACAATGAAAATTTGCATTGTCAAAGAATTCAGCGTTATAATTTTCGTTCAGTGTCTCCTCAAATAGAATTAAAATTAAAAAAAAAATAGGTTTCTTTCCATTAATTCATAAAAATAAAAGATGTCAACTGTCGACAAAAATAAATTCACTTGTTTATGTGTGGGCTAGGTTGTCTATCCATCTTGTGTGTCTGTTTTGTCAGTATGTGTCCATATGTGACCAAACGATATACATGATTACAGCATATATACAATACAATCGTATTTCTTTTACCTACAATTCACGATGAGGATTCACCTGATCTTATGTCACTACATGACAATGTGAATACTGAATTTAGAGAAGGGAGAAAGATTTTATTATTCCCTAACATTTTAAACAACATTTTAAAAACAAACGTATACATATTTACAATGTTGTCAAGTTTCTATGGATCTGATAACCTATTTACTCTATCGTTATGATAAATTAACGATTTAATGATCTGTTGAAAATGGCCCCCTTGCCTGTCTAAAATTTCTACTTTTTCTAACGTGAAAAAAGTTTCCGAATATATTATATCATAATTAAACACAATTGTAGTTACAAGTTAATTCGCTAAGATTCCCTAGAGATGTAAATGGGAAACTGTGCCGTATACAATGCAGCTATCGCGTAGTATAGTAAATGATTATGGTTTACATAAAATGCCCAGCCTACGCTACTTTACCTGAGTTCTATGTTCGCCTGATCCAAGAGAACAGTTTTTTTAAAAATTGCCATAGAAAAAACGTTTTTTGAATTTTAAGAAATTATTTTAAAAACTATGACATTCCTGAGAAATTTATTAAAAATAATGGCAATAAAATGTTATCAACCCGTTTTCTAGTTTGAATGCACAAACAATTTAATTTGAGTTAATTGAAATTTGATAAATAGAATTACTTGTTACTTTTCAAAATATTCTTTTAAAAACAATATCAAAAATAAAGTTTCAAGATGGATACTTTTTTGAATAACTGTCTTATAAAATAAATACGTTTTATGGCCAAGGAAAAGCCAAGTTTGCGTACATATAACTTTTCTCAACCCAATTTTCGCTATAACTAAAAATGGCGAATATTTAAAATCCACAAACAATAGTAGTATAGGATACAAGCTACATTATAAGTTTGGAAAAATGTAAAATGGAAACACCGGAAATATTGAACTGTTAAAAACTGTGAAACACCATCTTACAGTCATTGTCAAATTAACCACGTAGCGCCATTGCAGAAGTAGCAAATGTGCTTTTGCTACTTCTGCATCTATGTGCTTTTGCTTCTATGGCCTTGCTTCCATGTACTCTAAAAAAGCTACATGCAGAATTATAATGGCGTTTGAGTGTCATAGGTTATATTAAATATGGAAAATGATTTACTTAATAATATTAATTTAACGAGTGATATTTCTAAATTTGTCCACAAATATTCTAGAAACGTGGTTTTGTCAAATGTTCTGTTTTATTTGCATCCTACATTTTAGTATTATATAATGCCATTCACGGGCCCAACGGTAGCTTAATATGGCACTGCAATCAGTGGAGTTATAGTATTTCGATATTTACAGGTAACAAATGGATAATTGTGGCTTGAAAAGTTTTCACTACAAAATCTAATAGAAAAATCTTTCCCAAACAGTGAGCTGAATACGGTTCCTATTATATTGTAGACAATGGCAATAATGTGTTAGTAGGAAACATTGTTAAACAAATGATAATAAATATTCAAACAAAAATATTGACCATAATATTAATTTTACACAAACACAACCATCTTAAAGCCTTGTTTTTTATTGTTCAGCAATAATAATATAATTATTAGCTTTCTGTATTCTCAAACTGTATTTTGTTAAATATCATAATTCACAGTGTCACTCAAAGAAATACACAGTTATTTATTTCTTTTTTTTTGAAATTTACGTTTTTATTTTCAGTTTAGAATTTATTAGTACATTTTAAAATATGTTTATAAAAATACAAACTTCTATTTTGTAAACTTATTTTCCTACATTTACTAAATAGACAATGGGCGATAATTTTTGAAACTAAAAAAAATTATAGTAAAATGAAACCCATTGTAAACCAAACAAAATATAATAAAAATGAAAGAAAGAATTATTTACGGGCAAAAACACGGTATATCTCGATTTCCGGCAAAACTACAAATTTTTTTGGAAAATAGTTAAATGGCAAATAGTTAAGTTGTTGGTAATAAAAAGATCTAAAACTTTTGTATTTACAATTTAAAAAAAATATGGTGGTTTTTCGCTATTTATTAATAATGGGTCTGAGATTTATTAATAATGGACCCGACGTCTTGTCAGAAATGAAACATTTTTTTTTTTTTTTAATAAGTATAGGAATGGATAGACTGAACTCTAGTCAAGCTTAATCTATGAAGTTTTTACTGAAAGTCAAGATTTTACTCAAACTCAAGACTTATTCGTGGAAACGTCAATTTTTTTATAAACAAAACCACGTCTTCAGACAGTTTTTCATGTATAAGTCTAAAAATAAGTATTTTATTAAAAAAATCATTTGCAGTAAAAATGCAGCTTCTTAAAAAAAACAGTTTAAAATATCGCTAGATCCAACACTAACGAAGTTACAGCTTAGAGTTAAAGCTTATATAATTAAAGATTGGATCTTCTTCGTTAAACTCGCGAATTACAAAAAAGAATGCATTTTTCGGGGAAAACTCACAGAACTGTTTTTAAAGAGCTTAATAAAACCTCTATTTTTTATTTTAGGTTTCTAGTATTAAAATTAAGCTACGTACACTGGTTTAAAGTACTTACTTTTGAAAAAAATTTAGCTTGTAGTGAAATTTACTTGCTTTCC
The DNA here is from genome assembly GCA_020423425.1 of Chrysopa pallens. Taxonomy (NCBI): domain Eukaryota; kingdom Metazoa; phylum Arthropoda; class Insecta; order Neuroptera; family Chrysopidae; genus Chrysopa; species Chrysopa pallens. The sequence continues at coordinate 34,085,990 of CM035591.1, forward strand.
TGCAAGTTTGCAAAAGAATTCCCTTTCTTTAAGAAAACTCAAAAACTACGCAAGATACAAGAAAGATACGCAAAATTTTAACCAGTAAAAAATTTTATGTGTTTTTTCTTATAATTTCAGTATATTTTCCTGTTCTATACAATAAAAATTAAGTAAGATATAGCCGTATCAATTTTGCAATTTTCCCAAATAGTACCGTTTTCTGATCTAAAATTTAAAAAAATAAGAGCTTAGAAAATCTGAACTTAAGTATATACTAGTTTATGGGCCTTGAAAATGGTTTTTTGTTGAACTTGGTTGCTTAAAAATTAGGCGAGTTATGGTTAATAACAAATTATTTCAGTTATCAAAACACGTATATTACAACAATATACGCTTAATATTGGTCGATTAGATAATTTCTCTGATAATACCATAGATTTTTCAAAAAACCATTAAGAGTTTTAAACATTAACTTTTTAATTAAAGGTTATACAAACAAAAATGATTTATTTTGTCTCTCGAAAGTTTCCATAGAATTATCCACACCAACGTTTTTTACAAAATTTTTTCACCAAAACATTTCAACACAAGAAGCTGAATTTTGAAAGATAGATAGAAATTTGTTAAGTAATTTTTTTATTTTATATCTTATATAAAATTTAAACATTTCAAACAAAAAACTCTTAAATGGGCCCATTCCAGAAATTTACAGGCTTATTGTGGGTACATTCTCCGTTAAAAGTCATGCTGAACATTAGTTTATACACACATATTGGACATACACACCTTCATATATATGTACTTTATAATATTTAACTAGATATTACATTATAATATTTAATAGTTAAATGAGGTTGGTTATCAAGCAGTATAGACGGATTTAACCTTAGTGTCGCCCCTGAACACTGTGCAAGACGCCGCTCCATTACCGAAATCGTACATAAAAGTTTCTATGTAATACCATTTTTAAGTAGCACTTTCAGCAATCGGCCGAAACCTTTTAGAATTTTCTTTAAAATCTTCTTCTGTGAAAATTAAAATTAAATCTTCAGAATGTACCATTCTGTAACAAACTTATATAAGATTTTGTTAAAGATGCTCAAAACTAGTTAGATATGATTGGATAGTTGGTTAATTGTATTGTAAGTGAGACACGCGAGGCCCGTTTTGTTACAAAGTTTCGCAAAGTGTGCTATAATGATACCCGATACGTGCTCCTGATTTATGTCTTTAAAAAGGCGCAAACTTTCTTCATGCATAAAATATCTTCTATATAGAAAGTAGTCGACAAGGTATGGTTACAAATCATAAAAAATGTATTGATGAACAACGTTTTCAGTCTCTTTTGTACCCATTTTTGTGGTTGAACCCATTTGCTGTATAATTCAAAAACCAGAAATTAACCATTAAAATTCCTAAATTTTTCAAAACTTCAATATTTGTTACAGTAAATTTTACGTGCCACTCGATTTAAACGTACATTTTTGGAAGTTATTAACCTGGAGAATGAGTTGAGACATCAATCATATCGATTATTCGGATTCCTTCAACCAAAATTTATTGTAATTTTGTCACTAGGTTTATTAAAATTTATTACTGAGAAATGAGTTTGTTACGAATTAAAGAAATAAGAATGTGACATTTTAATGTAATATTTTAATATGCAAATCACTTAATTTTTGAATTGATTCAAACGGCGATTGAATAATCCCAAATAAACATTGGAAAAATCTGCATTTTTAAGAAAATGCAAATAAAGGCAATTGGAACATGCTAGAACTTACAAAAACGTTTTATGTTAAATATGTTGCCAAGAATCAGAATAACGTAACGAATATACTGAAAAAAAGATTATAATGTCAAAAAATATATAATAGTCCAGTATACAAAATTTTTAATTTACATTTACCCAACAATGTGAAAACTTTTATACTTTATGTTTTCAACCCTCTGCTGATTACGAAAATAGCATGAAAACTACCCTAGCCTACCAAAAATAATTTAATATTAAAACTAAAACGAAAAATAACGTTTTATGTAAAATTTTATGCCTTATAATAACTTGTGTAGGACTTTCGACTACTCGAGATTTTTTTCGAAACAATTTAATAAACATACTAATTTTAGACACTTTTACAAGTTTTTAACTTTATTATCTTTTTTTATCCATTGACAATTTATATATGTATATTTTAACTAGGTATTTGTATTGTTAATTTTAACTATTTTGACTCTTTTTATTGTTTTTTATCAAAACATTGTAACAAAAGGTATTTACCTTGATTTGATTTTTAAACTTGTTTTTGTTGGTGATATTCTTCTTCTTAAAAACAATACGGCACAAAAATTTATGTATATAAGCAAAAAACTATTAATATTGCTTACAGTTTTTGAATATGTCTATATGAGACGAAACATTTCAAATATATTATAAATAAAGTCGACTTAACAAAAAAAAAAAATGTTTTATTTCTTCAAAAACCTTTAATATGGAGTTCCACAAAGTAAAGCACTCCACAATTAATTATATTCATAACAAATGGAATATGTATATGTATCAGACATTTTATATATAACCTGCACGCCCCATAAAGGTGGTTGGATAGTGAAATTTACAGAGTTAATAATTTTGTTGTTGTTTTTGAAAATATTAGCCTACTTAGCAAATTTATGCTATCAAAAATTTTTGGAAGTGCCCTAAAGGTTTTGATAGGAGAGCGAGTGTTTGATGAAATTGATGTCCTATAGGTATTAATGAAACTATAAAACAAGTCATTATACACTAACTTAACTGATCTTATAATATTGGATAATTTTAACATATCCCATCAATACATTTTTTACAAATCTAACAAAAATTACAAATTTTACAAAAATTTCAATAAATTAATCTTAAATATTTTTGCAAACATAAAGGATATAATATTTTGTTAAAATTATGGTAGAACTTATGTTTGTACATTTTTATTGATAGATACCTGTAGTATACCTTGTATACCTTATACATAAATCCTAGTATAACACTACGTATAAAGTTTAATGTAACATTTTTACATGATATTTAAATGATTAGGTTTTAAATATACACGCTATTTCATACCACTATAAGTAGCAACATGTCATAAACCAAGACTTAGTATTATTATGGATAACTTTAAGTTTGCTACATACGATCAAATTTATTAGTGCTGATTCAAACACTAGACCTATATACTTTTGTTTGAGTGGCCGTGGCTTATTTCACTACCCCCTTCTACAATAACTGTATCCTTTGATCTATATGAAAAGTTGCATTAAATATTTCCAATTTTTTTAAAACATTTTATTTTGCTTCAATCGTAAAACATTTGCTAGTGTATTCGTAGAACAGACTGAAGATTCTGATAAATCTTGATGCATTAAATAACTTCTTAGGAAGAGTAGAAAAATCGCCTTGGAGGATAAAAAATTATATTCGAGTTTAGAGCAAATATAAAAATAAATAAAATTAATATTAAAATAAATAACGAGAAATTTACTAACAGGACTCGATTTTGTATAAAATTTAATGTCGTGAATATTGCCCCAAAAAATGAGAGAATGAGTATTACTCAGCCTTTAATCCCACTTGTCTATTCGCGAGATCTGCTATTATTTTTGATATCAATATATCAAAATATCGACATTCATATTTTTCATTTGTAGAAACACTAGACATCACATGCCTACTTCAACAGACTATAAGTCTTGTCTTTTTTTTTATCTTTGCATAATATTTGACCGTGCAAGCACAGATGATTCAATTTGTGTATATTTATGTGTTAGACATATTTCTATTCCCTGATTTTAGAATACAGACAGCTAATTAGCATTCCCTATGCCTATCTTCATTTTATAGCCAAAGACCATGCCTTTGTGAAAGTCCCCACCAAAACACAAAATTGAAATATTTCTTGATTTGTGGCTTCCAAAGTCGTTTACAAATTGCTTATAAAGAAAGCCCCTAAGAAAAAGCCTTTTATTGATATCGATATTCATTATAACTCGGTTTCAAAGTATTGTTTATTGAAAGACGTTTTTGAGGCTATTTAACACTGCATTATGCAAGTAACATGCGCAATTTTGAATTATTATTGCGTTCGCGAAAAAAAGGACACAGGCAAGACCTCATTACTTGTATACATAGTGGATCATTAAAGATCTACACCTCATTCGGTTTTTCCTATGTAATTGATCTCGTTTCATATCTCTCCTTTCTCTTGGGTTTAACTGTCAACGGTTTTCCACCACGGCTTACCTGATTTCCACCTCCCTGTGCGTTAAAATTGATGTTCATGTTTATAGCTATTGGCTTCTATATTACAAGTAATTAATTAGAATTTTATTTTACCAGTATGTGCGAGCTTATGCGAACATTTTCATACAACACTAATCCGAAATCAATATCAAAAGTCAATCTCATATTGAGTACATATATACTGAACACTGAACTGATATGGAATATTATAAAATAAGAATACAAAAATACTTTTTAAACATAATTTGTATCGTGTACATCAGGGTTTTATTTCAAGCTTTAAACTTTAAGTAAGTACAGAATTTTAATATATAAAACAAATCATGTTTCGCCTTATCATAATGTGAAAATTATACATAATAATTTTTTTAAACAAATCATAGTTACATATTGTAAATAAATATTACTAAATAGTACTTTGGATATGTACTATATAAACGGAGTAAAGAAGTACATTAGGGTGATGTAATAAAGATATTAATTTCTTGATTAACTGATGGAAAACCCAGATCACCTTGTGCACAACCTTGAAAACTTTGCAGCCCAAATATCTCGAAGTATATACAATATATCAGAGTGTATAAGTTGATTAATCTACAGTTTTTAAAGCTAGAAAATTTTGAAGTCACGAAATTTTGGTACCGATGTTTGGTGTAGAATCACCTGATTAGTCTATTTCCGTCTCTCATGAAGATATTGCTGAAATTTGAGTGGCGAATTCTAGACCTTAAATGAGTTTAATACAATTAACAAGAAGATTAAAAATCTTAAAAAATGATTGCTTTTTCGCTAGCTATTTAGATTTACCTCAATAGGGTATATAACTATAATAAACTAATTAACACATGTTTAATTGTAATATACATTAATATTATGTGGAGAACATGTTTTTGTGGAGAGCGTATAATCGTTTCGGAAATGGCACGATCCGTAGTATGCAAGCTACGATCAGCACTTCGAGCATACTATCCTTCTAAGTTACTTGGAAAACCAGATCAGGGAAAGACGTACTCATGTACAAATCTTAGGAATGCAAGTATTCACTTTCTGTTGAATGGTAGATGCACTTGATTTTGTGACTACCGCTTAATGGCCCTCGCCGATTCGGTAACGGTGATTAACGATGAACGGTGTCGACGTTGTAGCCATGTCAATCAGATATTACCACATGGGCTTAATCATAGTACTTGGTTACCACGCATTCAGTAGCTTGGGAACGGCGACACGATGTCGGACTAGATCGATTAGCATACTCAGCACATTTACCCACTGAATCTATCCTCAATATCAACAGCGAGTTCCCGGCAAATCGAGTATACTTCGCCCTGTAATGGTGGTTCGGCATGAAATTAGGAAGAATGTAAAAAGGATACACATATTCATACCATTTTATGGTTCTACAGATTCCTTAGAAATTGCTCGGAAGCAAAAGCTTGACAATTACAACCAACTGGATCCTGGTTTTGTACAGTTCCTATGAATAGCCCCAAATATACGCAAGTCGTTTATGGCATTGGATACGATCTAATGTTCACGTGATATATGCATAGATCACCTAGATGAACAGAGGCAGTATCGCAATCAGCTCTTGTAAACAAGCACACGGGTACTGAATGATCCAAGCGATTAAACTCACTCCCGTCACCTAAGCTATCTGTGATTCAAGTGAATGTTTTTTAGTTTTCTTTTTTTGTGTATATAACAAAAAAAAAAACCAATGCTTTTGGAAAGAAAAATTCTGTAAAATTAATTTTTAACACATTTGCTTTTTTCGAGAATTTTATTTGTAATTATGAGTTGATAACCATTGATAACAAAGATAATGGAATAATTAAAACATTAATTTGATAATATGACGTTTAAAATTTTGTATTTTTTTGTGAAACCAATTTTAAAACCGGTTAAATAGTTTACGCGTGAAAGCGTAACAGAGAAACTGACACATTCGCATTTATATTATAAAATGAGATAAGGATAAGGATAAAATGAGAAATTCAAGTGCTTGTAGTAATCAAAGGGTTATTAAAATATATTTGATAAAGTTCATTGTAATTCTATTATTTATCTTATGACACTTGGTATATAACGAAGATAAACGAAATAACATTATAAGAATTAATTAAAAACACAGATTTATTTTGTCATACAAAAATGTCTTATGAAAATACTAAAATATACTTTTATTGTAAACACAATTAAATTTTATTCGCATAATCATTTATTATCAAATAGATAAGTTGTTAAAAATCTCATCATGATAAAAATTTTGATAGTTATCAGTTACTAGATATCTTACCTGAGAATTTTATTTATGAACCACCTTTATTTTTATAAAAATGTCATAAAATATCCCCTTATCAGCCACTGTTTGTTAAAATTTGTTAACATTTATTTTGAATGAAACAAAGGTCCAACTAATGTCAATTAAAACAAAAAAAACTTTTTTTAATTTTTATGAATGAGTACTACTACCTGTAGAGAAACGGACAGATTGATATTTATGTTACTATATTTGCTTTCCATTTAACGATGTTTCCACGAATGTGTTCTCAAACAGTGGTCAACGTACAATTCATACCGATATCTGCAAATTAATACTAACCTGTCAGCGCAAATCAACTGTTCGCTGATTGAAAATTTCGAGAAACTCAGTCATTGTCGTAAGGAATAGTATAATTCTCCAAAATCATCAAATTTATAAAAGAACATGAAGGATTATTATTAGACTATTAAATTATTGAAAATTGAGAAATCAGACAATTGGAGCCGTTCTATTTCAAAAAAATTATAAATTAAGTATTTTATTTAATTTCTTGTGTCCAAATTCGTCTTTATCTCCAGTGTTTTTCTCCAAAAGTGCTGCTTTCTGTATTATTTATCCAGAAGTTTTCGTAACATAAATGAAGTTTGCTTTTTCATCGTTTTTGATTTCTCTCTTTACCGTGAATAATTGGTAGACCAAAAAATTGATAACCGCCGTCTTTTTTAATTTTTGTTACTTGTGTCATAATAATTGTTGTGGAAAGTATGACCGATCCCACCAAACTTTGTAATAAGATTCAAAATTGACTGTTATTGATTGCCCCATGAGAAAAATGAAATATATCTCTTCTTAACATTGTAGGCCAACTGAACTATTGTCTCATTTTCTGAGAATAAAATGCTTACGAGACTTCAGTAAGATTGCAATTATTAAGTTTTCTTGATGCAATAAGCAATTTCAGTAATATTTTTTACTATTTTGTCTCAGCAAAACCAAACCTTATTTTTTTAGGTATATTAACAACTCCTTATACAAAATATTTCATCAAAACGAATACAAAATATTTCTAAATTTATTTTTTATTTTATAATAAGAATCATATTATTAAATCTCATGAAATTTATCAAATGCTTAAAATCAATAATATGTATCCCAAAATCTAATGAGTTCCATATGGAAATTAGCGACCAAATTTTTACGTAACTAGTAATGACCAAGCGACTATAGAAACCCTAGAAGAATTCTGGGAACTACTGCAGAAAATGCGCTGTGGAATATTAATCTCTGATCATATTTCTTCAAAATCATATGAAAAATTGTTAAATGCTGGTAATAATTTAAATGAAAGTATAAACAGAAGAATAGATGTACAAGGTAACGCAATCCAACTTTAAAATGACCTCCACACCTGGCTAAATCTAATCCACATAATTGATAGTACAAGATAGCCCAAAAAGTAGTTTCAGAACGAATGTTATGGTAGTTTTATAGAACAAGAACCGAAAAAAATGTGAAATTAGAGAAATTGACTGCACTAATGACGAACTGTTATAATACATGGACTGAAAAGTCCCGGGCCTAACACATAGATGGTGCTAATTTTATTGCAGTCACCTTTTTTTCAATTAATTCTAACCTTCAAAAGACAGCTGTTAAAATTTCATGATATTCTATTCATTAGTTTGTGAGTTATTGTGCTAAGAGTGACGCTACTTTTGTTATTTTCAAAACAATGGATCAAAAACTATTTCGTGTTTTAATTTTACACTGCTTCTTGATGGGAAAAAATACCGTTCAAGCGAAGCAATGGCTTGAAAAGTGTTATGGGTACTCCGCTCCATCAGAAACAACAATAAAACGTTGGTTTGCTGACTTCAAACGTGGTCGTAGAGACACCGATGATACAGAACGCAGTGGGCTGGAATGATAGCGTTGCTCTTGATGGAGATTACGTTGATGAATAAAGCTAATTTTGAACCAAAAAAACTGTGTTTTCTTTGTTAGGCCCGAGACTTTTCAGTTCATGTGTTATAATGTCATATATTAAACTATCCTATACTGCCATAGATTGTCCCGTATAACAATATACTGTCATATATTAAATACCTACAAAGTAAAAAATTAACAGTTTTGGTTTCACTGTTTAAAAATAAAATAACGGATTATTATGGTATTTTGAAAACTACAATTTTAACAAGAAAAAAAAAATACAAACATTTCAATGATGGTTTTTTTAATGTTCTAAAATAGAGAGAAAAAGTGATTAATGTGACATAATTTTATATGTTGTTATTTCAAGGAAATGTTATAATAAAACCTATTTTACGAGACGAAGTATTCACCCTGATTATGTACCCACAAAGATATATCCATACAGGTGAATTGTGGAAAGAGGTAATATTGTCAGAGATGTCTAATAAAATTTGTGGTATTAATGTTACTAAATTAATGTTTATTATGTGTCATAAATATTTCAAAATATAAAATTTTAAACAAAAACAAAAACAAAAGAAGTCTAAGACTCTTGTTTACGAAGTTAATTATTTGAATTTTTTTAAATAATATTTGACAGTTTTTAAAACTAGATACAACCTTTAGATTTGACAGTTTAGTTAATATTTTGGTTTATTCGTTCAAGGTCTAATACTTGAAAAATTCATCAAAATTATCTTCTTCCAAGATATACACCCAATTAATGTAGTAAACTTTTTTTTGACAATTTTTAGCCATAAGAAAAATTTTAGGAATATACTATTTTCTAGACAACATACATAAAAGCACAGAGCAACAAAATCAGAACATTTCCTCTCTAAAATCACTAATTGACTAACTAAATTATTTTGTTCCCTAATTATTTTTCAGTAATCTTTTTTTCTATATTTATTTTCTTTACTTAATAAACTAAAAAAATACAATTAAAATTAAAACGTATCATTTTTTCCAGTTATAATTTACCTTCAAATCATGAAAGTCATTAAAATCATCTCCAGACATCAGGAGATAAATAAAAGCGAGAAATTGACATAAAGTTATTAAAATAATTAAAGCTAAATGAATTGGCTATCCAAATTTGACAATTGATTTAACTAGAAAAATTTCAGAAAATAAAAAGTTTTTCAAAAAGTAAGCAAATAAAATCTAATAAAGATTTTCCGAGATTTTTTTAAGCTTCCAGATACATATAGAAAAATTTGTTACAAGAATTCAAAAGTAAAATCACCAAAAAAATGTAATCTTTGATTTTTTGCAGGAGTAAGATTAAGAGCTTTTCTATTTGGTTTTGATTTTCTCGGCATCTCAAAATTGGATCGCTATGAAATTAGTAACAATAATAATAATACCGATTAAAATATCAAATACTGATTAAAATTTGTGGGTCCTCACTCATTCGATTATAAATATTTATTAAATTGTTAAACTGTCTATTATACGGGCCTCAGTAGCTTGTTGGCAATGTCTTCAATTGAAATGTATGCAGTTTACCTAGATGAGATCGTGGGCTCAACTCATGTCGTTCCCACAATAATTAATTAAATTAAATGATGCGATTGTTTATTGTATTCAGCTTGTCAAAAAACAAGCAAAAATCAAAACAAATCTCTTTTTCTAAATTTGCCCTCCGGCTAAAAATAAGCTACCCTTTTGTTAAGGAAATATGTATATTATCGCATATATATATACACACAAATATTTAGTAAATTATTTTTTTTATTGTTCTAAAATAAATGTAGGTATTAATAAATAAATTAAACAAGTTGTTTGATATTTAAAAAGAATGAATAAAAGAATTTCAAAACAAGATAAATATATTGATATTTAAATTCAGTTAAAGAGGTAATCAATTAAGTGAGATATTTGACAAAAGGACAATAATCAATCGATCGATCTATTTCTCAGGTAAAAATATTACAATACGTATAAAAATAAAAAACTATGATAAATTATTAACGACTTACTAAGTGATTACTAAACTGATACCTATAAAAAATATAAACTAGTGTAATAGATATTTTTTGGGGTCAAAGCATACATTTAGTGCAAGAGTTAGTGTTCTGTATAGTTAACATTCCAACAGTGTAGACATTTCCAATCAAAGTACTGTGGTTTATAATTTACCGATGAAAGTTGTTGTCGTACAAGCAAGAAACTACGGAATATTTGTTTTTATTAATACGCCTGAAATTACAATTTTGATTTTATTGAATATTTTGTTTCTCTGAATTTTTCATCTTAGTACTGTCATCAGGCATACTCAAACTCAAAATACAAACTAGTAGCATGCAAATTATTTATTATTCATAAAGTTCATATGCTGGCTTACTCTCTGCAAAATTAGGGTCTATTAGGGGCCACGGTAATGCAGTCGTCAAGACTAACCAAAAACCTAACCTAGTGCTACATATATCTCGAAATGTTTCATATAATTTTCAACTCCTCTTAGCTTCGATCTCAATAATGCAAAATTCAGATAAAATCTAGTAGACTTTTTAATCAGACTAGGTTTCATATGTCTAGTTTTTGCCTAGATTTTGTACTCACTCGATCATCAAAACTTTAAGGTAGTTCCTTAAGTCCTAGAAAGCTGATATTTAGTATGTAGGCCAATTTCTTAAGCAAACAGATATCCATTTATTATGAATATGAAATTTTTCATATAGTAGGTCACTTCTCAAGTTTATCTTCTTATCATTTTCAAAATAAGCTAGTTCCTGAAAAAATAAACATTAATTAATTGTTTTAAATATAACACCAAATAAATGAACGTATCACTAGTGAGCTAATTATGTAGTAATATTGTATTTCTGGTTTGAAAATTATTATTTCTTTATTTTATCTTATTACTTTATGATTAGCTCCAACAATTTGGATGAAATATCGTATTTTGACTGAATTCGGATCTCTCTCTGACGTAACGTAATTACTGATCTCAACCAATCACCAATGTTAAGCAACATCAGATACAGTCAGTACCTGGAAGGGTGACCCCTTGGAAATGCTGTGTGCGATTATTGTATTGAATAGACCTATTGTAGGCCACTGTATGGCCTTAGTTGTTCAGAAGTGAATTTAAAAAAAGATAGTATTCAATTTAACAATTGTAATTACAAAATATGTGTCCACCCAAAACACAAAGTCAAACAATTTTTACAAACAACTGATGCTTTGACTAATCCGTCGTACTGAAAGAAAAGGGAATTAGGAACCTGAAATTTGGACGATGTGTTCATTATATGACCTCATAAAGGGGTAGAAAACGTTGGCAATTTTTTTATTACAAGTTCTTATTTGAAATATGTTACAAATCCTATCAGAACCATTTCCTTCGAAACCAAAATCAATATATTTATATTTATTTAAAATAAAATTTATTTATCATATGTCACTAGCAGTATGTCGAGCTGTCTAACAATATAAAATGTGCATCCATTTTTGGTTTTGGAGGGATATTTAATGTTCATCGAGCAGTAGCAGGTTCCCAAAGCAAATACCGGATAGCACACATATTTAGTTTGGTACAACGTGATTTCTTGGTCCAATATACTTTTGGACCAAATTTTGCAAAAACATTCTTTAACAGTATGTTTGGAGAGACCGTGTTTTGTATTTTATTAAAACTCATCGCCTCGCGGGGTTGAAAAGTGGAAGAAAGGAAAGTTTGAAAATCTGATATTTTTATGGTTATTTTACGGTATCGAAGCGGCTAGTATATTAATAATAAGCAGAATCGATAAGCTTATAAATAGAAATATAATCCCTCCAAAAACACTAAAATTACCGAAGGCTGCCAAGATTCACAATCATTCACATATCACATTTACCGTTAAAATTCTATGAAATCACATGAAGAGTATTATCTCTTCAAGGTTTGACTCTGCAAGCCCCTAACTCTACACCTTGGTAGTTTTTTGCAGCCGTCGCACAGATATTCCCATTGATTTATGGAAATAAAAAATTAAGTAACAGGCCCTTAATGCTATGCCATGAAATAGCTCTATGGAAGATCAAAATTGCGTACTAGCTCTAATATTAATTTGATTTCATATGTATGAATGAAGCGTTAATATAGGAAAGATTATTTACCAAATAACATAGCGGAAATGGATAGAAAGATTTCAAATAAGAAATTTGAAAAATTTGTTGAGGAGTTAGAAGAAATATGTTTGATTAATTTGAGTGAGAATTATGTTGGAATTGAAGTAAAATGTCATAATTGTATTGTAACGAAAAATTCAACATTAAACAATGTTAAATATGCTAAATTAAGTTTTACGCACGTGAGTAAAGCTACCAGTTTAGACTTTTAGCTACAACGCTTTTTATCTTTAAATTTGACATTACAATTAAAATTATTATGTTCTTTTTAGTCCACATGTCAAGAATGCTTGTTTTCTTAAATTTTAAAAACTATATATTATTTGTTTACCAATTATCAATATATTTATCAATTGTTCCAAAAGAATAAAAAATAAAAAGTTACCTTCAATTTGTTGGTTTATTTACATAATATCATATTCCGATAGTATAAATGGTATTTAATTGGTATAAAATCAAATAGTATTAAAAGTCAAAACTGCTTCCTTTTTTATTGTTGGTTATAATTGATTTTGTGTGTGTGTTTTTTTTCGAAACTACTCTATTCCTGTGAATACATCTACCAAGTAACTATTTATGGTTCACTATGTTCTTGCATTTTCAGATAACGTGTTTTGTACACATGGAATTGTGAAGGGAAATTAACAAATTAGACTATTTAATAAAATTTTTGAAAATTAATTCCCTGTCGGGGTGAAATATGGGTTTTAATTTGATATATTCATAAACTATAGCCCAAATCTCTAAGTAAATGAGCTACAAATTAAAACCAAGGGAGGACAATCTTATAATATCGACGAGATCAAAGAAAGTTTTTTTTTTAAATTCCACAAACGGGATGAACATGGTTTTTATATTTTGAAATTTTGATCAAGATGCAGTCCAAACTGCTAAGTCAGAAAGCTTGAAATATGACGATTCTGTTATAACGTAGATAAGACCTATTTAATTTTTTTGTTTTTTTTTTTGTTTTTGGTAATTAAACCACGAAAAGGTTCTAGGGGAATTTAAACTTTTATACATCCATTAAAGCGCAATCCAAACCTTGGTATTGTGATCAGATTTTATAATGAAAATGAAACTTAAGAAATAATTTTAGAAAAATTTGGCCATTCTGTTAAAAATTTGTTAAAAATTATGAGTATATATTAAATCGTGCTTGTTTCGACGCATTATATTAGTATATATGTTATCGAAATAAATTATTTTATGATCTATAAACACAGAACTTTTGGGCGTAGAGAGAGAAAGGGATTACTTAATATTATTCGTATGTAGCTGCGGTGGGGATTGCTTGTATAATATATAAATGTAGAGTATAATAAATTTGTATTATATTTAAAAATTGTTTTTAAAAGCTTAAAAATAATTAATAAATATAATGACAAAGCTGTACAAATACATAAAATGTTATCTAATTTGAATTACTGTTGATCTTCGATCAAATCTTGACAATAACGAGTACTGATGACCACTAGTTCGTCAGACCAAGTAAACTGATTATATTTTAAATATTGTAATTAAAATATTTTGCAAAACAAAGCAATTAGATTGATATAGTTGTAACAATATTAAGTATAATAGAGAAAAGAGTAGACTCTGTTTATATAACCAAGATGTTATACAATATTTTCACTAGCAATAATCAGTTTAGTCAACTAGTCTGTCATCACATGTTCCCGTCGAGCAACGCATCAAATAATGATGTCATTTCTAATTAGAAATTTTCACGGTTCAATTATTCATAGAAATATAATCACATAAAACTTTGTGATTGAATTATAATTTAAAAATTGTGAAATTTAACCTTTTTTTTCCTAATTTGATGGAAAGATTATTTCAAACTTGGTAAAACATGCATGGGTAATATTATAAATTGCTGAAAAGCGAATTTGCTAAGATATTCACACAGGAAGAAGACATGCTTATATAAAATTTCTAGAGCTTTATTACTGTAGTAAATTAGTGAATTGTTGGTATAATCATTAAACGAAGTGTTAAGGAATAAAATCATAAAATAAAACTAATTCCATGTCTCATAAAATCGAAAGCTGTTAAGTGATATAAAATTACTATTTGAAACAGGTACTATTTAAAACATGAATCCCTTAAAAATAAAGTTCGCTGCACAATCTGTAATTTATATATGTTTATCTTTCGGCGAATATAATACGTATCGGACTTTTGATACGATTTTGATAACTGAACCAACCCTCAACTGAGTTTCATGTAATCCAGGTGCCATGAGTCCACTTGTAGATTCTAATACCTAATTTCTATTACCTAAAATCAATTCTCACATCCACCTGAATTTTGATCCGTCCAAATATCAAAAGTCGACTGGTAAATCGTCAATTGATGATGCCAATTTGATACTAGGACTAGCGTTCTTATAGTATAGAACGTTTTATAGAAGTCCGCACAAGCACGATAGGATAGTAAATCCTAAAAAAAAGCGATTCCAGTACTAGACTCCGAGTAAATTTCAATTTATCCGAATTCTACGATTATCCTAGGAGATATCTTCTGACACTAGTTGGAATTGTCTTCATAATCTTCTCATCTAATAGAATCAAGTCTAACAATAGCGTTCTTATAGTATAGATGATGGATGTCCAATTGATAGACGTCCGCAGAAGCACAATGGGATAGTAAGTCCTAAGCAACTCGATCCCAGTACCAGACTCCGTATAAATCTCAATTTATCCAAATACTGTCATTATCCTAGGAGATATCGTTGGAATTGTCTACTTGATATTCATCCGTCCAAAATTTGTAATGCTCAAGACTGGCAATAGTTATGAGTTGAACAGAACGTGACCAGCAATGTACATGTAACTCGGTGTTGCTTTGCCAAACGATCGTAAAGACTACATTATCTGACACACGGTGTATGTCTTTATTAGAAAAGCATCCTGTATTAATGTTGATTTTTTTTATTAAAACTAACTAAAGGAACACTATTATGTAAATAAAATATACATAATATACAATCTATATAGACAGAACAAACAGTACACACAAAAGTTAACTAACTCTAACTAACTTTTTAACTAACCAAAACAATAAATATGCAACCAATAGGTAAGCGATATACGATGTGCGATGCCGATCATCGCATAATACAACGTACATTCATGCATACATACAATCATACCGTATGTATATTATAAATTTAGTATTAAATGTATATAAAACTCCGCCTTTATAAAATACAGGTGTCTCGACCAATCACAATCAAATGTTATTTTGCTATATCGATATATATATATATATATATATATATATATATATATATATATATATATATATATATATATATATATATATATATATATATATATATATATATATATATTTACCTTTTGTTCAAGTGTCGTTTTTTATATTAAAATTATTATTTTTTGTTTCAACAGAAACTAATATTGTTTTGTTGCATATTGTTTGCATTCGTTTAGTCAAGAGAAATATAATGGAAATAGTAAATGGAAGAAAGGTGGCTGACTTTATATATATAGTTAGTTAGGTTTGTATGGCCAGCAAGGAGGACAACAATATCCGGACAATAATATCAGAACATCTTTTGAGGATGGTCGTTTATTATGAACTTATGTCAGTATCTTTTGGAAAATATAATTTTAATATTTTTATAAAATATTTTCGTATCTCTCAAGTATTTTCATATTACTTGAAAATCTTTATTAATATTCTAAAAGTATATTTCTAACGTAAGAATTTGAATGCCATTTATTAAAGTTTTTTTTCAATTTTGTACACTGTATGATTGGTATAAATGATTTTTAGACGAAAACATTTAATTCAATTTTATACCGCGATGAATACTCTCGTAAGCTGCACTTTAAGGCACTGAGATCATTTCAAATATACAAATATTCAAGTTTTGTTTTCGATTGGAGAGAAGGAAGTGCTCCTCGTAAGCAGTACCTTGTTCTGATTACTAATTAGTTTCAAAGTTGATAACAAGTCCCCGAATTTAAACTGTTGGATAGTAAATTTTTAATCAAAATTATGCTATGAATATTACATTTAATTGATTAATAATAATAAGTGGCAAAGTACTCATTTACAAGTAACAATAATATTATTAGCAATTGATATATTTGCTTTAAATATGGATTAAAATCGAAGATATTTAAAAAAATAAGTGAAGGTAGCAACTGACAGAGATATATGAATGAATTTCTTTGTTTGGACTATTTTTAATTAGAATTCATAATACTATAAATATCCAGTCTATAGAGTTATATATGTATACATGTATAATAATAATATGTATTGTTGAATATTATCTATATATGTTTATAAGCCAAATTTGAGATTCTGGAGAACTTTTACATTTTACTAACAAATGTTTCAATCAAAAAAAATTAACAATTTTTGTACTTGAACGTTTTTTCTATCTTGTATTGTTTAAAAGTTGGTCAAGAATCCATTGGACCCAATAGACCGATTATGGTCATTCACTAACTGAAATTCACTTTTAATTTTTAGAATACGTCACCAAAATTACAGATCACTATCTCTTTTTGTTTTTTAGTTATCGTGATAACGGGCGGACGAATGGATGGACTTGGATTAATTAGATGTTTCTATGAACACCAGACCAAAATTTTATTTGTGCGGACAATATATGGTAGCGTTACAAACTTTAGCCTAAAATTCATACGCTATGACATATTATGCATGTCGAGTAAAATAAAAGATTTAAGACAAAACAATTATAGTCATTCGACTGACCATGATGTTACATGATAATGAATCTTTTTCTATTAATTATTAATATTTTATGCCTTTATGCTTAACACGTCTTGTAGAAACACATTAACAAGAACTGAATGTAAGTTGTTCAAAGTAATTTCTTTCGGTTCCATGAACGCTTATAAAAGGATCTTAAACTTATATAAGAGAATTAATGATATGCAATCTTTTTAACATTTATCTTCAACGAGGAAACTATAGATAATTAAGTAATACTGCTATTTTTACTAAGCATATTAAAAATATTTCGTTAGTTGTAGTGACAGATATTCAGACAAAATAAAAATTAATATTTTTTATTTTTCTTTTCAAACAGTTAAAAAGTAACCTATAACCTTATATTGAAATAATCATAAAAATGGGCAGGAATAGACCTGTGTGTGGTTTATTAATCAGTTTTTAATAGCCTTATTAATAAAATAAAATGTGTATGTATATATTTAGTTATAAATCTATTAAAAGTATATAATTGTAACCAAACTAATAATAAAACTATTAAATATTACTGTCAATAAAAATACAAAAATATATTTACAACTGTATTATTTCATAATTATATACTTTTTTTTATTAATTTATTAATAATAAATTTTTTCATAATAAAATAAATATTATTTTTTATAATTAAGGATAAAATAAAATCCTCTTTGTATGTTAACTTAAAAATAATAAGATAAAGAAATAACAAAAATACATGTTTATATATTTATCAAACTATTTGACATGTCTGAATTTTAACTAGACCAAAATTAATGTTCTTTTTTTTTGTTATATTTTAAACAACAAAAGGTAAAATTTAACAGAATAACTTGATCTGAAGTATTTAAGCTGAAATTATGTTCAAAACATTCTATGAAAAATGTTTCAAGCAAAAGCTGTTTTGTGTTTGAATTTATGTATGGTAATGGATTCACAACTAAAAAATTTTACTTATTCTTGAACTTAACTTAAGGTAACTTTTTAGACCTATTTTTATGAAAACTTGAATCAGTATTTTGGTATGCCTTCAATATAATGCGTTAGAAAACTTAGACTAAATTTAAAAATTACAAAAAAATGATTTTAAGATATTGTAAAATATTACTTATAATTCATACGATAGGTATTTTAATAATTTCGAAAATTGTCAGATTTATAATAAACAAATTCAACTGATTACATTCCCACCATTATTATACAACACAATAAAAATATCCAATCTCAATATACTTTATTCCGCCTTTTCCACCAAATTGTACATTACATTTAACAATTCTGTAAAAGGAACACAATACTTCTGATATAGATAGATATAACTTGAAAGAAATACAAAAAAAATGGAAACTGTTTATACAATTGGAATTCGAAAAGCGTAGCAAGTAATTATAAAGGCAAAAAACTAATCTCGAAATTCATTTATTCTAAATGGATATCACCAGACGTAATAAAGGCAAATTTGAATATGAAAAATTTGCAAGTGCTCTTTTTTTCATTGAATATTGTGTTCTTAATAATTATCTAATTGAGAAAAACAAACTTCGGTCAGGAGCTTTGTCTTTTTTTTCAACATGGCGGCAACATTTTTAGTTTTTTTCTAAATAAATATTCAATTAACCAAATTAAAAAAAAAAAAAATTAATTAATAAATAAAACAAATCAAAACAAAAATAAAATATTTGGAAAAAAATTCTTTACACAACCATGTATATATGATTTATTTTTAAACATGATCTCAAAAAATTAAAAATTTTATACTATTTTGAATCTTTGGTTTTTCTTTATTATTGTTTTTGAAGTAGAAGAGTATATAACCTCCTGAGCTCTATGGTTGAAAAATTTAGAATTTAAGAAACTCTATCCAATACGTACATTTATGGACGGGAAAAAACTTAAAATATTGTTGTTGTGGATTTTTTAATACTTTTTGGAACTGATGCTCATTTTGTATCATAACCTCAAAATTATTAGTTAATTCCAATATTGACATTTTGTGTTTCTAATCAATTTTGATTTTTCATCCTGGATGATTCGCGTTAAAAATAAATTTGTGTCTGAACATTTTTAACATTTATGTTTTAAAATTCTATCAAAACATACATGGCTTGAAATTTTTTAATTCTTCGGCCCAAATAATTAAAAATAATTAGAATGGAAAAAAATTGAAAAAAGCAAAATAAATCCAAATTGAAAGTTGAAAAAAACTAAAAACTTTGAGATTAGAAAATTTTTTCCTATATTTTTATTTTTATTTTTTTTCGATTTTTTTTTTCATCGGACACAATAATCACAGGCATTAAAAGAAACTAAAAAAGTGGCAACCATGTTGAAAAAATGATGACAAGGCAGAAAGCTCCTAGCCGAATTTTGTGAAAACACGTTTTTCATTATTAGAAAGGTATTCAGAACAATATTCATTTAAAAGCAGAGCATTAACAAAATTTTACAATTTTAAATTTTTTTACTATTGCTTCATTTATTATTGTGAACTATTATTATTAGCAGATGTGAAGTATGTCCATTTCTTTCTTGCTATCGTTCAATAAATGATCCTGATAAATTATACTGGCCAATAACGTCAAATCCATTTAATAAAATTCAAAAAGTGGCGTTATTTAAATATGATATGTCTAATTTAAAATGCATTCAAATTCTTCCATACTTCCGGTTACTGAATAAATGAATATTTAAAATGATTAAGCATTCTAGAGACCTTGATGAAAATGTCATTTCAAGGTTATATAATCCATATTTTAGTAATGATTGTAAAAAAATCTATGTTCGGCGTCGTATAACCTCCACATACATGACCATATAACAAGTCTTAGTCACAATAGAAGATTTTATGAAGATTGGACTTAGAAAGACAGTTTCGATTTCATGATTTCAGAGTGAATAATATTGAGATTATATCAATTGAATGCAAAACTTAATCTTTTACTTTAAGTTTATGACACCAATGTCAAGGCTGTTATCAACATCAAAGATCATGCTGTATATCTAGGCGATTTCATAAATGCGATTACTGCAAATCATCGTAAAATATGTTTGAAATTTACCAGGTACGATATTTTATCACACTTTCCCTATTCTGCACGTTGTTCGTTTAAATTGATAGTTTTCCTTATGTATGCAGCATGATTGCAGATTTGCAGAACGGCTTAATTTTTCGAAGAAACCTCTCAATATAACTATATTTGTTCTTTTTTATACTTCAAAACCAACAATTTTTAGACTAAGTAAACGCTAAACTAACAGTGTTATATTTTATACATAGAAGTAAAATTAACTTAAAAAAATACTCTCGTAATCTTTTTTAAACAATAAATAATAATAATACCTCCTACATAAACAGTCGCAAAACAATAATTGAAGTCTACACAGGTACTAGACTTTGTTGTTGTTGGCTGCGTTGCTGTTGTTTGTATCGATTTTAATCAACGGCAAAAATCGCGCAACACAGAAGCCATTATAATTATGTTTGAATCAATGTGCAGCAAATATTAAGAAAATGAAATTGAGTGTGTGACTTTTATTTTGATGAGTTTCATTTATTTTTTCACCGCGCGCCATCTCTATCTATTTATATGTGAATGAATAATAAGTAGTTTAATAGTTTCCCCCGATTGTGTTATATTGTAAAACATTTCTTTATTATGTCTTTATGTACTTATATGATCACAAAATACGTTTGTTACATGGATAGATCTTATCGATTTATCAACATTTAGTAATAACTGTAAAAATTTAATTTGAATATAGTATATATTATTTAAAATAATATGTCTCGAATTAGGTTATTATCGATTAAAAAAAAATAAAAATAAAAATAAGAGTTAATACATTGGTAAACTATAGAAAGAAAGTTTGCGAGTCTCTAATTTGAAAGAATCTTTTTTTCATGTCTTTAAAAACTTCATATAATGTGTATTAGCTCATAATACGAAGATAAAGATTGAGGCTTCAAGTTCCTAGAATAAACTTTTAGAAAGAACTTTAGAAAGAACTTTTCTCAATCATTTTGAGGTCGGTTTTTATTTTATAGGTAATTCCATTTATTTTCACATTTATTTCAGAAATTTTCTTTTTGTAAGTGAATATATCTATTTATCGAAGAATCGTTATTGATTATTGGTAATTAAATTAAACTAAAAAACATTATACAAGTCGAACATCGAATAAAGATGATTCGGAAACGAAAAAAAGTGCTCTATAAGATTATTGTACGCATATTTTTTATGAAACGGAGTTTCATACAGAGTTTAAAAATTTATGGCTATTTTTTGACTCTTTAGTTCTAGTGTGAATTATAAATTTTGCTGTTATTATGATTTAATTAATAGAGTGATTTTGGGTGGCAAATTTTTTAATGAATTTAATGAATATGGTAATAATGCTTATTCTTTCCGCAACTATAAGCTCGTATAAAAAGTGATGCTTAAGAAGCCAAATCCTTAAAACTGGTATGCTACATTAACCAAGGGGGCCGTTAAAATATTTATGTAAGGACGACACGTGCTATTTTTTTTTCTAGAGACGGTTATGACATCACACTTTTTCAAGAATATATAAATTTTTTTGAATAATAACCTTGATAGTGATTTTGGGTCAAAATAAAAATAGTATAAGTACACAATTTTGAATTTATTGCAAAGGATTAAAAAATTACAATTCGATGGTATGAATCAACTTCATTTTATATGAATTAGTCGATGCTGAACCCTTCATGGATTTAGAATACAACCCATTTTATAATAATTATTAGAAAAAGTATTATATATTATGTATACACATAATTTTTTTCTATATTGTATATAAAAAAGATTTTTGGCTAGAGGGTGGGTGGATATTTAAAAAAAGTTTTATTGCTATATAAGAGGGAAAGTTATCAAGGTAGGTCCAATAATTATAAAAGGGATTTTCTAAAATTATCAGTTTTTGTAATTAAACATATACCGGACGTAAAATTCAATCCCATAATGCGATTTGTTGTGTTTTATAATTAAATCTAAAAAAAAAATAACAAAAACAAAAGATATCCATTCAGCCGACTTATTATAAATTTAAAGATGTTGTTCTACTCATAACCGTCGGTGAGAAAGTTAGCCACACGAACAAAATCACAACATAGATTACTTAAATATATTGGTCAATAAATAAAATTTCATCAAAATGAAAAAAAAAAAATTATCGAATTACATATAATGAAGAAAAAAATTTCATAAATTTTCTTTAAATTACTTTTCATTCATCGTCATCATCATCATCAACAATAAGTTGCTATGTCGGCGAAACGTAAGCAATATTTATGAAGGCCATTTATAAATAGTCCAAATTATTATATTCAACCACAAATAATATCTAAACAATTAATTCTTTTAGTTGTTATCTTCACTAGTTTAACAATAAAATTAATCTGTCGTATGGAACACTGTCAAATACCGTCTTAAAAATAAAACAAGCATAAGCATCCTTATTGACTTCTAGAGAACTCACGGATAAGATCCAAAATTTGAATAAGGTATTTCGAGTGCCATTCATACTATTTATTTATTCTCAATATACCTGCTGGAAATATTTCCTCAATTTATATCGCTATATTAATGTTATTACTTTTTTTAATTACAATTGAATACTCTGAATCAAATTACGATATTCACGAAAATGGTTTAAATACTTTAGAATTGTATGTGCTTAAATTATGAACTGAACTCTAAAGTATAGATAGCTTCAAGCCTTGACAACCTTCTTATTAAAATGTACTCGATTATATGAGCTTCATTGTAGTATTATTATATTTTCGTTTAGTTTCCACTTGTTTTTTTTTCCTTATATCAGTATAAATACCTATAATATGTACCTTGTAATTATAATTTTATACGATGATTATAATTTATGAAATTTTATTAAATGCTGTGTGTTGTGAACATAGGTACTGTGCATTTTATAGCTAAAAGCACTTTTGATTAGTTTTTTTTAATCATATAATAATGATTTTTTTTTTATTCAAAATGTATATGTTATATATTTCGTATGATTTTGAATAAAGTTCTTTGAATATGTTCCATAATGAATATACAGTCTGTCCCAGAAATTATTCATCTTAATTGAATAATATGTGTATAAAATTATATTAATGAGTAAAAGTAAATAAAAACAACAAAACATAACAAATAACAATGTTTATTGTTTATATATTTATATATATATATATATATATATATATATATATATATATATAAATATATATATATATATATATATATATTTATTTATTTATTTATTTATTTATTTAATTATTTATTTATTTGTAAATAAATAAGAGTTGAAATTGCGGCGTTTTTAATCTGTTTACTCATTCACTATTATTATTTATGTTATCTAGATGGCCAACGGACGGGCGAACAGAAATTGACTAATCAAGTGATTCTGAAAATACAAATGTTTTGTAGAATTACAAACTTTATATTAAAATTACATATAAATTAAAAACAAAACTACAGGGCTTAATCATTACATGTCAATGATACTAAACTAATTCCACAAACGTGGTTTTAGAAAAGCATATGAATTTCTAAGCATTAGTTAAAATTCATTTTGTAGTGAGTTTTGAGTTTTTTTTATATTTTCAACTTAATGGCACAAATATATACCTGGTTCGCTTCCCATGCTAGATAACTTAAAAATATTGATTAAATAATGTAGTACAATTAGTTACCTCAAATTACATATTAGCCTATGCAAATTAAAGATTTTCATAACTTACTTACTACAACGGATACCAAATTTTGGTTATTTACATACAAAGTAAGAAATAAATAAAAAATTCCGTCATGATTTTCAATTATTTCTTTCTATTTTTTCAAATGTTCATAAAAAACGTCTAGACACATTCATGCATCACGAGGAAATTCCGTGTCCTTTACTGATCATGTGTTTTTAACTAACGTTAATATCCAGTCAATCGATATTTTTCACGTGTTGACTCGCTTATGCGAAAATGTCAAATAATGTTAATAAACATGATTGCTTGAATTAAAACGTTTCAATTGAGTAATATGATCAGCATTATTTTCAAGATTTTAGTTAATCAAACATCTTTAGGTAAAACGTTCGGACAAATAAAAATTGTTTTGCCTACTTTTTTATTTCAAAAAGCCCAAATAGACCAAAAACAATCAAATAGAAACAAAACATTCAATTAATGCATGTGTTAATAATGTAATGATAAGATTTGAATTTATTTCATAAATCACTCTGTATATTCATTAATTTTAGAACACCTGGTAAATAAGAAAAATATAGATTGATATTGAACCATATATATACCCAATATTCATAAAGGTATAATACATACATACAAACATGTATGTGTAGGTATAATAAATACAAGACATTGTATGTAAATTTTTGTTCACTTAATTATCATATTTATTTAAAAAATGTGTTCTCTAAAACAATAACGTTACATTGGAATGCTGTTAACATGAATTTTTATACATTTACTTTAGTTTTTTATTTTTATTTTTTTATTTAGATTATTTAGCTATTGATTTTAAATATCTTCTAATATAATACGAAACAAATATTTCTTAATCAGAAAAATATTCTGATTCAATTGAATATATAAATTGTTATTTTGAAATAATCATTTTTATAAAAGAATTAAAATTTGTCAAAATGGTTCAAAACAAAATTGTATAAAATTCTATATTAAAAGATGAAAGAACCAGTTAAATCGTAAATGTACACGACGATGTAAAGAATTAAATTAATAATATAGTTATAGATTTCTTAACAATACCATGGTGAAAATTCATATTGTAGATAATTTAATAATTTAGTTAAATGTTTGCATGTAAATTTTATAGCATAAATTTAAATTTAAAATATAAATAATTATTGATTTAAATTTGTCAATTTTGAGTTCCTAGTTAAATCAATACCAATTACACGTTAATCTATCATTTAAATATTAAAGTAGTATTGAAATCCACAGCAACGTAAGAAAATAATTTGTTGCACTGTGTCCATATGGAAATCGTAAAAAACTAAAAAGTTTAATTTTTTTAGCCTACCAGCCTTTTGAAGGATTGATTAATGTAAATTTGACAAAAAGGAAAATTGGCGTCTTAGTTTGATAATAAATTAATAAGGAAAATAGAGTTTAAAGTTTGTTTGTTTGGTTTTTGTGGCAATTATTTTACCTACGAATAAAAGAAAGCGGATAAAACGTAAAGTTGTAAGAACCACATTTCATGTGGTTAAATGACCTTCTATATAGTGGCCACACAACAGTATTCCTCATTAGCAAACTTGTCTCTATTTAACCTCTAAAAAGTAAGGCTCTTGTCATTAAACATAAACAAATAATATACAAGCTAGAAGGATAGATTCTTACTAGAACTTGGATTTACTCAATTTGCACACTATGCTTCCTTACAGACGAAAGGGTCAGTTCAATATACATTGATTATTCAGATCGGTATAATAACAATACAATAAGGAAAGATAAGTATGAAAAAAAAAACTTTTTAGTTTTTCTAAGACGTAAGACTATAATTAAAATAACGAAAGATGCGATAATAAAGAAATTAAAATATACTTTCTAGCAATAATAAAGTAGCAACAATCTACCAGAATATCTTGTTTAGAATGGAACCTGGTTAGAGTAGCAGCATTGATGGTGTTCTTGGAAAAAACAAAAATTTAATAATTTTGAGAGTGTATCAATTGGTAAATTTTACACCCAAAAAATTCGTCAGTTTTCCAAAAGTTATAAAAATATATGATGTGGGTGGGCCTCGTATAATATAGTTCAGAAATAAAAATATTTCAACCTGTTATATATAAAAATTATTAAATATTTTCTTGTATATAATTATATTCTTTGAGCACAATATTATTAAAAATAAAAATTTGTATATGAAAAATGAAGAAGACCACAGCAGAATTTAAAATAAAATAAAAAAATATTGATCTAGATTAAAATATTCATAAATAAATAATAATAACATATATTTACACCTAATATTCTGGTCACTTGACTTGACTCTTATACATTACAATCGATTGAGATCGAGCGAGAATCAACCCATTCTTAAGCTGTATGGTGTTATGCTAACAGCAACTTAAAAAAACTTTATGTTTTTATTATAAAAGGTCTGTTTTAGCTAATGGTTGAGTCAACGAAGTATAATTACTTTATTTTTAATTAAATTTAGTTAAATGTTTTAGTTACAAAAGTTCTTGCATCTATGACCATTCTTGCATAGAAATCCATGTATATTTTTTTTTTTCAAAAAATTTAAAAGAGAGTATATTCTGGTAAATAATTTTACCTAGACCCCCCCCCCTCCAATCTTTCAACTCTGGTGATTTTTATGAAAGTAAATAATTTTATTAGTATAAAAAATTTGAAAGTGAATAATTTTATTAGCATAAACACAAAAAAAGTGTGTGTGTCATTTGTTTACATTTTTATCCCGACAATTCGATATTCCTTGAAAAACCACCATTGCTCAGCAAAAATGTTCCATTTTCTCTATTTGTAAAATTTGTTAATTATACAATTTTTCACTTTTCTTGTAAATGGAAACACATACCTATGTATTTTTTTTGTCTATTTCGATTTAATTAATTTTTTAATTTATATATTCTATACATTTTGATAACCAAATATTTGTAATATTTCGGCCAAGCATATTTTGGAGATATAAAATGTTCTTAAAAAAAAAATTCGTGAAAGACCAAAACAATCAATTGGTTTCCATGAATACACGAAAGAGAGTAGATGAAAATTTCAAACATAAAAATGTTGCTTTTCAAAAGAGAAACAACTTTTATTTGTCTCATTTTGTACAAACTAATTAAATAGGCTACAAATATAGCTCCGTCAGATAATTAAGAACATAATTATAATACATACTATCTGCTATACGTGGTGTTGCTCGAAATAGGATGCTGAATCACACTCTAATGGCATAAAGACTAGTTTTCTTGTTTCAGGCATTATACGTAGGTATACATAATGTGTTCCAAATCAATAATTAATTATTTAATTAATTGATATAATATACGGGTCAGGACTTAAAGATATTTATTTAAATAAGAAACTTGTACAACATTCAATTAGGACTTGTTTGTGTTTAGAGCGCTTTAATGCAGTACGAAGATAATGGACGATATCTTTGAGCTCCAGATAAATAGGCAACCGTCTGTCGTCGGGTTTCGGTTGCAGTATCAATGATGGGAGTAGGGAAGAATTTCGGCCATAAATATTGCTTCACGTGTAAGGTGAGAAAAGAATTTGAGTTTCTTCAAAATTCATCAAAATTGATTTAATGATTCAGGCATGAAAATTAACAGGCAGATGCAGTTTCTTTGGCATTTAATATTAATAGGGATGGAGATTTTAAAACAAATTCGTTATGGACTTCAACGATGAAGTCCTAATTTGATGTATATTATTACTATTTATAATAACAAATAGTTTAACCATAATTGTTAAACAACTAACATTATCAGTTGTTATCTTTACTTGATAATTAATTGAATAATTTAGTATATCCACATATATATTAGGTCAAATTCAACTACTAAACAAATCGAAGTAGGTTTTGAAAATTTACATTATTTTGTAATTGCTTAGCTGATTGTTCTTTAGTAGTATAAAAAATAAAAGTAATTTGGTAATGGTTTTATAAAATTTTATTCAATGAGTGTATGTTTGTGGATTTCATCAAATTACTCTTAAAGAAAAGTACCCCTGTCACCAGAAAATACCTCGATCGTTCGAATAATAGAAGCATACATATTGTATATTTAATAATGGAAACATATGAACTTTTAAACCCCCAAAAGAATTAAGACAAATAAGCTATTTGAGATCTAGAATTTGACAAATATACACCAAATATGATAAAAATACAAAAAAATAATTATTGTCCTAGGCTATATTTTTGGTTGAAATTGGATTTTTATCATTTTCAGTGGAAATACTTTCAGATATTTTCAAAGGAAAATTAAAAAAATAACTTAAATATCAGACTTATAAACAATAAATGTCTGACTTTTAATAGAAGTGTATTTGGAAAAATTAAAACAGACTTCCAGGTAGATTCATATATGTTTAAGGTAATAAAATGTACCATCGATCTATCGATTTTTTTTATATACATATATGGATCCAATAAGAATCTGTATTATGCTATATAAGTTTAACCATCAAACAAAAAACAAAATTTAAAAAACTGTATATTTAAAAAAAGTTTTTATAAGAACTATATATTTGCTCCGCCTAAAGATTATTTTATAATCATTATTATTAAGTACTATAATATCTTATAATGCTTATAATAAAAAATACAACGGTCCCTTATGAATTTTTATTTTCGTAAAACTATGTAATAAAATCGTCAAGTGATGTATTAAAACCACGCACTATCGTAAATTCTGTGTCCATTAATCGATAACATAAATCTTAAGTAATAATATTTAAACAATCAACGTTTTTTTTTTTTTTAATTATTTTAAAAACTTCCGTATTTTCATATGAAATGTTTATTCATGCTTTTTTTAAATTTTGTTGTTAATTTTCTTAAAAATATTTTATTTTAATACGCTTTTATTTGCTTCAGACGTATGCATGTTAGCATACTAACATGAATATCATTTTGACCCCCTTGAAAACGTCGAATTAACTCGAAATTTCGCATACTTATTAAGGACAGATGACAATTCAACATTTTAAACAGTTTGATCCGTTATCCTTATTAGGATAATCAAGATTAGCGGTTTTTTGTTTTCCTGAGACCCGGTTGTATTCTCACTTGAAGAATGTTACCAGTCCTATTAACATCGTTTCCATGGAAACCAAAATCAATAAATTTTTATTCACCAGAATTTTAATAAAATTAAAATTTCAATTTTAATAAATAATAGTTTTAAAAAACTAAAAAATACGCTTTTATAGAAAATTCAACTAAAAAATGAAAAATAAATTATAGTTTAAAAAATCTAAAAAAATACGCTTTTATAGAAAATCCCACTAAAAAATAGAAAAATTTGAATTAATTTTTATTGGTATCAATAGTTATGAATATTTTATAAACAGAAATGAGTAGAAAGATTATTTTGATAATATACTGAAAAGCACCCACGCTTTTTTTTCAATAAAATCATTTTTTCTTACACTATTTTGAATTTTTATTTATTCTAAATTTATTATGATTTATTTTCTATCTTTTAATGGAATTTTCTATAAAATCGCATTTTTTTAGTTTTTTAAATCTATTATTTATTTTTACTAATATCTACTATATTAACCTGTTGTACCAATATGTATTCAAAACAACAACAAATGTTTGATAAATAATGCATGGGTTATTTATCAAACATTTAAAAAAAAAATACCAACATTTACTTTCCTTTGGCTGCCTGTTTTTCCTTTAAATATATTTTTTGCATTTATGCTTACCTTCCTTGGAAAGTTAAAATCTATCGTTTCGAATGGCTAGAGAAGTGATCTAAAGAGAAATTTTGTTTCATGTGGGCTAAATAGTGGATGACATTAGACTGAATACAATATAGACTGAATAAAAAAAATAATAATGAATTCAGTTAAGCTTATATACTACAATTTCTGTTTAAGTCTATTGCAGAAAATTGATTATTTATAGTTTAGAATTTAGTCGATTAAATTTTGTACAAAAGCATCTTTCTTTACAAGTTCACTGAATAAAATTTTTTAAAAGTAGTGATCTTCGTTTAGGTTATGTTTTAACCTAATCAGATAATAAAATTGATATATTACACTTTCTATTTTCCTATGATATACAGCTATCACAAACCGATAAAATGAAAATGTATTTATACCGTATAAATCTAATCATTTTTGATATTCTAAAATATCAACCCATGCGGGACCACCAAAATTCTAAAATTTTATTTCATGTTGTTTTAGGAGACAGTTTCGTATATGTGTGCAAACGACTTCGCGCTGAAAACTGTTTAGTCTAAAGTAACATATATATACAATATAGTGGGGAAAAACTAAAACAGCAAAAATATCAAAAGAGCAACAAATTGAGGTTGGAAAATGGAAGGAACTTTTTTGTCGGAAATTGGATGTTTAAAGAAAAAAGAAAGATGGGCATTTTTGTTCTTCTAAGATAACTTCTTTCAGGACTTCATAAATACATTGTCCTCATAAAAAACATATAAGTGAAAAATACTTTCAAAAAATTAAAGCTTATATAATAAAGATATTTTAAAGTTTAAATATTTTTATATAGACGGAAGATAAAAATCAACATATCATCACAAGCATTTTAAATTATTATTTATCATAAAACACTTATTGCTTAAAACTACAACATCGGCAAATTTGATAGGTACAATTTTGGTTTGGTAATTTGTATGAGGAAACCGGAGAAGTAAATTTCTTTGACTATACAGAATTACGTACTATACATATTTGTAGTGTTGAATCCAACTCGTAGTCCACCATTAATCAGCCATCAAAGTAATTATAGAAATATAATTTGGAAATATAACATTACGATTTTAATGGCCGTAATACTTCCTCTTCTGATTACTTCGAAAGAGCGCTGTTATTCAAAATGGTCTATATCAGGCGATCGATATAGACCATTTTATTTAAGTCAAAAATTTAGGTCCCAAAAGATGTTAATTGGGACGTGGGGCAACGAAACAGGATCTCATTTTATTAAGCCGTGAATGTAATTTTAGTTTTTTACAAATGGAATAATCCAAATACACAGACAATTTTATTTTCTTACATAATACTTTTTTATAATATAAATAGGCTGAGTGACTTTTTATATAGCTTAGTTATGATTGACGTAACAAGTTTTTCCTCTACAAAACTTGAGAAAAGTAGGCCGTCTTGTTTTCTCGAACCCCTAAAATTGTTGTCTTCACATGCATACCAATTGTAAAACTAATCATAACAATGGACCGGACTGATTTTTTTTTATTACTTCAATTGAAGCATCTTTATTTCACAAACATCTGAAGTTATCTAGTATAAATCTTTCAAAATAGCAAGAGATGGACATTCCAATTTCCTAATTAAACAAAAAGAGATTTACATAAATGGAAAAGATAAAAAAATAATCTAATAATAGTTAAAAATAATATAATATTATAACTTCTTTGTTTTTTGAATCAATTTTAATTTAATTTTTTCAAGTTTTGTTACTGCGTCTAGTTTCACGTTTGATCTGAAATATAGCAAATTTCGATTCAGTCCGGTACCCTATTAAACCATAAACGAATTTTAGAAGTACGTTTATCAATGATATGTTTAGAGGCTCTGGAATTGAACGACCATCTATCTATCTACATAATTCATAAAACTACCTTTTAATTTTTAAAACGTAAATACAGGTGAAACGTGGAATATCAATAAAAACTTTTAATTGCTATTCTATCCTCATACCTGGAGAAAGGGATTTCAGTATAGTGGCCAATTTTCAAAAGAAACATACTGGAAATCATTAATCGAGGTGTGTTTCTTTTAAGTTTGTTATACCACACTTCACTACTTATAATTAGAAATATAAAATTTTAAAGTAACTAGCCTGATATGAATACACTTGAAGTTGATAATTTTTCAAAATATTTAGTTAATCCAAAAACAAGACAGTAAAAAAGTTTGAAACTACGATATAAAAAAGTTTTCGGACTCTATAAATTCAAACTTTTATACTGAGAGATCAATCAACAATTATTTACCATGAAAAATCTGTTAAAGAAAAATCTATTCGAAATTAGAAAACAGACACACCTTGAATATTATTGCATAAAAACACTAAATCAGTAAAAAAAAAGAGGTCCTTGATTTTTTTTATGGTTTCATGTATCAGAAAAATGTACAAAATATATTTTTCAGTATAAAACATTGTTTTTAAGCTTGTTAAAGTATTTTAAGTAAGTTCCTGTACGCCACGCATAATATAATAAACTGTACCTATGCACTTCATAATATGCCGTCAACATCTTGGAGATAGATTGTATTATTCGGTTCTGCCTTAGTTCTGCTTCTAAGTTTTTATTTTTATATTTAACAATTTTTTTTTTATTGTGTTAATTCTAGATTCACTTGTTGTTCTTCATATATAGTTTTCAAGTAAACAAGATTATTGGTAGTGTTGTGTGTTAAAGATGAGATTGAATCCAAGCTGAACTCAAAATATTATGTTTTTCTCATATGAGTAGATCATGAAATCCTCTCACTGGATGGGCATTAATATAAGCAACAACTAACAATGTCAATTGTTTAGACATTTGATATATAGTTGAGTTTCAATTTTTGAACTATTTATTAGCATTAATAAACAATTTAAGAAAATGTGTTAAGATTTTTTGTTTTGAAAAACAAACATTTTTTTGTCTTTCAATTTTACGATTTTACAGTAAAATTAGAAAAAGACTTGTATCATGGATACACACTGGATTCAATGAACTGAATTAGTCCATTTACAAATTTAAACGCACTTATGAGTTTGTAAATACGCCACCAAAATTTCAGTCTGGTATCTCTTCCCGTTTTTGATTAAAAAATATAAAAAGAAAGAAATATTAACACGACAAAAAAAAACTTACCATGAATAGCTTTCAGGGGCTAATTACTTTAAAAAATAAATTTGGTATTTTGGTGATATTATAGACATTTTATTCCCAACAAATGTTTAAAATATATGTCGATAGGAATTATTTTGAAAAATTTTCGCTCAGTAATTGGCTAAATACAACAATTTTAGAGACATTCAGGACGCTTTCTTATGTAATCAACTTGAACTACTGAATATTATCATTCCTTATTTCGAAATAGTTAAAGCGTCTTTCGAAAAAAAAAAACAAATTATATCGCTTTGTTCTAGTGTTATGAACTTGAGTTGTAAACTTAATCTGTTATCAGCTCTTGTTTACATTATTAGAAACGTATTATCCATACTCAATTTTTTATAAAAACTTCTTAGCTTAATTTTTTTTATTGTAAAAACGTTACTAATATCCTTATTTTAACAATATTACAAGTATGTACGCTATTATTTTGGAATTTTCCACCTTTTGCCTAGGTGACAAGGATTGAGTGTAGTTGCGAGATAGGACTCTCGATCGGGCAAAGAAGAGGTATAAACACATCGATGATCCCTCAATTGCCTCGTGCTGCTACTGCAATGGCGAAGTGTTATTCCACTATCGCATCATGGTACTTGTTTCGTGCGTTTTGTCGTCCGAATATACACAGTTTATTTTCTTGCAGCTGCTCTTGAAAATTCCAGCTCTTGTTACTCCAAAACTTGCTATTGTATTCATACATCTTCATCTATCCTGATTCACTTCCATTTTGAGTTATTGAGTCCATTCTAACATACATAAAATTTCTTAGTTTGAATAAGGGATTTTCAAATATACTATATCCTCCCTTTATTTTTCATCGCTTTAACCATTTTTTCACCATCAATATGTGTTTCACTTCACAATGGTTGCAAAAAAACTCCACCTTCATACTTTGCATGAAAAAAAGCTGCTATTTTTACAAAATGAGAGGAGGATAAAAAATATTACAGTTTTCTAATGTTTCCTCATCACTAAAAATCTATTGCAAAAAATCGCATCTTCCTAGTTTGTATAGGCTAAAGAATTTTTAAAAAATTTTTAATTTAGGGGTTGCAATAAGAAAATTTGAGTTTTCTGATTTTCCTGATTATTTTATATTATATACGAGCAACCGCAATTCCGTCGCTTGTATAGAAAAAATGTTGATATTTGTGAATAAAAACTTTTAACGTTCTCGTAATTCGAATAATTACATTATTTCATTTAACTACGATTTAAAAATTCACATCTTTCTGGTTGGTTTAATAACACTTTAAAAAAGTTTTCTCATATTTGGAGGTTTTTTCAAAGGCGAGGAGGAGAATTTACCAAAAGATATACATGAAATTTCCTAATATAAGTGATAAAAATGTCTATCAAATTTAATTCAAAATCAGACAACGCATTCGAAAGTTACAGCGGAACAAGCCGGAATAGATAGAGACAAACCTCATTATTTTCGAGAAATATTTAAGTGAATCGTAACAGTGTAAAGTGCCACACTGTAGTTTAATATATAATGTACATTATTGTTGTAAAATTCATTACTTTTTTTCAAGTATTTTTATCTGATATTAGCACCTTCAGGTGAATGTTTTTTTTATTAGTTAGTTAAAGTTTGTTCATAAAAAAACAGACCAATAAATACTTCGCTTAAATGAAGTCAATTAATTATTATTATAGCTATATGAGAAAACAGTTTTTGTTATTTTATTTTTATTTTCAATTTTATAATTAATTGCGATATTTAACTTGAGGGAAATATATTTATTATTTTTAACATATGAATTTCATATTTTTATCAGTTTTGGAGAAGACGTTTTAACTTTTTAGAAGTTTTGATTGTTCGTGTAAACAAAGTTGCAAATGCTGTAAAATCGGAACAGAAAAATTACTGTACAACTAACATTTAAAGAATAATTTTTGACAACCCATACATTGCATTGAATTACTATTTTATACAAGTAAGATTTACGATCAAATCAAAATTCTTATCAACAACTAGATACAGTATAAAATTTGTTTCCTTTATTTATACGTAGATATTTTTAGCTTTGGATTGTCAAACTTGTTGGAGATTAAATATCAATACGTGGAACTAATCTTGTAATTATGTTCATGACCATTTAAAAGTCACTAAATTTCCAGATAATTTTTAAGAAGTAAGGAGTATTAGATTTTAGGTATTTAGGAAGAGTTTCCAATATAAATAAGAATATGAACTATCTTGCATTGCTTATTTAATTTTAAAAAGATGCAAGAGGATTTTTTTAATTTCATTTATTTATAAAAATTAAAAATATATGTTTTTAAAAATGATGGAAGCGAGAGAAAATAGACATAAATAATTTTATAATTATTAATGAGAACTCTAGGATTTTTCGAATAAATTTCGATTTTTTTCCCAATTTCCTGGATCAAATTATTTTGTATTTTTATAAATACGTATTTGGACTACAAAGTAGTCATCATCAGTATGAATTAGCTAGTTGTAATGATTCACTGAGGAGATGTTACTCGTTGCGAATTTGGTGATGGTTTGCACACTCCATTTGTACTTTTCAAGTATCTATCAAATTGCTACGTCAACCAATCAGCATCGATCACGTGTTTAGTGTTCGGCCAATTATATCGGACCACGTGGTTTTTGTCAATTAAAAAATCTCAAACTAAAAATTGAACGTACAAAACTAAAAAAGGAAACAACTTCAATTTTGAAATCTTTATTAAATCAGAATTTGGAATAGGTCCTTTCATTCCCTAAATTCATCGTCTAGATATATAGTCTAGATTCTAGACTCTAGAATAATAATATGTATTGTAACAATTTGTGTTAATTAGCTAAATTTGAGAATCCAAACATTTTAGGAAAAAATATTGCAAACAAACGTTTCCTCTACCTTTTATGGTTTAAAAGTTGGGTAGGTAATGGACCCATTGGAGCGATTTTACTCACTAATTAACGTAAGCTCACTTTTTATATCAATACAACCACGTGAACCTAAACCCGCTATCTTATGTCATTTTTAAAGTATCTTGGTGACAGACAGTCTGATGAACATGCGGAAATGAACTATTTAGATGATACTATGAACACAAATACCAAAATTTTATTACAGTTTTGTGGCTTCGATACATTCAAGCGATTTAACCATACTTTTTAAAACCACAGCTAATTTTCAAATCTACAAACAAGATTTTTAATTATTTAACATTTAATTATTCAATGAAGTAAATTAGACAATAATAATTTTGATTCGTTTCAAATTAAAATCTGAACAATATTTTTTAGAATATACAGACAGCTAGCTATTAACAAAATACATAACAATTGGATTTATATAATATAATTGAATTAGGGACTTAAAATAGAAATTGGTTTTTTATGTAGAAATTAATTTAGGTAAGATATTATAATATAATATCATTTACTTCGAAAAATTCTTTGACCAGAATTTAATTGGCTTACTTCAAAATTTATCAACAATCCTAAAAAAATAACAAAAACTACTCCAGCAATTTCGAAATATATACCCTACTAACATCAATTCCAATAAAATAAATGTTTAAAGAAAATTATATAAGTTAAACCAAAATCATTTACTTTGAAAAATTTAATTAGAAACAATGGTTTAACTAAAATAATAAACTTCTTTTTTAGCGATTTTCGTGTGTACAGATTTCAATGATAAAAAATTTTATTTTATTAAGTTGTGTTTAATAAATTAAATTAAGAGTTGTTTTTTTTTTTTTATATATATAATAATAAATGTTTATCAAACTATTAAGTTAATATAAAAATTATTAGTTACATATATAATTTTACAAAACTGATGACTGTTATTTGTACTTAACAGATTCTAAATATATGATAATTTATCTGTAATGATTATGATGAATATATTTTTAATATTTTAAGTCAACTAAGTCTTTTTTTTATAACTACTTAAACTCTTAACTAAAGCTATATTATATAAATTTATGAAGATTTATAAACTTGTAATAAAATAATTATTAAAATGTTGTTTTACTAGTTTTTTTTTTTTTTTTAATAAAAGTAAATATTTTTATACTATAAAAATGATTAAATATATAGAAAATAAAAATAAATTAAATATATAGTTTTCGAGTACAATGACTGAGCATAAACTATAATATTAAAAATGGTAATTTAAGTGTGAAATAAATATTCATGCAATTTTCTTTGATATAATCAAGAATTTTAACTGTAAGACGAAAAATCTTTTTAGAAAATTTAATAGGGTTGTTTATTGACGATATTTGATGAAAATCGGAAATTTATGAATTTATTCTGTGGAATTAAATTTATGGAACATGAAGACTATCTAATATTAGGACATAAAAAGTTTCTTAATACCATGAAATAAACATTATTATATTAAACTCTAGAACTTAAATAGAATACCTACGAAATATTTATACAGGAACAAAAATTAGAAAGAAAAAACAGCTTCAAATGAAATTGTAATTCATAAATTTCCTTTTGGGACTTTTTTTCATCTAAAAATCTGTTATTATTTTTGACACTGAATATATTTTCTAATAAATGCGACCAAAACGACTATTTTATACAATATTTCGTATCACATCTCCTATTTAAGACTTTTTTGTATATAAAAATATTTTATATTATTTAATACTGAATAAATTTTCTATTAAATTGATTAAAGCTATTTCTTCATATATAAGTTCAACTAATATAATCGCTTTAAACTTTTTTACCGGACTACGCCAAAGCCAAAAGACAGGGTTTTGATTTTTGCAATGTATGTATGGGACCACGACTATCCTCTGAACTTTATCTAGTTTCGGAAAATAATATTTACTTGTTTCACGTACTTTTAAGGACATTTTCGTATTTGAGTTTTAGTTATATTGAACCTATACATTTTTTTTTTCATAAATAGAAAAATTAGGTATAATTATAGTCTTATAATTTTAGTTACCTAAATCAACTTTTGGACTCTTCTAAAAACCTTCCTTCCAATCTTTTACCTTTAACAAAATAAAAAATAACAAGGAAATTAGGAAATAATTGGTTTTATCTGGAAATTATTCGTTCATCTTTCTTTATCAGCACTGTTTATTTTATTAGTTGTCTAATATGTAATTACTATTGGAATCCAAACTCCTTACCACACCTATTTAAAGTTATAATTTGCACGTAGCTTTTCCGCCTATGCTGATAGCCTGATTGGCTTCCTTAAGCTAATTCGCTTAAAATATGACCGAAAGATATCATATAAAGAAACAAAGCTCTCGTTAACTATAGGTAGTAGTATTTGTATTGACAATATTTTTGTTATTTAATATAAAAAAGAAATAAAAATATATATTTGTTATATTATATAAAGTAGTTCATATTATCCATATCGTTTTACGAGTAAATACGATTAATGATTGAAAAAAAATAAAATAAAAATAAAATAAAGTAATTTTTAAACACAACAGGATATCCCATTGTTAAAATTTTAGAATAGGTACCACACAATCTGAACTGGCAATAAATACACTCACTCTCGCAGCATACAATGAAGAAGAAAAAATTCATTTATAAACACATTTATTATTAATATTTTTTTATTTGTGATAAACAATTCTCATCTCACACATTTTAAAAGTATGTACATTTTGAGCCAAAAAAATTGAATCTAGATAAATAAATGTAAAATACATTTCCCAATTAATTCGTTTTAAAATTAAGTGATTCAATAACAAACATAACATATTAAAACCAATACAAACACATTAATACAATCAATAATCCTAAATTAATAACAACTATATTTAAAAATGGACAAATAACTGCAATGAAACAAATGGTGTGCTCCAGCTCCGACGGGCGGCTATAGGTTATTGTTTACGAACTTTTCTTTAAAAATATTTTTTATTTACTTGTTAATTTTATTTATATTAAAGATATATAAAAATTAATAGATCCTCTAAATTTAAATATTAAAATTAATATAATTAGGTTCTCTAAATAAAAGTACCTATTTATTACAGTATTTTTAGAAATAAATGTTTGTAGCGCTGTGATTATGCCACTCTGTCAACCAGCCATTTGAGAAATCAGAGTTCGAAACCAGCCGATAGCCAATACTTTCATTATAAGATCGAACGCTCTTTATAAAATTTTCTACTGTCAATTATCTCACCGTTTATGTGTTTGAAATAATGCGATTGTGATTAATCGAATAATAAAAACAGTGCTAAAAAGAATGTAAAGGTGAGCTTAATTAAAAATGTTAGATAGGAAAAAGTATTATTTTCTACTTAAAGAATTGCTACATTTAGTTTACCAATGACACTTTGGGTATGTTCACAATATTAGCTAGAACTGTACATGTTAAATTTTTTATTAATTATAGTGTACCTCCTAAGAGATACAGTCAATAAGTTCATTGTTCGATGATATTAAATCAAAAAGAACTTACAAAATAATTTACATAACACTTTGACTTCTACAATATGCATATCATAATAATAATATTATTATAAATATATTGATGATTTATTGGTTAATTTCAATATATTTTTTTACTTACTTAGTTTAATAGATATCTACTACGCAGGTAACCTGGTGATGAGCGACTTATTTAAAAAGTCATTTAAATTAATTTATTATTATTTATGAGTTAGTAATAATATATTTTATGTTAATGACTTTGACGGAAACATTCCAAAATATGATTTGAATGAGGATCATTAATAAAACGTTTTATTCGATAGCTATGCATGGTTATGAATAATTTTTTTACAATTCTTTGCAAAATCACAGCATTTTTCACATGGAATAGTATGTTGTAAATCACCGCATAATCATTTTAAGTTTTAGATTTACCCACAGTTTATCGAATTTAGATGTACATGTATGCAATTTTGGTAATTGGTAATTTGGACGATTTTGCAATTCGATTGTCTGTATCTATCTATGTTTGTTACGCTGTAAATTTCGAAGCCTTGTTCAATTTTGACCGAATTGGGCTGACAAATTGATCACCCTCAGGAAATTCACAGTATAGTTTTCGGAGAATTTTCATTTTCCCCTTCGATAACAATTAAATATCTTTCAACGAAAATTAAAAAATATTTATCGGTTTCAAACGCCGGACTATTTGTTCCGAATGCAGTTTCTCTCACCATTAGGCAACTGCACTATATAATTATAACCTATTTTTCTTTTTATTTATTACCTTTTATATTTAATTTATTGACATAATATTAAATTTTTCTAACAATTATGAAGTTTTGGATTGTGTAAGATATCTTCTAAATTTTGTGTACGTATTTTTTATATACTTTTTATTTAGGTTTCCACAAAATTATCTTTCTCCTTCACACTGCAAAAGGCCATGTAAATTTAAACCATGTGTTGATATACGTGGTAATCTATATATGTCCTATTCTACTTACCTTTGGTTAACTTTTAATCAACTCAGCAAATATTTACAGGAATATGCGTTTTAATGTCCCATTAATTCACATTGACTCAAACGCGGTAAATGTAAAATATTAGCAGTTAAACCTGCACATTAAGCTTTTGTTTTCGAATCATATTCAAGTCGCAAAACCTTCGATATAATACTAAACAGGATCAATGAAAATAATGTATTTATTACCACTGTATCATCAGAATCTATGTATGGCCAATAATTGTCATCGTCAAAATCGAATATTCTAGTATCATGTTGTTAAAATTTCAGTATCATTTATCAAATAGACAGAAACGCCACACCATCGATGAAATTGTTTTGAATTGAAACTCAATTTATCCCACGTGGTTGATGATGAAAATATTGAAGTTGGTGTCCAAATCGAACAACTGTCTTCTACGATTTATTCTCAACATCAATATGGTGATGAATCATATAACTGGTTAGTAATTTTATTTTATTTTATTCTGTAGTGGTTGTTAATTATTTAACGATTAAAAAATGTTCCAATACATAAGGAAGCGATGGATTTTAAGTATAATGACGGTACCTACAGCCCATTGGATGTAGTTGAATTGATTCGATGATATTATGTCATATAGTCAACATTTCTTACCGTTCCCAGTAGTTTCATATAAATTCGTGTTAAATAGGTTTCGCTTCAAATTTAACGAATATCACGTTTGTCTTATTGTGATAGGTGTATGCGATAGATGCATGCACTGTCTCTGTCTCTGGTATAAGCACTAATACGCATGTGCCAAAACACATCAGTGTGAATTTAATTAGTAAAATATTTTTGGAAAATATCCAAAACATGCATTAATTTTATTTAGTTTGTGTTTTTATTAAATTTTTATCAAGGTCAAATGTGCAAGACTCTATGAGTTTGCTATTACTGACTTTCTTTTTAAACTAAACTTAATTTGATTATAATTCCCCCTAAATGCATAATTGATTACCTAATTTGAGTTGATAGGTATTCAGCTCTATCTCTAATCAAAGTTTTTAAACACGGGTCAATGTAAATTTAAACAATTGAAAGAAAATTCTATGTACTAACATTAATTAAAAGTCATAAAATGTCGGTAGGTAGTAGATACCAAAATACAATATGGATATATAAAACAATTCTAAAATAATAAATTTCAACAACAACGATTTTGTTGACAAGAGACCACCATAAATAAATCGATGAATAAGTCGTTGTTTCTAAAAAAAATTTTAAAAACATAAATAGTAATTTGGTTGTTTATGAGTTTAAATATTGTGTCTGCTTTAAACATAAAAACGTTTAATGTAAATTAAATAGATATTATAGCTTAAATGCAAGTAGCATTTTAAAATAAATCGAATAATTTAAAAATGTTGTTATAGTCATAGCTTAGTCATTTTAAGTCTAATGAAACACACCATGAACAACATAGTCCTAGATGACAGATCAATGACATTGTTCTCGTTAATAATTTTTACTTTATTTTACTACCTCTAGTTGTGCCGCGATGCTTTTGGTTAAAATAGGATTTTTCTCTACTTTGTTCATGTGATTTTAAAGTATTTACGTTTTTCTCGAAAACGGCTCTTTTTTGAACTTAGAATTTTTATAGGTCGTTGTAAGCCTAACTTCTTTTGCTTCTCTCGGAAAATTCATAAACGAAAGTAAGTTCAAGTAGTCATTTTACAGCAAACGAAAGTCCTGTGACGCGACGCTACAGATTATTTGTATTTTCATTATACAAACGAAAAATTTCGAACTAATACACCGCAATTTTAATTATAATTTTATATCGAAATCTCATGGATGTTTTGTCTTTGTAAATGTCTCATTGATGTTGTGTTCTTCGTATTTTTTAACTATACAAGAAATTTATATCCCCAATAGCATACATTCAATTAAATAAAAACCAATGTGAATTTTGTTTGTCTTCAAAGAATGTTAGGTTTATTATTTCAATTTTAAGAGGAAAAAAATACCTTTCTACCAGAGAATTAACTCGAAGTATTATTTAAATTAACCAAAAAAAAAAAAAAAAAAACAACACATACACAGTATAAGTTTGTGGATATACAAATTCAAAAATTATGAATGCCACCAGAGAAGCACGTAATTTATTTTAATTTTTAATATTTTTCCAGTGGCGCATCTTTGATAAAAACTTTTAAAATGAAAATAATTTTAAACATTTTTATACAAAAATTTATAAGCATATGAATATCCTTATATAAATTTGTATTTGGTTGAATTATGATAAGTAAAAATTCGGAAAAGTGGCCCGTTTTCATATTCGGAGGACGTAAAATTTTCGTTGGCCAATAGCGTTTGTTTCAATAACAAATGCAAATTCTTTTTTGTTTAACATTCAACAGAATGGAATGTCATTGGCCCCAACTTCAAAATTACTATATGTCCCAATTTGAAGGTTGGCGGACAACGAACATCAGATCTTATCAGGTGCCAGATAAAATGATTTCTACATTTGATGTTGAATAACTTTTCTACAACAATAATATACACGGATGTACCGATTTGTTTAATTAAATAACGCAATCGTAATTTTGGCCGTATAATTTTTATGTTATTTTACTTAAAAATTATAACTTATTGCGATCCCAGGAAACTTATTAAGCTATTCACAAGACTCCTAAGAAACGTTAATTTTAAGTATCACATTTTTGAGATTAAATCGGTAATATGCAAAAGTTTTTGAGATATGATTATCTTGACGTTTTCGGAGATTCACCGTTGGAGATGAATTCAGTATATCACCGATGAAAATTTCCTATTTTAGAGTATAAAATTACGCAGTGTAACTACTTTCATCATAATTTTATACACTTGACAAAAGTAGAGTAACTGAAAAGCTGCTGACCTGGTTAAAAAAAAAAAGAAAACGTTAAAGTGACGTTTTTAACGATTTGAAGTTCTACAATTTTTATTGGTAACATAAAAATGTTCATAATCCATGATTTTAATTTGTAATTTAATTTCCAAATAATTAGCGAAAATCTTTATTTAGTTTTTACGAACTAAATGTTGTTTATTACGAAAACCTGAAAGCTCACAAGGTTGATTTTTATGTCTCCGAATACCGATTGAGTAAGTCAAATACATACAAAATAATTATAAAGTTTATGTTTTTACAATAGAAAATTAACATCAGTGCTCTCTGTCACTGATTTTTTCGTCAAAGCTAATATTTTAATATTTTTGTGTATTTAAAGTATTTAATTTTATAAAAATAATGCTTAGGTACTTAAACAGTATAATAACAACACCAATAATAAGAAACTAGTATATTAATTAATATTCTGACTGTTTATGTTAAAAGGTGATTTTTCTACGAAACTTCTGATTTAGTAGTTTGATATGATTGAATGTATTTTTTTATTTATGTGTGATATTTCTATACAAGATGATACAGAAACAATGATCATAATAACATAAACACATTAATATTTTTGAATACAATATCTGATAAGTGAATAAAAGAGCTACAAGAGCTTATTTCATAAGAGCTTTGCATTTGATTATCAATTTTTGAGTAAATTATAAATACGAATTTTATTTGAACACAAAATATTTTCATATAGGTATCTAGTTTTTATTTATTATATAAACTTATTTATTAACTTAACGCATTGCATGGTTTTGTTAGTAATATTAAATTATTTATTTTAAAAAAATTCAAAAATTTTGTA
Organism: Chrysopa pallens; assembly: GCA_020423425.1. Lineage (NCBI taxonomy): Eukaryota > Metazoa > Arthropoda > Insecta > Neuroptera > Chrysopidae > Chrysopa > Chrysopa pallens. The sequence continues at coordinate 34,130,145 of CM035591.1, forward strand.
TTAAAACTTTTCTTTTATCATAAAATTATAGGAATTGCAACGTAAATGATTTTTTTAAAGGTCATATATTTACTGCTGTAAATATATTATTTAATATTTTAAGACTGAATTTAGTCCACTCGTCATATATTTTATTCTATGATGAAGCAAAGCTATTTTAAAATCCCATTGCAATAACACCTCATTAGAGAGGCGAGTTGAATACAACTCAATTTTCAAACTGTATTTTTTTGTGATTATATAATAGAATATAATATTTTGATATTTTTTTATCATATTTAGGAATAACGGGCGTATTGTCGGTAAATAGATCCCATTTTAGTGTTATACCTTAACCAAAAATTCTATTACATTTATTTAAAAAATAGAATTTTTGGCTGGAAATAAATATTCTGATAATGAAATATACATTTAAGTTACTATAAAATTACATTTCATAAAAATATTTTAATTGACATGAAGTTGAAGCGACATTGTCACTTTCTAAACGGACGATATGGCGGCAATGATGAGACACGAGTTTCCAGCTTTAAGATTTATTATTTACGATTTAATTTCGAAAAACTTCGTCAAAGTAAGTTTTTTTGTTTCTTTTTCTTTTTTGATTAAATGAAAATACAAATAATAATTTATAAAAATAATCAATAATATTGTACCCAATATCTAAATTGCAAATGGATTCAATAGTGGAATGAAGATCTGATTAGGGCCATAAAGTGTGATGTATTTTTACGACTCTTATAGTTGAATATTTTCTTTAATTATTCAATAACGTGTGCTGAACTTATGGGAGAAACATTCTATATGACTGCCGAAGTTACATATTTTAAATTCTTAACTTTATACTATTGTAATGTTCAACTTACTCCTTTAAATTTTTAAGTAATTAAAATTAATTATAATATATACGTTATTAAGTACCTACATTAACATTAATGTAAATAAAAAGTATGATCAGGTTACTTTTTCCTCGAAAAAGAAAAAAAAATTGACGATTATGAAAACAATATAAGATGTAATTAAGATGTAAGATGCTGTATGACAATTTTTTGGTCTCATCCTTTATCAATTTTACGCGTAAAGATTTTTGGAGAATTGTTTTTTTACCGAAAGAATTGTTTTGGGTGAAAATTAATGTAATATTATATAAAAAAAATGCATTAATTATTGAAAAACGTTACATTTTCATAAGAAGATTAAATTTTGAGAGAATATTATTATTATAAACCTACCAGTCAGCGAGAGAACCACTTTGTTAAGTTTGTGTACATGTTTTTTGGATCTAAGAATAATAATTCTTTAATTAATAACAAAAATAAATCGGTGTCCAATTGGAATTGATCAGTCCAAATTTAAGACAAACGAGATCAAAGTTTTTTAATTATAATATGAACTCTTAAGGAAGAAAGTCATTTTATTATGATTTTTTCACATAAAGTAAAAACTGTAGAATTCAATCAAAATTGAATATATTATAGAAAGCAAAGTTTGGAATAAGAAAATGGGATGAATTGACCACGTGATTAGAAAAACAATAAATATAAGTAATCGTTTAAAAGATTATTTCCATGTATGAATAATATACTATAGTGGGTGAGTGTTTGTATAAAATGTATGTAGTATGTGTTAGACTTACAATACGTTATAAAAATATAACCACCAGTCTTGGTATGTGTAATGCATATACATAAAATTTAGATACTATGCTAATACTTTAGCCCCTGGACTGTCGTCGTGTACGAGCTGCCTTATAGAATGTTTTAAACTAGCCCATTCCATTAAGATTGTAAGTGTGACATTAAAACGTTTTCATTCGTTTCTATGGCTACGAAATACTATTTTATCATTCAAATGATATATAACTCTGTGAATGGTGTACTTGAAATTCGTGAAAAAAATGTCGGAAAATAGTTTCAAGCTGGAGCAACCATAACAAATAATATTATTGAATGATTTATTTGTACACCATATTTCTGTTGCATACAATAGTTACCTTACATATATGGATATTATATTGTATTATGGTTGTAACACTACAATATGGAATGTTAACTAGACGCGAGAGTTATAAGAGATAGATAGATACATCGCACGCCGATTGGCGTTTATTTCTTTATAATAGTTTTTTTTTTTATATTTAACAGAAAAAAAATATGAATCCACACTTTTTACTATATTTATTTCTGTTTAACATTTCTATAGAAATTCTCACACATTGATTCTGAATTTTTTTAATAATAATGTTATCCGAAGTAACAAAAACCAATTGTCACTCTCTTAATTCAGAAACAAAAATTGGATATTTTTGGAGTGTTTTCCCTTAATGCTGCTGTATTCATCCTAAGTTACTACCTAAGTCAACATTCGTTTTAAGTGGCACTAAATAAAATGGAAAATCGTAGAGTATCAACTTTTTTTCTACTATTGTTGGAAATTATCATTCCAATCACTATTAAAATAAAAGCAAAAACAAACAAAGGTTGAAAAAGATCCTTAAGTTTACATTCGTTTCATGGATCATCAGCCAAACACTTGAAAGTTCGCTCTAAATGATTCTAAGCCTTCTTCCGATTTTATTGAAACTAACATCTTAACTATAATAAATTTTTGCAGCAAGACTTTGAAGAATGAATTTTCGTATTTATTCATATATCGAATAAAAATACAGATATGTCTAGGATTTATCGTGTTATAAAGAAAATTTTAGTGTATTTTACTCACTCTAGTATTCCAAGAAATAATTTTTTTTTCGCCTTATTGAGAAATAATTTGTATTCAATTTGGAAAATTTTATCTTGAAATATCTTGAAATTAAAATCTTTAACTTTAAAATTAGTTAAAGTCATGAGTTCAACTATTTCAGAAGTCGTGAAACTAATTCATCAGATATATAGTATAGAATTTCGCTAAATCGAAACTTGATTAGTGAATGATGACTGAATTAGTGCAAAAACCTATTGAACTTATTATTGAATTATTCCAAAACAAAATTATTCAGTCAGTAATCGATAAAAAATTGACCGAATTATGCATAAACTATTCAAATTAATTCATTATAGATCTTTCAAAGTTTGCATTATTTTTCATCACGTAACTCATAATTGTGCATAACTAGGTGAAATTTCAAACACCAAAACTTCAACAAATTCTAGTTTCATCAACAGAAGACCAAAATTAGGTTAAAAATTTAATTAAGATATTGGTAACACTAATAAAAAGTCAACACAAAAATTTTCTTTGGCAAAAGAATGTCTGCTGGTCAACTTGCAAGTTAATTTACATACGAAGTAAAAACAAACCTTTTTACGTATTATTCCAAACAATTACAATTTCCCTTTCAATATGTGTATGACATTGTATTGAACATATTTAACAATATGTATGTTTCAAAAAACAAATAAATGTTTGTAGTAAGACCCCACTACATCAATAGACACGATTTACAAATGTAACACAATTCAGAGAATTCTGTAAAATACCAAGCTATGAATTATTTATTATTTCATATTTTTATGTCTGTTTGGGGTCATACCATTTTGTGGGTTGTATATAATTTTTTTAGTTTCAAAATTTATGATTTAGTCTTTGTCGTAAGCTAAGAACTAAAAATTTTTCACTAAACAATTGTTTTTAGACTTAAACAAACCTTCCTCATAGACAAACATAAAAAAAGTTTTCGTTTTCGTTAGTGTTCACTCCAAGAAATATTGTTTATAGTCCAAGTAATTAAAAAAATTTCCATTAATTAAACCCATTATTATATAGCTTCAAACCATTATTTTATTAAAAATATAATAAATAATATTATTAAAATATATTAACGATCGTTACAGTCCATTATGACCATTTTCAAAACAATTAATCTAATTTCAGCTTTACTCTACTATCAATAATAACTTTTTTTTAACTTCGTTTATTAATTTGCAATTCCACTTCTTTTTTTAAAATTATTATTATATTAAATTTTTATTTCATTCCAAAATATCTACACAATATGAACTCAAATCAATGGTCGAAACTATTAAATATAGTATCAGTTTAACACGATAGATTGAAGTTCATAAAGGGGTGTTTCTACCCTAAAATTTAGGAAAATCTCAGATCTCAGAAAATCATTGATTATACGTATGAAATTGGAATCTTTTAATGATAAAATCTCAAAATGCATATGGGTTAAATCAACCAATTAATTTTTCAAATTAATACCGTAAATTTGGCATACACCAATTCATTTGTTTATCCATTTTGACATCAAATGTTTGGCGTTAATTAAGGCGGTAAATAAAATCAAAAAATAAGAATTTCAAACTTAAATATTGTATATTTGGTTGAATGATTTTTAAAAATTTCTTGTAACTTAATTGGCACTAAGTAATGCTATTATTATGTTATTTATTCAACAGAAATACGCAAATAAAAGATGTATAATGATTATAATCTAAAAGTAAAGATTGTCTGTGTCCATGAGCATATCAAATCATTTATAAATATACTTCTAAAAATATGGATACGACTGCCCCCACAAGTTTGTAATTAACGGGGATCTGTTTTTTTTTTTTTTTTTTTTTAATTGGTATATGAAGATCATGTAATGCATTTTGTCTATCATGTAACAAAATAAAATTGCCTTTAGCTGGCAACATCAAAATTGCAATTTTCCACAATTTTAAGGTTGTCGGACAACAGACATGTGATTTTATCACGTAATGGGACAAAACTGTTTTTACTTTATTATTGAATGAACTGCATAATACAATAGCAGAAAAAAGCGTGTCTGTTAGTTGGAGGCTTGTGTGGATAATCTTAAATTTACAGGCTCCGAAAAATAAAAAAGGCCACTGTTCAAAATTTTTGTCGAGGAAAACGTTACACTAATCATTACTATGCCATACACAAACTTTTATAAATGGTAGAATATTTATAAATGATATGATAAGCAGATGGGCACACCACCTGAAAACCATGTCATTTATCCGAATGAAATTCTTTTAGGACAGTCGAAATACGTTTTACAAAATTTTAATCTAATCCCAAAACAAATACAAATATTACAAAAATGATAAATAATTGATTAGTCTTCATAGAATTGGATCCATAGATCATTGAAAATAGCTACTTCTACTACTACTACACCAAAATATATCTGTTCCTCTTGGCACTAAGGTTCCACTTGGAATACACTTTCTATTGCTTACAAATATTATTATTATGTATTATGGAATTCATTTAGCGTCAAGTTTTTAATGATATTGGTTGATATTAAATGTAATGTAAATTGTTGGAATCAATAATTCATAAATACTGACTCCACGTGGAAATCCAAATGACGCGTTGAAATGTTTCAGAAAAGAAAAACATTAGAAGGTCTCTGAAACAAGACTGAATTTCATCTTTAAATTCAATAATGTCTATGATTTCAACATTCTCCATTGCAGGTATTTTCAAATAAAAGAAACCTAACCTGAAGCTGCTTAACTAACTTCAACTCATAATAATAGACTTCATATAGTTATTCCAAGTTAATTTAAAAATAATTTAAATTAAAAAATGAAAATACAAATGATATATTTATTTTTTTTAAATGGAATGAATTTCAAATTACCATACAATAGTTTAAATATAAAAAATAAATAAATAACTAATAAATCCTTTTATTACTAAACATAAGGTCTACATGTGTACATCTATGGTATCCTTAAGAGGATTATTTAATTTTTAACAATACAAATATTTTTGGTAGTTTTAAACATTGAAATCAAATCCTATTTAAAATCATTAATCATATTCAAAATGTAATTGAATGATTTACTAAAATAATAATAAAATATTTTTTGTATTATACTGAATGAATTCAAATTTGAGAACCAAAGCTGGAAAATAAATATATTTTATTTTTTTTAAATAAATAATTCAAAAATTGAGGAAAATATATGAAATTCAAAATTTTTTCAACATAACATATTGGTTTCGTTAGTTCTCTATAATTTATCTACAATAGTCTCTTACGTAATGACTTCTTCAAGATTTTCTATACGCTTCAGGACGGAACTAATTCTTTTTACAGTGTTGGACAACTTTGTTTTTTTTAGTAAAAAATACTTTTGATATTAAGATAAATATAACCTAATTGATAATGTGTAGGTATTTGGTGATGTTTAAACAGGAACTAATACTTGACTTAATAATCTGGATCTGAAATCGCAGAGCTTGCCAAGGAGTTGTACATGATAAACAAATTATAAAATAAAATAAAAGCAAAAAAATTCTTCGACTTAAAGTCTGTTTTCATGCCAAGATTGTGCATGATATAGTTCAAATCATTAAAAAATTTTTTAAGTTGTTTGCCCGAAAGAAATTTAAAAATAAGTGAAAATATCAACTAACAGAGTTAAGAGTTGCAATGTTTGAACAATTTTTAATCCTAATAGTTCATAAAATAACCTAGATATCCTGTCTATACAGCTATAAATTCATATGTATAATAATACTGTAATATATAAAATTATTTATGTGTAATTGGCAAAATTTGAGCTAAAATTGTGTCGAAATTTACGAAAAAATGTTTCTTTATTAATTATTCCCAACTATCCATCTTGGCCAAATATTAGGTATGACAAGACAGTTTTAGTTAACGTCAATGCCTACACCAGATTTATTGAGCGAAAAAAAACAAATATATTTTACATATGTCTTTATTCTAAATTTTAAAGAATTTGTGCATTCACCAATGCACAAATGACAATTGTGATTACTATACTACCATCTACGTAAATAATGATTTTTAGAAATTAGTTATGCTAATAAATTCTCTTCAAACTTTCTTCTTGTAGAAAAAATTTTTGGTAAGTTTGAGCAAAAATTGTTATTTTGCTGTATAATAACCGTTACCATTACTCAAAAAACTTCAATGCTCTCAGACTATGGAAATATATGACTTTAATGTTGTCTAATTTTTTTTGTTTACCAGTGTATTTGATTCTAGTAATATTTTAAGACCTATTGACCAACATAAAAAGTTCCTTTTTTCTGTTGTAACTTCAGAAAAAAAAGAAAAGAAATTGATACAAAGAAATAACAAAAAATATTGCAAGTAATGTTTGGAACATCTATTTTGGAAGTTAATAATATAACAATCAAAAAATTAATGATCTGTTTATTATTCTCACACTATATTAAAAAATATAGTATTAGTTTGCTAAATGTTTGACGTTTTTGGGGCTAAATCTTATTAGACACCCGTGAAATAGACCTTTATTACAAAATCGATATAATTTTTTGAGATTAAATTAACCATGAAATTTCATGATATTGTTCTCATAAAAAAAAAAAACGATTATTATATATCTGGCTGCCCATAAACATTTAATATTTAAAAATGAGTATCAAAACATTCGTATATGGATGGCTTAATTACGATGAGTGTCACAATTTTTTTTCTACGAAAATTCTTACAAATGGGTCGTTTTGTTTAACGGAGCCTGTAAAATTTTGATTGATCCCACAAGCCGGAGATTGACGAGCATACGATTTTTGTTGTTGTAGTAAAAATGATTTCAATAAAAAATGTAAAAACCATTTTATCCAACACACATTGTTCTTTTAAACTAGCTTCAATATATCTTAATTATGGAAACATATTTTTTATTAATTGACTTCAAAATGTTTCAATTTAAATATTTATCTGACGAATCTTTCCGAAATTTATGGTTTAGTGAGTTATGAGGGACTTTAAACTGTTGTAAATTGCGGTTAACAAACTTTGTAATATTCGTTCTACATGCATCCTGTTGAAATATTTCTAAGTATATACTACTATGTGTAGGAATATTGTCATTCAACCAAATGACCTGATTATTGTGTTCGAACATCAAGAAAATTTTTTGAAAGTAACGAAAACAGTAAGTTAATTTTAAGTTTTCCAAATATTCTACATAAATTGGAAAGCTTAAAAATTAACTTTTTTTTTTTATACTTTCAAAAGGTAGGTGATGAACTCAAATTCTACACACCGTTTTTAAGAAAACATGTAAAACCTGAATGAGGTAGTTCATTTGGTTTAAAAACATTATTTCTACACAGAGTAACATCTAACATGAAAATAGGAGGTATGTGAAATATTACATATAATATCCATATTTTACGAAGTTTATTAACCGCAATTTACAACAATTAAAAGCTCCTCAACCAACCTGACTAAACCAAAACCATTTATTGATTTGAATAAAAGAAAAAAATGTCAATCACACGGCGCATTAATAACTTAAATCAAATCAATTAAAAATGACAATTTGCTGTTCAGTTTCAAAGAGAATCGATTTGACTTTACTTTCTATATGCCTCAAAGAATTCTTTATCTCTCAGTGACAATTGACATTGAGTCATCTATTGTGTATCTAAACAGAACAGTGCACAACGCAAATGGCTTTAAACAAAAAAATAACATCAAAATACAATCACCCAATAAAATATTGATTTCATTTAAATGTACATATAAAAAATAAAAACAATATCGAATGATTATTTTATGTAGTTCATTGTACAGAAGGATAAAAAATGTTATTGCACAGTGTACAGACGTGAAACGATTTCCCTTGAAATCTGACTTCTTACCAAATCATAAGGAAAGTGTGTATGTACTTCTGTGTGTATAGATTTAAAAATTACTAGGCAGTATTTAATACAACCATAAATCTATTCTACTGCTATCTTAATCTTCTCGAATTACTCTTATTCCAGAGGATGTCTTGTTGAAGTAAGCCTCCTGCAAAAATGTATTGTTTTTTAAGTTTCTCCACCAAAATATACTAATTATACAAAGATCACCTAGAGAAAAACGAAAACAATGAATTTCCGGATCTTAGCAATGGTTATTCATAAGTTTGTATGAGTTTTCAATAAATTTAATTGAGAATATTAGTAACTGACTCCAAATGATTATATTTTGAAGGTTTTTAAGATATTAAGGATAAAACGATAGGTACACGAAAGCATTTTTCTCGCATAATCATTAAATCTACATGATGCATAATTTATATAAGTCATTTTGAAATAGGTTAAATATAAATTGACTATGAGCGTAAATGACACAGTTTTTATATTAAACAAAATCATTTACTAGAATTATAATTGCATAATAACCTTTAAGACCTAGCATGCAGTAAAAAAACTATAGCAAACTATTTTTATTTCGTATGGATTTACAAGCAAAAATCAATTTACGAGTTCACAATCAAAGATATGCACTTGCTAAACAGTTTGAAACAATATTAAATTTTCATTTTAGGTTAGCATCTAGACATTACCAAAAACCGAATACGTTTGAAATAGTAGTTATAAGCAAATAAAGGAAAGTTGATAATTATAGTTTATAAAACTTTAAAAAGAAATATTTCTCCTCCACCGTATGTACTTAAACTGATACCTACAGTGAATAAATAATTAGTGTAGAAAATTATAATAGATAATTTAATATAAATTTTTACTGACATCGGAGTAATTATACCAGAGAAGACTTTTTATTTTACATAAAATATATAAAATACTACACTATCAAAAAATTACAATTTATCAAACTTTACAGCTTTACTTTTTATAATTTATATAAATACATTTTAGATTATGTCCGTTATGGTAACCTTCTTGAACCAGTTTTCCCAACTATCTTTTTATATGGAAATTTTTAACCAAAATTAACCAATTTTTAAATGAGAAAATATATCGTAGCGTAACCGTAGAATTAAAAATTATTCTCATTTTCTATTCTCTAATTGATTTTATAGACAAGTGGTCTAGGCGATCTACAAGGTCCAGGCGCCAGTCTTCCCAGTTAGGAGAAAAAAAAACAATAATTTGATTTTTATTATGAATATGAATATTTTTTGTGTTTTCTTTTAAGGTTTTCTTCTCTCAACAAAAAACGGCTGAATAGTTTTTTATGAAATTTATTAAGTTTATAGTTACGTAATTACGTGGCGAATGGAACTACTTCCACATCGATATTATTATTTTTGTTCGAGACGAAAAAAAAGAACGGACATAACATACAGACATACAAATGTACATAGATATCTCTCTAAAAACGTTGGATTTGGGATCTAGTGATTTTCAAACATAAAAAATAATCGAAATTTGGAATTCACAAAAGAGGCCATGTCGTTATAGGGCCTATTTTGTAAAATCCAAATTTCGACTTTTCTAGGCCATGTTGTAAAATAGGCTAAGTTCACTATTGGTGATGAAATTGAACTTAGAGTTTTGTCAGGTTCACTACAGAGATTTACGAATTAAAATTTCCTGAAACTAATGTCACATTTTAGAGTTTTTTTTTAGATAATAAAAGAAATAGTTCGAACAATAGTAACAACCCTTCTAAAAGAAAACAAGAGTATTTTGATTTAAAAACGCCCAGTTAAAAAACGAAACTATAGCACATATTCAAGTAATAAAAAAGGTTGTTCCAGATGGTGCTGATATCATCGCAATTTTGGTGCTAAAACAAGTAAGTTTGTTTGTTTCACCTTGTACCTTTAAATATACGGAGAACAAAAATTCTAAAGAGTTGCTTAATAGTTTAAATTTTCAATACCAATTTAATTTCAATAGATCATCTTCACCGTTAATATTTGCTTATGATTTAATGCAATCACCAAAAATATTTGCTACAGTAAAATATTGTAAATCTTACCAAAAAACTAAATTCTCTATACATCTTATTGCAGCTTACGATTGTAAAATTGATACATTTGGTTCTTTGAACATAAATTCGTTGTAGGTGACGTTTTATGTGGTATTTTAGGCCTAGATTATTTATTCAAAAATTCAATTTAAATGTTTATTTTCCTAATGATTTTAACTCCGCAAAAAAGTTAGAGTAGATCGAATGAAACCTACTTTTACATACAATTACAGAAGACCTTAATCTGCAATTCAAAAATTTCCATATTTTTATTGTTGGCATCAATTCTGTCTCCGATATTAATTTCGATTTTTATTTTATATTATCCTTGTTTATTTGAAAAGTAATAAATCAAATTTTGTTTTTTTTAATTTTTTACGTTTTATATTAACGATCTATTTTCAATTCCTAATTATATTGCTGTTCATTTAATGTGTAAAATTATATTATTATATATTTAATTTCCAATATTTACAATTGTAATGAAATAAAAAACTGAATTGGATTTCAAAATTTCTGAATTTATTCAATAATATTATTCATATAATTTTTATATAATAATTATATTACACATTTTAATTTCCAATCAATCTTTTTTGCGGTTTGCAGGTTTTCGTCGTTAGGCGAAATCATATATTTCGAATTTAACAAAATTATATGTTTCATTCGATTAATTCAAATATTCTACTCTATCCACGTTTTTCTTCTTTATTTAGGTTTTTTTTTCAGTGGGTAATATGTAACGACATGGCCATTTTGATCATACAAATGAGTTAATTTGTACAATGGCCAAGTCAACATAAATTACCTTTTTTACAGCTCTGTAAGAAATTCAATCAATAAACGGTTATAATTTAAATTGTATACTCTAAATGTACCATCGTTACAGCCCTATTACAAGAACTCGAGAGTTTAAAAACTAGTTAATTTGAAAAACTTCTTAATGCATATTTACTTTAAAAAAATTTAAATTTGTATAATATTCGATAATATTCACATGCTTTCTGTAGGTTCGATCGAATATAAATCAGACCACCTATGTGAACATTGACTTCTCACATATGTTAAAATCAATGCACGTAAATAACATCACTCAACTAACTTAAGTAATGTTTGTTACTTGTGTTTGTGTTACTTAATCATATAACTGAGCACTATTCTATAAACTTTTTAGTGTGAATTGTCATTTTCGACCATATTCATATTCTAGATGTTAAAACTCCAGTCTTAATTATCCGTCGTTAGGTAAAAACGTTCACTTAACTTAAAACGGAAAATCCAAATACTGCGAATGGACTGCGGCCCAGGAAACGTTCCCCTTTGACTCTCGAGAGATTATAGGAGAGTTTATTTAGAAAAAAAATCATGAATACCTAAAAATTTTCAAAACGAAAATTTGACCTAAAACAAGCTAGTTTACTAAAATAGTAAAAAATTGTCAAATTTTTATTTATCACAAGATTTTGTGCAATAATTCACTACACGAAATGCCAATATCAAAAATGTTTTAAAGGTAAATTATAATTATTCTCTTTAGTTTAATCTAGTTTTCGAATTTCTAATTTCACATTTTGATGTATAAAATAGACAGGAAATATATTAAATTCAATTTATCGTCAAAGATAAACGATACAGTGATTCACTCTAAATAAGTCAATATTTAGAATATTGTTTTCACTGAAATAATTTGGCGTTATCTATAAACATAAAAGAAAAACTATCTGAAAAATCTTCACCAAAAAGAAGATATTAAAAAATTAAAAAAAAAAATCCTTTTTATTATATAAAATTACATAAATTACTTCGTACTTTTTTCGTACCATTTATCTTCATTTAATTGATCAATAAAATTAAGATTCAGATCCATGAACATAATTTATTATTATTTGCTTTGCCCAGCTTTACTTATAGTGTAGTTTTTTTTTTATGCTAAAAAAACATTTGGCCTCAATAAATATTGGTTTATATGCGCGCTTGGGTTTTTATTATTGTTTAATTCTGTCCTATTATTGTGATTTTATTGATCGAAACAATTGTACAAAATAGGTTTTTAATAATAGTTAGTTAGTAGTGAGTGGTCACAAAACTTGACTATATAATAATGTATGTTGTGTGTTGTGTTATCTGTTTGTTTCACACAATTGACTGATGACATTTTGAAAACGTTCAAAAAATAATAAAACAATCCGTTTTGTATAATAATAAATTGACTTTTTAATTATATTTATATGGATGTTATTCCTATTTGAAAATTCATTTTTCAATAATCTTTTATTTAAACAAAAAAACAAAGATTAATTTTGTTAAAAACTAGATATATTCCTTTTACAAAGGGAGCGTCCATAAACCCCGTAGCCTGTTCGAGGGGGGGAGGGGGGTAAGTTTGAATGTTACGCTGGATACGTAATGGGGAGAGGAGGTCAAAGCAAAGCAACGTAGTTTTCTTCAGATGAAAATTTTTTGTGAAAATTGTTCAATAATTTTATTCGAAACACGGATGCTAATTTATCGAAGGAATTATGAATAAAATATTTGAAAAAATAATATTTTTAACTTTTTTCTCACGTTAATTTCAAATAAATTTAATTCGTACATTTTTAGGAAGGACTTTTGAACAAAAGCACACAGTTCATTTCATCGTACTAAATCTAATCTTAAACAACGTGCTAAGAGAATAATAACAAAACGAGAAAAGGAAGTATACTTCTAAAAAATGATAAACAATGGATAGCTAGTTAAAATTTTGATGGCATGATCTAGACATAACAAAACAAGTTATGGTTCGTGAATGAACAAAATTGGGTCCATTGGGTCAAATGATTCAATGACCAATTGAATGAAACTATAAGTTTGTACTAAGTTACATGGCACTTTTCGAAATAATTAATTATTTTAGATTCTTAAACCACTTTATGCACACATAAGGTAATGTAAAATTATTTTTAAACCCGAAAATGCCCAACGGATCAATACGTTATAAGGTCTCAAAAGATTTCAATGTTATCATAATGCCCGAAAACTAAAAAAAAAACTGTTATAATTTATTTTTACAAATATCACTGATACTTAATTTAAATATTCAAATATTCTCCTAGTTTTGATCCCACGAGGACAAATTTTAAAAAATTTCTCAATTATTTATTTTAACTTGTAATTAAAGAATTATTATTTAATAGCTCAAATTAGAAAACAAAAATTGGTAAGGTTGTTAATTGAAATCTCAAGGAAAAAATTATCAAAGCTTATCAATGAAAGTATCGGTGATAAAGTTTTGTGCATTTACGAGGTATGTACACATTAAATTTATCCGAAAGCTGTGTAACGCTTAAAAATGTTGTTGTCTGAACAAACAAATTTGTATCAGTGATTATAATCAATAACATCATTTAAATAATAGATTTTTTGTACATAGGTATGTCAACAACCTCCAAAACAGAGACATCTAGCTGGCATTTCAGCATCAATTCAAAAATGACTTTCAGCTCGTTAACGAGTAAAAAAGTTTATTAAGATTAAAGGACCTTGACATACATCTTTTAAACAATAAGAAATAAGGGAAAAACGTATATGCAAAAAATGTTGCTTTTGAAAGTTTCAAATTTCCATATTTATGTTATGTATATAAGAATTTTGTATTGGGATCCTTAGGACTTTCTACAATTTTTGTCCTCAAAGTTTCCTTTAAAAATTCTACGTAAATAAATGTAGATGTTATACTATTCTTCCAGAAATTGATTAATTATACGTATGGTAATAAAGCTAGATAGCTGCTAGTAAAGCTTAGTTGTATGCTACAACCGATTAAGTAATAAAAAAAAAAACTTTAAAATGATATTTGTAAATATTATGTGGATCAAAGTTAGTTTTTGGGTTGTAATGTGAATGCCGACTCATATTTATATGAATATATGGATTATTGACGTATAAGGAACACCTAGGGCTTCGCTAATACACAACGATGACTGAGCACTACGCCCCACGATGTCTCATTGTTACATTAAATACCTCACAGCATGTATAAACTTCTAAATATATATATACATTCAAATTTCATAGTAAACACGGGTATTTTCTTATTAATATTTGAATGAATGAATCGCTTAATTTCAGAGAAGATCGCTTATTTTCAAATAATTATGAATAAATATTTTCATAGTTTTAAAATTATATTTTTGTTTTATACTGAAGTTGCAAATTTTTTAATATACTCCCTTTGATAATCAAAGCTGAAATATTGCTCACTTCTTCTGTGTGATGACAGTGATGAAGTTAACTACAGATTTTATCATATCGTTCGTTCTTTATCTTACCCATTTTCTATATTTGTATATAGGTATAGTGCGATTTAGACAAAATAATGTGTCTTTATTATTTATTAAGCTATTATTATTAATATTAGCACATGCGAATTGTTTCATTTTATTATTGCAACTATCAAATTTTATCCAATGAGTTTTATATTTTTAGGGATTATTTATTTAATTAATTTTTTTGTATTACCGCACTTTATTCATTTTACACAAGTAAAAGAGGTATTTTCACACACGAATAGTAAAGGAATAGATCCGGGTTCGATTTCTGATAGATGTGTAATGTTTTCGATTTTATAATGTTAAGCGAATATAATATGTTAATACATCAAAAGTTGTTAGAAATTAACAACTCTAAATTAAAGTTATTAAATATAGTATTAAGTTGGAGAGTTAGATAATGTACATACCAAAAAAAATACAGTTCGTTTGAATTCTTAATAATAATGATGTTATTGTCACACTTTACATAAACATATAAAATGGATAATATTGTGGAAAAAGCACATTCTAAGATGTGTAATTAACTACCCCACATATATATCGTGTAGTTGACAATATATCGAATTAGCAAGTGAATGATTCGGGGTTCGATTCCCGACATCTATGTAATATTTTCAATTCTATCTTCCAATTTTACATCATGTATACTTCTTTAAAACGGATATATTGTGATAATATGTATAATGACAGTTATTAAAATTATTCAAGTTGTTGAGTTTGACAATCACACACAAAAAATTCAATATTATGAAACAATTAGGTTGTTTTCTTAATAATAAGGCATTTTATAATTGTATGACGCTGTCAGAATATGAGATATTTAGGACATATAGCCAAGAAAAGCGTTGTTATATTTCAAAATTAATTGAAAATTATCCATTTTTAGAAGTATAAAATATTTCTGATATAAATGTTTGATATGAAAACGATGAAGATGTTTAATACAAAAATTGGGTTAATTAAAATGTAAAAATATCCTTTCTTATCTCCATAAGCACTGTCGAATATATGTAATACCCACATTTTTATTTACGATTAGATGCGCTACTTGTTAACCTGTCAGTAAATAGTTTTCGAGACTAAATGTTTTTTATCTTTTTTTAACATTATTTTTTTCGAATCAAGCCTCGTTTGCAATACTATCAAGTGTTTATATATATAAATAAAAACATTAATTTTTAATTATTTCAACAAAATTAATATAATTACTCTAAAATATTTTTTGATATTTTACTCAAATCACTTTCAATAATATTATGTTAAACATAGTATAAGTATTTTTCGTTTTCAAATTTCAAACAGCATGAGTCCATTTAATTATTATTCAACGCAGTCAAAATAATAAAAATTTTTGGTGGAATAAAAATTGTATATTGTGCTTGGCTGTATAGGGCATAACACTCTATTGTAGAGTTATTTTGATTTCTGTTTGAGTAGTGGTCAATCAGTTTACAACTTATCACTGTACAATATAAAAAATAAAAATAATCAAATCGATATTTTTATCATGCTGTGGATTCTTTATCAAATCATACATTAATACTTCTCTTCAATCAATACACTCGATTTGATATTTTTGTGGAGCGATTGTTTTTAATTTGTTTGATTGTACAGTATAAATTATAAAAAATGATACTATCTTCTTGATAAGATGTAAATCTCAACAAATTGCAAATACAATCAACTAAATATTAAAAAAAGGATTTGAGTAGAATTTTACATGGAAAAACTAAAGTTCAAAATTATGAATTACTTTTCAATTGAAAACTAATGGCTTTTGAAACATAATGAAGATGTAAGAGACGTAATATTTTTCAAATACATTACGTCGCCTAGAAAGTGATCTAGACGCAGACATTTCTGCCTACGTTTTATCCAATTCTTGAAGCAAACTGGATAGATCATCTTGCCCGTAGATCGAGTGGTTACCTTTTCCACCAAAAAGTTAATGCATTCTTTTTCGAAAATTACTTGTTATCATTCGGTACTAGATCAGACAAATTCGGTGGTTGTGGAAAAATGTGTAGCATTTTGATAAAAATTGTATCGAATTATCAATACAGTGAGTCATGTTGTTGCATTCTTATGATGTAAATACCAATAGTTATATAATTTCGACCACTTGAGGAAATATGGAACAAATGACTGTTCACTATGCTACAATAATCAAAGAAAACTGTCAACATAACAGAATTTTTAGTGAGTTTTTGGCACGTTTCCAGTGTAAGATCCAAAAAAAAAAATTTCATATTTTATTTCTGGTCTATTTCTGGTTTAAGTAAGACGAAAAACGCTCCATTTTTGAGAATTTTCAAAAGCTTAAAACATTCATATTCATCAAATATCTTCGTTATGGTCAGTGGAATAGTACAATCTTTTACAAAAATTTTGAAAAAGACGATTTCTTTATTAGAGCTTGAAAATATTTCACATGTTTCAAATTAACGGATATTCATCTTTGACGCTTCCGAATGGAAAATAATATGGCCGATTTTGTGAATTGCGAATTTTGACATATCTTTACGTTAAAACGCCAGTAGAACACAAATCTTACATTTTTCTACAGATGTCTATATATGTTTTTTCGACTCGGTTATCTGGAAAAGAAAATAGTGATATCGATGTGGAATCAATTTCATTCCACGCGTAATTACGTAACTTAAAAATGAATAACTTTTCCAGAAAATCAATCCAGCCGATTTCTTCTCAGAATAAAAAAACTATAACATATTTGTAATGACAAATTATTATTTTTTATATTCTCCTCATTTGGTTCTTCGTAAAGACCTTGCAGGTCGCACATTGACCTCTTGCTATGTTTTTATTGTTGTTTTAATAGAAAAATATTTTAATAACAAAGACAAAACTATTTTGCCCGATTCATGACAAAACTAATTTTTCGTTGTCCAACTGCCAATATATGTCTATTTTCAGGTTTTCGGACAACGGATACCAAATTTTACCACGTGTCAGGTAAACTGGTTTTTGTATTTCTTATTAAATAATCTATCTATTAAAATAACAATAAATTCCATCAATTTTAAGCTTGTGAGCACATTTGAAAATTTTACGGATTCTGAAAAATCAAAATATTTCTCAAAATTTTTGACATTTCAACATGTTATTCAGTTAAAAATCACATAGTGTACTGTATACAGGCTGACTCAATTTTATTGAATAGTTTAGTACAATAAATAAAAAAAATTGTTTATTGAAGAGGAACATCATACTCTTTGTAAAGAAATCATAGAATGACATTTAAACAGAATTATATTTGATTCATTTTTATGAATAAACACATTAGTTTTTGTTAGATCAGACATATTGTGCTATAAAAAATTTATATTCCCTATTGATTTGATTTTGTTTATCATGATTCTAATTAGTAAATATGTTATTAATATTATTGTTAATTGTACTGCTGTTTTTAACCAATAGTAATTGACCGAATACAACAAAGTCTATGGTATAAATTTTGCATTTTGTTTGTTTGTATCCATCTATCCATTTATCTACAAGTCTATCTATCTATTTATTTTTCTATATGTCTATAATTTATGTTCATTACGCTGTATCTTTCGATCGCATTGTCTGATTTTGATAAAATTCGGTAAGCATGTTAATCAAATTCAGGAAATTTACTTTATTGTTTTTGGGAAAGTTTCACCTCTCCCTTTCAGGAAAATCTTCAAAAATATGTTTCAATTTTGATTCAACATATTCATATGTATTAAAACTAGATGTATCTTTGAAAAATTTTCTTTTATTTCCTGAAAGCCTCGTCATCACCTCGTGGTGGATTTAATTGACCGAAAATATTTTTAAATAAATTATATATTATAAAATGGCCATTAAATTTGACCGTCATCGCGAATTCTCATCAATATTAGTTAATTTGATGCAAAAATTTTTAAACATTAGGAAAAAGACCGGCCGACCAATTTTTTCAATGGGAAAAGTCTAGCAAACGTATTTGAAGAGTAAGATATTTTCTGCCTTTTTTTATTTTTTTATTTTATGCTTAATGTTAAATTTTAAAATATCTTGGTATACGGACTTAAAAATTGCCGGAAGTATTGCACATAACAATTTTTATTTTCAGTTATATCAAGGAAGAGTATATACATTGTTCAACTTTTAACAGAGTTGATGGGCTATGGTATATTAGCCCATTAGCAATGGTTCAAGTTTACTGGATTAATTTAATTGCCATCCATAATCAGTTGGTTCTTATATAATACAAATCAGTTCAGTAGCATTTTACCACATTGTATTTATAAATATGTTACATAAAATTATTTGATACAATGTTTTCTAGCATGAAGTAATTTTGCTGTAATTCAAACGTACTATACCTTTGTAGATTTTTCTACAAATACAGAGCAAATAGAGAAGAACACGTGGAAAGTTTTCACGTGGATCAGAAATCTCTTCCATTTACTTTTTAAACATTTACAAATTAAAATGCATCAAAATATAAAAATTTAAAAGGCTTCCTAGGTTGCAGAAAATTTTCAACTCTTATTCCACCCTTCAAACCCTTGCCAATCGTTTCCGGGTAAAACAATTGGTCTACATGATTTTTTCTTAATATTCGTAAAATTTTTCGTTAAATTATCTAAGAAGTATTTTATTAAGACGTTATTTTTTTAGACCTTTCAGGATTGACAGCTCCTCGTCTATAATAAACCTATGAAAATTAAGTTATCATACAATTCATTTGGCCTATATTGTTTAATTTTACGTCTTAGTGCAACATAGCCGACAGCCACACAGTCATAGTATGGAATAATTCGCTTAAGGCCCACTTGTACAAAGATCATAAAACATTTTTGAATTCATTTATATACATAATTTTTCTTTTAATTATGAAACTTCTGAAAAAAAATGTATTTGTAATAAGTGGAAAGATCATGTTTATATTTTATAAACAAACAATTTTTATATTTTTATCATAGGTTGATAATATCTGTGTTTCGAAAGTAACAAATTCTGGATGGCATTCACATATGATGTCATCAATATTGTATATTAGCATCTTTTGATGGCGTCATATGTGAATACTCATCCAAGATGATATACTTTCAAAACACAGGTAATAATTTTATTCTATGAGAAAATCATTGAGATTATTTTAACATTATTACGTCATCTCTCAACTATAGTTTTTTTTTTTTAATTTAATCACTTTTTAAATGTAATAATTAATTTTAAAAAAGTTTTTCGCACACTCCATCAATATTGTTTATTATTAATTTAAAATATTCCTAAAAAAGTCGATAATTTTTTTTTAAAGCCAAATTATGTAATTTGATTCTGTTAAGACTATATATAGGCTTATGTCTTGCGACTGACTGGAAATTATCTGTGAATATCTGCTGGCCCGTAAAGTCATGTATAAAAATTTTCAAAATTATTTCCCATAAAAATCTTTATCAGATAAAAAAAAGTACATTTAAGACTTCTAGATAATATTTAAATGGATTATTTCTTAAATTTTTATGAATGACTTTTTTCATGTCTCTTGAATAGTTCCGCATAGAACAATTACCATGCATTTTGAACCGGTAAAAGATCAAATAAAGACTACAACAATAAAAAAAAAAAAAAATTTACCACATTATAATAAAAAGTAAAGCGCAATAATCGTATGATCACAAACGATATACGATTCAAAAAATAGCCTTTATAATAGTGAATGGTTTGGCTTATGTACGAAGAGCCTGGGAACACATATAATAAGTTGAAGCGCAAATAAAATATAAAATTATATTCTAAAATAATTTTTTATTTTAAATAATAAGAGCATAATAATTTCAAACCATATTTGGAAATTCCATAAGAACACACTGTTTGTTATTTTATATATAATAATGTACATTGATAAAACACACAAATAGAAAAGAAAAAAACATATATTCACGTAATAGATATTATATTGTTTAAGCAAAATGGGCTTGTTCAGTCACAACATGAAAGCTGGTAATGCTATTTTTTTAAACATTTTGAATTTACGTAGATGGTAAACACTAAATTTAATATATTACACATTAAAATGTGATACGTTAACAAAAATTAGGAATCAAATTAAGATTTCTTCAAAAACAAAACTTATTTTATATGTAAGAGAAATTTTATATGTATTCTGTTTGGAGATTCAGAGGATAAAGAATCTACTTCTTTATGTTTTCCTCCAGTCTCATTAAGCGTCTATATTTGAATAATTTTTAAGGAATTTTAAAGAACGTTTTCAATCTCCGGCTCAAGTTGCCCCAGACGCTTCATTTGCAAAGTAAAACAAATGACAATTTTTTATTATATTTAAATATGTAGTTAATTAACGGAATAATGAGGATATATAAATTTAATATTAAGTTTAAAACGTTAAAAATATTGAATAAATTAAAAAAAATTTGGTGAAAGTGTTCATAGAATAATCATCTAATTGGTTTACTCTAATTTATCTGCCTGCTTATCCGTTTGTTCAAAACCATAACTCAAAAACAAAAATTAGCTGCTTGAAGTTTGAAAATGTACTAATGGATTACATGACCCGATCTATGTCTTTGAACGTAAGTGAAACGCGGAATGAAAAAGTACTCTTGGATTACATGGCTCTATGCTTTTAACCGTACGTGAAGCTTGGAAAGTTCAAAACATTTATGTAAAGTTAATTAAGTATAAAAGAAATTCTCCATAGCTGTATGGATTACGTGATTTTAATCGATTTTAGTAGCTCAATTGCATAAACTGTTGGCTATAAATGCAAATTAATACTTAAAGTAGACTAGATACATAAAAAAAAGAGAAATACATCCAGATTTGTAGTTTAGATCGATTCTGGTACTTTTTTCATATTTAGTATTGTTTCCAAAATCATTAAAATTACCTTATTATCGCATCTATTAAAAGAGGTTTTGTATTTTTTTATAAATTTTGTAATAACAAAATAATTACCATAAACATATCGGAAAATGGTAGAAACGGTATATATATATATATAAACTCAAATATTGATCTCAATGAATGATTGAGTCCATTAATTTGAAAAATAAAAAACTATTTCTAATAGTTAAATGTACTTACATTGCATCACTATTGCAATAAGTTATGTAACTACAAACATCACATCACAACACAACATACTCCTAATAGTTAGTTAATTTGAATAAAAAATGACTTTGAATTTATTTTATATTAATTAATGGTACAAAAAATAATGATGGTTTACATTATTCTACCCGAATACCAAAAAAATTATTATTACTACTTACGACTTACAACTCGAATCATTTATTTGATTTTTAGGATTAATTTCTTTGTTTTATCATCCGAGAGGTACCACCGATTGAGAGTCGCATACTTTCCCAGTATCTATAACATGAACCAAAGTTCCAAAGTTAATCATTATAGTTAAAGCAACTTACCGTAGATACTTACGAACATTATTTGCAGAAATTAAAGAAAAACAATTTGTACTGCATAACAGCAACTAGACTCGTAGTGCCCTGAATAACAGCGACTCGCGTTGTTTTCCAAAAAATACAATAGAGACATACATGTAAATAAACTATTCTAAATCGTTATCATAAAAATTTGTGTAAATAATCTTTAACAATGCCTAAACACAAAATTGAGGTGAATAAGAAAGAGTTGTAAAACATTTTCAATTTTTTTGATGTTGCAATTCTTTTTTAAACAAAATTTTTCAGATAAGTTGAAATTGAAATATATTTTAATATAATGACCAATAAAATAACCAGATGATTTTATTGATTTTATTAGGCTTCAACTTTTCCCATGTGTTCTGCGATTCTAGATATTACCAGATTAAAATTTATAAGTAACAAGAAAACAAGTATTCAAAAGGATCATTTTAGTGACGTTATGTACTTGCCAGGTGATCGGGATTCAACCCGGTGTTTTATGTTTAGACATTGCAGAAAATGTTTTGCACAAATTTTATCACTGCCTCGATAATCTATCCGAAATTTTTTATCAGCTGTTATACTCAAACGCTTTTAGTATTAAAATATTTAATTTGTGTATGCAGAACAATTAAAGGGCCTGCCTCTTTCATCTACGCTTCCATCGCCTCTTGTACAATACACTTTTCAAAATCATAATTCTTTTTTTTAATGTACATATTGATGTACATTACTGTAGAACTTGTACTGAGAAGTTGTACAGCTCATAGAACACTCACTAGTATCTACGCTCAATCGATTCAACTTAAATCGTTCGAACCGTGACTTTTAATTCTTCTCATTTCTTGTTAATGCAAAATAAAAATTATTTTAAATAACTATTCGAAACAGAAAATTTTCAAAACTTTGCACGAGTCAGAAAATTATGGTAGATACTAAGAGAAAAGTTATGGATATGATAGAGTTTAAAAGTAGAGAATTCTTTACTTTCCCATTTTCTATTATGTTTGGCTAGTGATTGTAATATCTGTGATATACCTACATTGTAATAATATTTATAGTAAATGTGTACATTATAATAATGTCATTCATATAAGAAATAATAATATGAAATTTAACTATTCTACATAACTAACGTTTAAACTATAACCAACTAGTTAGTTAAACTATATCTACATAGTTAAACAAACATTGCATATTTGACCAGATGTTTGAATTTTTGTTGTCATTAATATTGTTCAAAAATAATAACCTCCTAGGGAATAATAATCATATAGGTAGACGCTGACCAATAGAATATATTACTTATATAATATATTTTTTGCCATACAATTTAAAACTAAAAAAATGCTCTATAATATTGAATGTCCGAAAAATATTTATTTGTCATTAAAATAAAAGAGTACTACTCTATATTCACATCAGGAAATATTAGCTGGACAAAATACCAATTACTACTTACAAAGGTATATATACTCAAACTACATGATGGATTGAGTTGTAGGTTGGATATAATGTAAAAAATAAATTTTCTACATTTCCATTGATCTACATGTGCGTGTATGTCTGATTGTATGTTACAGACCTACAAACCCATGAACCAACAAACAGACAGACATGAAATTACAGTAACCCAGGAAGTTCCAAAATCTCGACATATTTGGTAAATTTTGGACACATTTATTTATAAGGAACATCGAATACTTCGGATATCAAAAGATATTACTCGGAACTAATAAAAATAAATAAAAACAAAAATTTTTGCATTAAAAATAGTAACAATATTTTTTGTGTATAATTTAGCAATATTCTGTGTAAATAAATTTAAAAAGTTTATAAAACACATCTTTTTTCACGTTTTACGAAATACTTAATCGTGAAACATAGCCAGTGTTTTCATATCATAAAATTTTAATATTCAAGGCTTAATAAAGAGATTGAAATTAATAACCTAATATAGCAAAAGTTTGAAAAACGTGTAAAACTTCAATAGCGGCCAAAACCTTCGTGCCACTTATTTTTGGCTATCAACATTATAAATTAGGGAAATCCTTAGCAACTCTTCGATAGTGAGAATCTTCGGTAAACTTTTATCTCGATCCATATGCTTCTGATAACATAGGTTCGATTGAATCTCTTAAATATTTTTAAAGGACACTCCATATATTTTAAACTTGTATATAATAATATAAAATCAACTTAATATGCCATCTATTAGGACTATAATAATATGAGATACATAAATGTTTGGTATTTATTTTATGTATGTTTAAGCAGAACACAGGCCACTCACTGTTGCAGCAGGCTCAGTATAGGTACTATTAATATTTTTAAATATATGCACTTTTTTGTATATTTATTATTTGTTTAAATATTTTTCATACATATAAAAATAAAACAATAGATATTATACAATTGATATCAATATAATAGCAATGAATTTAAAATTTTTTGTTTTTTATTTTGGAATTGATCCTACTAAATACTACTATGCAACAACAAAAACCTACTATCGTATGAATAATATTTTTAATACTAAAATAATATTTTTAATTTTTGTTTCAAGTTACGACAAACGATACATTGGGTCATTAAATTTTGATATACTATAAAAAATCATACTTTAATCATCTTTTTGGTTTGCTCTATCAGTTTTGGCTAACAAGAAGTCCTATAAGAGATATTACTCATGGATAGTGCAGATGTGATATAAAAGAAAACGATATTGTCTTTTTACCCGACGACTGCAGAGACAAATAATAGGTTATGTTTTACTCCTACGGTAATGTGCTCTTAAAAGTACGAAACAAGAAAAAATTATTATACGAAATTTGATTATGTGATGTTCAAAATATAGCCGTGGTCGCATGCCAAAAGTACGTCCACCTGTAAACATCACATTATCAAATTTCGGATAAGAATATTTTCTTCTTTCGTTTGTAAAGAGAACAAACATTACCAAGGAATGTTTTAGTTTTTTTTAAACTTATGTTTTTTTTCCATGCATATACAATAACATAATTATTTGATTGAGATCGGGAACAATGATCATTAAATTTATTGCCTTATGCGATTTGTTTTTCAAGTGCCTTGAAGATTAAAACAAAACAAATCGAAACAAATTCAAGAAGGCGGATTTGCCTACCAATGATTGTTTCTCTTATTGACTGAAAATGCATTTTAATTTTCATTTTAGTAGATATCAGCAATATTTCACGATGTCATTTTGTTATTTTAACGTACAATCGAAACTAAAAAATAGTTTTAAGGCATTGATAATTATCTTAAATGTATAATTTAATACATAAAGTAATGGAAGATAATTTTTGCCAAAATTGTTATTTTTTTGTCAATACTATTCCCAATACTTAAAAATTAAAATGATAAGCATTTCAAAGGAAATTTTCAAAATCACAAAATACGCTCGGTATAAAACAGTGTACTTTTTTTAGTCAAATAACAAATGGCATCATATTTTTATTAGGGAGAGGTGAAAAATGCAGTACACACAAAATTTTATGTCACTTTATATTTCCACTTCGAAATAATACAACAGGGTAGCTTAGCGGCAACACTTTAAATTACAGGAATTTTACATATATTTTTGCCGTAAAATGTAATTTCCAATTACCATTTTGGAAGTTTTTGCATTTTCCGACTTCCTATTCGAACAACTAACAATTTATTAAACTTAAAAACCTAGTAGATTAGTTTTTCATTATTTAAGATTAAGAAGGGTGAGAGACATGCCAAACATTCCATAAACCATGCCTGACTGACTGGAAAGAGGATTTTAATTATTGTCACATATATACTAATTAAAAAGTCAAAAAAATTAATATTTGTTATTTGAATCTAAGAAACAGATTTAGTTCTAATTGAGTTTATTTTTAATATTATTCCATCATATTTTCTATGTGGCTTGCTCATACGTTATTCTATGTAGTATTCAGTACTTACGTCTTTGTAGTTTGCGTAGTCATGCGTAACGTCGTCCAGTAATATGATGATTGTGACGAAGTAATAGATACTAGAGAATATTGAATAAGATTTTGTATATATAATGTTGCCTATAAGCTTGAGTATAAAATAAAATTTGAACCGAAATCTAACATGCAAAACTCAAAGGCTAAATGTAAAACTTATCAATCAAAATCAAACTTATGAAAAAATGAGTTTTACTTACGAAAGTAAAAAAACCAGATGCTTTCTACCCCGCTAATTGTGTAAGTATTTCAACTTCAAACAACAAAGGAAAAACTATTAAAAAAATATAATTACCAAAATTTTTTGGCCGACGATGTACAAAACCTAGTTGTTATTCGGAGAAAATTCAATTTGTTTCTCGATCTAAAACTACAAAACTAACTAAAACTTTCATGTTTTAATTATAGGCAAATCTTCTTAACCCGTTAACCTATTGAAACACGAAACATTATTTAGTATAGTACCTATTATGTAGTACCAAAACCATTCTAAATTCTTCGAAAATACAAACTCTACACTAGTTTTCAGTATATCCCAAATAAAAAAAATTAAAATTTATATACTCTAAGTTGATTGAACATATAATCAGACAATTTGGCGACGCAGTTAAGGATATCGATAAATATAACTTTCCATTATTACTTCCGAGCTCACAAGGATTGTTTTCCCGGTTTGCTCCTATTTACTCCAAATAATTTGTATATTTATCGAAGTTTTGTTCCAGCTTTCGTTTCATGTCCGTCGGTCTGACAAACTAGCTCTCTATCTGTGATAAAGGGTTGCCCCATATTAGATACATATCTATCAATTACTGTTCTGGGATCTCGAATGTTAACTCTTTTACACTCAATACGCATATCTCGCGAAAAATTCATCCGATTTATGATAAAATTTTGTGTGTAAATGCGTGGTATAGGTATTTTAATTTGTGTCGAAATCGATTATTCTAGATCATTTTTAGTAAAGAAGAGTGAAATATAGAACGAATAATCATGAAAAAATTATAGCAACTGAGAATGTAAAGTAACATAAATGTAGAAATTGTTTTTCTTCACATCTGATGTCCGAAAGGCAACTAAATTGGTTTCAGTCATCGTTTAACATTCATCTGAATTGGATGAAATTTTGTAAGTAAATGATGTAGTTTAGTAATTTTATAAATTTCGATTTTTGCCTAGATAAATTTATTTTGTATTTTTATAAATACGTATTTTGACTACAAAGTAGTCATCATCAGTATGAATTAGCTAGTTGTAATGATTCTCTGACCGGATGTTACTCGTTGCTAATTTGGTGAGGGTTTGCGAATATGTATGTTGGTGTATGCGCAATTTATACTTTCCAAGTATCTATTAAATTGCTATATGAATGGAAGGGGGGGGGGGGGATTTTCACTAAAAATAGCAAAATGAAGTCAACTTCGTTATCTTAAATGTACAGAAAATTATATGTAATTGAAATGTAGAAAATGCATTTTTCATCTCATATCCAAAATGAAACTCATTTGTTGAAGATGTACCGAGCATATAGCTATTTCCTTAGGCAAATTTGTACATCGTGAGGCAGTTTTGTGTCCATTATTTGTGTTTTTTTCTTTTTTCTTTTTGTTTATATTTCTCTTCCATGTTTACTTTATATTTAAATAGTGATTCTTCTTACTGTGTTAGTATTTTTTCGCGATGTTTTGATCACTGTAAAAATATTTCAATATATCTTACGAAAATTACGAATTTCTAGTTTTAACTTTCTATGAAACAACTATCATCAATCTTTCTTTTCAATTGACCTTAAGTGAATAATGTTTGATGATTTCTAAACGATAAAAATCTGTGCATTCTGCTAATTATTCATAAAAGAGTCCTTATTAAACATATAAATTTCATAAGGATAAGGTTATATTTCTCTTTAAGAACTACATGAAATTCGATATTACTCATAAATATAAAAAACTTCAAAAAAAAAAACCACCAAACGCTATAAAACATTTGTAGGTAAGAGCGAGCGACGACGTATATCTTAAATGAATTCAAAAAATATAAATATCAACTTGTTTTCAAGTTGTCATAAGTTCTATAAACAACCAAAAAAAAAAAATGAAACCAAACAAATCGAATCCCTATATAAATATAAATTTTTTTGATAAAAAGAAAAATGTTTTAAAGATATGTGTTTGACTGTGCACATATGTCCACCCAAAATCTATCATAGATGGTAAATTTCAATCCTAAATCGCTTAGAAAAATTAAAAACACTTATACAGTACCATAGCCTTTTATTTCTCCAAAATTTTATTACGTAATGTTGAAGAAATAAACATACATCTCTGTAGTATCTATGGAATAAGCCGGTCATCTCTAGTTTTCTAGAAATTTCAAATTTTCCTCATGTAGGAATTTGAGATCTCTGTTTATGTTTCGAATATTCACAATTTTAACAGGGCATAGTAAACTTCATGAAAAATTTATTAAGCCCTCATACATTTCGTCACATCGAGTCTATCAAATGGCAAGAAATCTTAAAATGATTTAAATAAGAAAATTAAATAAAACAGAAAAATATTCTATTTAAATTTGTTTTCTTCTATATAAGTGTCTATAATAATTCTTTTCGTGTAAAAAGTAAATGTTAATTTAAGCCCTACTCAAGCATTGACTAATTTAAATTTTCAACCTTTTACCCCCGAATACAAGCAAGTGGGTAATAATTAGTATCCATGTTATTTTATAGCTTTTACAAAATTCAATATAATTAGTTTTTTGGAATAATTTTAAAATAATACTTAAGGATATTCATACTTTTAACAAACCCTGTATCCTTTACATATTCATATACGAAGAACCTCATACATATGTATGTATGCATATACCTGTATAATATGTGGGGTATAAAATTCAGCGATCCAAATTTATATTTTATATCTTTGACATTCATATATAGATATACGAAGAGGTTCTTCTTCAATATGTTGAACGCGAAAAATGATGGGTCCCGCTTGCTTCACTGTTGTATGTGTGTTTATACTATTTGTGTTTTAGCGCGATACTCGCCAACAATTTTTATTTGATGTAGTAAATCATTACGGAATCCTTAAAATACTAAACAAGAATCACAAATATATTTTTATAAATATAATTATATATTTGTCATTGTTTATTGGTTTGATTAATAATCGTTTTCTTGCTTTCATATTATATGTTGATAAAAATCTTTCCAATACCTATTTTAGGCTAAGCGACATTTATTTTTGTTTTTTTTTTATCGCTTTGGATATTTTTGTCTCTTTTGGGACTATGGACAATACATTGTCCAATATTTATTAACAAAAATTATAAAACAAAAGAATAAATAATAATTTTGGTGGGATTTATAATCAGTTTAACGAGTCTGAGTTGAATTTGTTTCTTGTGTGTGCAGTGAGGTTTAAGCTTTAATACTACACCTTTTTTGTTTTACAAAATTAAAAACTAAACTTTTGTAATTTACTCAATCAAAAACTTTTTAGACTTTCAAAGTTAAAATTTACGGTTTTAAATAAGTTTTAAACGAACAATACCTTTTATTTTAGAGTTTGGTAACGAGGTGTTAATTAATTGTTTGATTTACTTACAATCGATTCTATTTACTTACTATCTACTACTTATTGTTTATGTGGTTACAAAGTAAATAATTTTTCTAACCATATTCTGGATCATGTTTCTTTAAAGATAAAAGCTTTTATATGCAGTTTACTTTTTATACTTATTTACGCCAAAAATTCAAGAAACGAAAACTCTGCTTTGTATTGCTAACTAGCTGGATAATTTAATTATTAATCATCTGTATATTTTTTAATCTAAAAACTGTTCCCAAATTTCCACCCTAACGGTCTTAGCTATTTGGATGGTTATTCGTCAGACTTTAAGTGATATCTTTGTTAAGTTATATCTTAATGTTACATCTTAAAGTTATATCTTTGTTTTAAGTACTTTTATCGCAATTGTGGGCACAGTCGATGTACATAATTTGATATCGATTTAAGCCTACAAATTATATGATTTGTAATGCTTTTGAAAGGAAAACAGTGAAAGTATGAGCAAACATTCTATTAAACTGTTTTAGCGGGCCAACAAACGCAGGCAGGAAGTATGTCTCTTAGTTTTAAACAAATTACTAAGGGCATTCAATCAAACAAAAGAAAAATGTATAAAATTGGATAAGCTCTACAATATTCAAGACTTAAATTTTTTGAATATTTATAGAGATGTGATATTATTTTCAGAATATTAGGTACATCCAATAACTAGATACATCCAAGAAATAAAATATGTATTTACTCCCAAATTTATTGAAGGTAGACACTTTCATGTTGCCAGATACAGAGGATAAAATTCTCAACACGGATTATTAGTTATACATATTTAAAAAAAAAAAAATATATTTTTGAATCGAAAATGGATGTGGTCATCTTTCGGAATAGGTGGAAAAATGACTGAAACTAATCGAATATAATTTTAACATCGACCGAAGTTTTAACTAGATTACTGCATTAATTTTCATTTCGAAAGATTTTAATAGAAGGGTGATTTCATGGATATACCAGACTCCAAAAAATAAAAACAACTCAATTGTATAATTCGCGTGTATAATTCCAAAACGAATGATATTGATTAGGAGAACTGAAAGTCTTCCCCTTTAATACAATTTTTAAACAAATTGAAACATCTGAAGATTAGAATATATTAAATTTGAATATAAATGTTATCAAAACAACTACAACTGCGAGTAATACATGGACTGAAAAGTCCCGGGCATAACACATAGATGGTGCTAGTTTTATTGCAGTCACCTTTTCTCCAGTTAATACTAACCTTCAAAAGACAGCTGTTAAAATTTCAAGATATTCTATTCATTAGTTTATGAGTTATTGTACTAAAAGTGACGCTACTTTTGTTATTTTCAAAACAATGGATCAAAAACAATTTCGTGTTTTAATTTTACACTGCTTCTTGATGGGAAAAAATACCGTTCAAGCGAAGCAATGGCTTGAAAAGTGTTATGGGGACACCGATCCATCAGAAACAACAATAAAACGTTGGTTTGCTGACTTCAAACGTGGTCGTGGAGACACCGATGATGCAGAACGCAGTGGACGTCCAAATGAGGCGGTAACACCTGAAAACATAAAAAAAAATCTACAAAACCGTTTTGAATGATCGAAAAGTGAAGTTGCGTGAGTTAGCTGACATCGTAAAGATATCAAAAGAACGTGTTGGCTTTATATTGCATGAGCATTTGACTATGAGAAAGCTCTGTTCAAAGTGGGTGCCGCGTTTGCTCACTGTTGACCAAAAACGAGAAATTGTTGATGATTCTGAGCAGTGTTTGGCCATGTTTAAACGTAACAAACCGGAATTTTTTCGCCAGATTTGGCTCCCAGCGAATACTGGCTGTTCGCAGACCTGAAAAAAATGCTCGCCGGTAAGAAATTTCGCACGAATGAAGAGGTTATCGCTGAAACTGAGGCCTATTTTGAGGCAAAAGATAAATCTTTCTACAAAAGTGGTATTGAAATGTTAGAGCGGCGCTGGAATGATTGCGTTGCTCTTGATGGAGATTACGTTGATTAATAAAGCTAATGTTGAACCAAAAAAACTGCGTTTTCTTTGTTATGCCCGGGACTTTTCAGTCCATGTGTTAAAAATACAACTACGCCTAAGAAAAAATATTAAAATTGAGAATATTCTTCAAAGGTCATTGATTTATTTCATTAACTGTGAAAATATATGTTGAATATGTAACCTGAAGGAAACCGAAGGACTTGGATACTTCTTTTTCAATTGCTCCGTATACTAAAACGTAAGAAGTTGAGAAGTTTGTGATTAATGAATAACATTATATACCATATAATCATTACTTGTTAAATTAGCTTGACGTATTATTAATGTTTTATAAATTGTTAAGCTTTTTTGTTCAATTTATGTGTCGAGTTAAATTTTTATTATATTTTGGTCAAAGTGTATGGTTTTCAACAATCTTAAAATTTTTAAAAACTTTTTTATTTTTGTTATTCATTTTAAAACTAAAAGCCTAAGAGATTTCTGAATTAATTTACACATATTATAATAATTTCTTATAGTTGGATTTCTAACTATTTATAAATTTTTTGTTACATATTGATTGTATGAAATAGTCCTTAATAGTCTATTGTAACCGAATTTTCTTTATCAATACATATTATATTATTATTATGACATTTTCCTTAAATTCATTTTTTGTTGCGGTTACCTGTTTGGACTTAATTTATTAGGTAATCACTTTCTAGAATGACTTTCATCTTCAATGATATATTAAGGATTAAAAACAATATGAAGCAAAAAGTAGACATTATTAAATTGGATATAATAGTAAACTTTTGTTAAAACCTTTGCAATATCTTTTACCTGGTGATACAATCGAAATAAGTTTAATTGTTAATCTCATTTTACAGGCTACGAAATAAGGCACAGTTTTCTGATTTTTCGTAGGGGAAATAGTTACACAAATTATAATTAGTCATTAAGAGAGGGATTTATGTCCCCCAAAAGAAATACTTCAAAATATGTAGTAACTGTGAATAAATGCTTTTAATGAATCAGAACGACAAGGTTGTCATGTTTCGCTCAAAGTTTTGGGGGTATAAAACATTGTCCCATGCCCCGAGTGCTTCTCTTATAATCCGCAACTGCATATCCAATGTACTACATGCTCATTAATTGACAGAGAATTAATTTTATAATGTGCATTCAAACGCTTTCGTCGTATATTATCAAAATTCTATTCGTATTCTGAAAGAAAAAAAAGCTTCGTAAGTATTGAGCTTGCACGATTTTTGACTAAATGAATATAACAAAATTGACAACTTACCCAGTCAATTGATGTTAGAAGATTCAAAAAAGTACCTAAGCTCTACAGTTGGAGCTATAAAATCATTCGTGGATACTGAGAGATAGCTGCCACCCAGAGAGAATTTCAGAGTGGAAAAATATACTCAACTACAAAAAAATGCGACACCTTAATATTTCACTCTCATTTAAAATTATGAAATTTCCGCTTTTTGTAGTGTGTTAACCTGTTTTCCATATTTTATTTTATTTGAGTAAAACATTAATTTTAAACTGAACAAATAAAAAAATACACAATTAAAATCATGAAGTTTATTTAAAAATCGTGAAAAATCAAAGATTCTTCACATTTTTCTGTTGTTGCCAAGAATATTTCCCTAGCAGATAAAACAGCTGCTTCTGACAGATACGTAGTGCTTACTTTTCTCAACCATATAGAATTTTGTTTTTTCAACTAAATAGATATTAAGTAAATCTATTTTAGATTTGCAAAAGTACACAGATAGTTAAGAAAATTTTTGTGATTAAGCTAATATAAAAGAGATTGATAATGACTGTATATCTAAAGACATATTATCAAATTCATACAATGTATAGCTTTGAATATACCTTTCCTAATAAACAATTGTACTGGAGAACGTTTATTCGAAAAAATGAAAATTAATAAAAACATAGACTAAGAACATTAATAAACTAAGAACAACTAATAAATTTCGATTTTTTCCCCAATTTCCTAGATCAAATTATTTTGTATTTTATAAATACGTATTTCGACTACAAGGTAGTCATCATCAGTATGAATTAGCTGTGCAAACCGTCACCACATTAGCAACGAGTAACATCTCCTCAGAGAATCATTAGAACTAGCTAATCCATACTGAAGATGACTACTTTTTGGTCGAAATACGTATTTATAAAATACAAAATAATTTGATCTAGGAAATTGGGGACAAAATCGAAATTTATTCGAAAAATCCTAGAGTTCTCATTAATAATAATAAAAAAAAAAATAAAAATAAAAACAACTATGCTACAACGAAGACTGAAAAATCTTTACCTGAATACATCTATTTAAAGTATGTTGTTTGTAAATTAGATTTTTTGTGGCTTCCACATCATTTTCTGAACCAGGGCTCGACATTTTTTAACCCGGCTCTGAAATTATATGAATTAAAAATAGTCGATATATTCATATTATACTTTAATAATTTTAATAAAGCTATATATGCATTTTAATTAAAGGAATTAAGAGTTTTACTTCAATAAATATTAAAATGAGTGTATTACGCGTAACAACTACTGGTTCTACATTGAATAAGTAAAATTCCATAAAATAGTTTACCTGTAAAAACATGCTAACATTCATTTTTTTAAATAGTAGATGATATTTATTCTACCGATGTTATGTTTTAACACTTACCTTAACTCAATAAATAAAAACTGCAATTTCCTTTTATTACAAGTAGTTAAACATTCTAGTCGTCCAAAATTTTCATTTCGATTTTTCACCAGAAATACATAAATCGGTCCAAAGTAATTTTTTAAAATGATTGTGTGTCTGGTTGTATTGGTGTTTTGATAGCAAAAAATTAATTGATTGATATATAAATAATGTTAAATGGATTGAATAAATAAATACTACTAATTATCTGTCCGTTTTGGTAATCAAAAAATTACTTCCATCTACAATTAGCATGGTGCTAGCCTTGGAATATTTAAATAAAAAAGGCTAATGGATATTGTAATCCTAACTATTATTTGTTAGCGAAAATTTAATTATCGTAAATACTAAAAACATTATAGTACTACAAGAAATTATATATATTCATATTCATTCATATGAAAATGAGTGAATTTTAGAAAATTAAATTAATGTTTTTTTTTAAAAACTAACAAATATGTTATATAAAGGTCTATGAGCTTGGACAGATGAACACAGTGGAAAATTAATGTTGAATTTAATCCTTGCCCGCTGGGCCCATGATTCATCCAGTTGTAGACCTGGCACTTTTGCAATCCATGTGAATATTAAAAAAGATTAGTGAATTTATGTACTGTAATTGAAACATTTTATTTAAAGCAATTATATAGTTTATAATTAAATTTATTTTTGTCTAATAAATTTACAAATTACACTAAGAATTTCATCGTAGTTAAAAAAAATAAGTTTGAATATAAATATAGTTAAGGGGAAAATTATACCGATGTTGGGAAAACTACTGGGAACACCCGAATATCCTGTTCTTTTTAAGGAGTTGCTTTACATATCCACTTGATTTTTCTAATCAATACGACCCAAACAACAATTGCTGATTTGATACTCGATTTTTTCCTCAATAAATTTGTTGTTTAAACAACAAATTGAATGAAATTCTCTAAACGATGTCCATAAAAACAAATTAAAATTTTAAATTAAGTTGAAAACTGGACCTTTATATTAAAATCTGTTTTGCTCGAAATTGTTCCATTGTTTTCCTTCAAAACTTATATTAAAGCATATTCACAAAACACCTAAGCTCTAAAACATTTATTTTAAAAATTTTTTCTAAAAAAATTTAATTCGGTGGATTCAGAGGAGGTATATTATACGAAAATATGAACTATAGGAAGTCCAAATTTGAAAACATGTTATGAATTTTAGTAAAAGAAAGTTCTAAGACAAGCATCGCAGCACATATTTTTTCAAGTAATTTCATAATCTTTATTTGTATCAAATAAGTTGGGGTATCAAATTTTTACTATTCTCATCCATAGATTATTCTTATCATCATTACAATTTCTGCTATTCAAAGAAATTATCACAATAGCATTAATTCTATATTAACTGTGATAGATCATCAAATAGAATACACATAAATAGTACTTATAAATATTAATTATAGTTAATAAAGAATGTAATTTATTATATAGCTTATAACACATTATAAAAGCGGTTAATATGAAAAATGTTTTGTCTTTTTTTTGCATTCATTTCATTACCATTTATGAAAAATATCTTAAACATTTTTTTTTCCAAAGATATCCATCCACAAAGATATTTATTTCATTTAATAAAGTAACTCACACAATACTTAATAGTACACACATAATAGTAAGAAAAAAACATAATTATGTTTATTATCTATACTTAGATAGTGTGATAATCTTTAAAAAAGTATTTTATATGAATTCTTAAATAATATTTTATTAATTAAAAGAAAAACTGGTTGCACAACGTTATTTTATTATTTTTAAACAATATAATTAAAGAATGTTATCGCTTTTACACTTTCATCCTCGAAAATTTGTTACATTTTGCCCAAATATTTAAAATTGTAACGGTATTGTAAAACTTTTAGGAAGAAGTAACTTACCTGTACTTAGGAATTACATTTCGAAATGGGCTCTTAAATAAAATAAGATTATTATTATTATAAGATATCCTTTATGATCTACTAGCTTGTACAATTTTCACTTATGATTTATGACAGTCAAAAAATTTATTAAAATATACTGAATGACCCTTTGCAAATAATAATAAATCTTTGAACTATTCTTATCGTCAAGCCCTTATGTCTATGATAGCATGGCGGCGTTAATATGAGCAATAAAAACATATTAAATGTTGTATGTAAATAATATATAATGTTATATAATATTTATATGTGAATATCATGTAATAATATTTGTTATAACGCTTAGATAATAGGTAAGTTTCAATGATATGCACAACGAATTTAGATTGCTTATAATATTAGACAAATATATTGTACACGGGTTACACATTGAAACATTTCATGCTGAGGTGTACAATTACGCAAAGAATACAATGTTCGACAATCGAGAAACATATAAGCAACGATTCTCAATATACTTCAGCGTAATTATTAGATAAATGCACCATCGTAAAAGGTAATAATGTTGTTTTATCAACCTGTAGTATATTATATCCTCTTTATATTATAAAGAGGAAACATTTGTGTGTATGTATTTTTTAATGTAACGAATAAACTTAAAAACTACTGAACCGATTTGAAAAATTATTACGCCAATCAATTATTCCCCATTGTTGAGAAGCTACTCTGTTCCCGGATGAGATAGGCTAATTTTTACCCATGTATATCCACGAAAGCCGGAACTACTTGGGTAAAACCACGTGACGTCCGCTAGTGAATAATACGTTGAAACTAAAGTTTTGTTTAAAATGAGTGTAGCTAATAAGTTCTACTATTCATTATTTCATTGTTTTTCTTTATATTGTAACTAGTAGTTTTGTGTTTCGCAATTTTCGATTGGGGGTTTATGGGTTGAGAAGATTATAAATTAAGATCTTGATGAGTAGAAGGGAGCTTAGGTCGAAGACTCAAGTTTTTGATTATTGAAAAAGGAGTTTCATTTAGAAAAACAATTGAATTTGAAACATTATTGACAAGATTAGAATAAATTGAACCTTCCCGATAAAAATATTGTACTTTATTTAAATTGTTTTTACAATCAAGGGAGGAGGGCTGAGTCGGCTTAGCCTTAATTTATATTTGAAAAAAACTTACAAGTAATAAAACATTTTCCGTTTATATTTATTATGTATTCCCCAAGCAAAATACAAAAGACGACATATTTTAACGCTGGCATGGTTTTAATATTTACTGAAAATAAGAATATCGAAATAATAAGATTACATTAATTACATATTTTTCGAAAAAAATTTATATATTTTTTTTAATAATGTTTTGAATTTTTATTTTATAAACTATTAAATTATAATTCAGCAACCTACAAACAATATAAAGTTCTGTGATGAGTTTTACATCCAGGAAGAACAACATAGATACAATTTTGTTAGTATCTTGCAAACGATAAAATAATATTTTTATATGTTCTAAACAACCATCTACCTATCTATCTTTCTATCCACAATGATTTGTGTGTGGAAGAAGAATATCTTATCCACAACTCTACTGTCTTAAGTACATGGATAATGTAGAAAAAATACATAAGGATGCTTGTATTTTGATGATAGTTAAACATCAAACGGCGGTTGATTTGTTATCTTTTGATATATAAAACAAGAGTTACAACACGCTAGTTCCATTTATTTGTCTTCTTTTGCTATAAAGACAAAAGTTTTATGTTTTTAGCTTGTAATAATAATAATAATAATATTTGCTACGTATTCACTGCTTACTGAGATGAGAATATAAAGTACGTTAGTTAAACAACACTGGTTTTATAAATAAAAATATGTTTTAAATATTTTCTAAACTCATAAAAATAAAATACACACAAAAATTGAAACGGGAAAAGGCTGTCTTTTACAATAATTTGTTCAGCAAAATCTGTGTATTATATGAAATAAATTTCAATGAAAACTTTTAGACAGAGCTTTTATATTACAGGAAAATTAAATTGTAAGTGACAGTTGACTCTTTGTAGGCAGATTGAACTCTGACTAAAAACATCAGTAATACTTGATTTAAAATGAGTAAACATACTTATCCAAGGAAGAATTTACTATACCTGCTGTAGTTTGATAAAAATTGATACACTGCGAAA
The DNA here is from genome assembly GCA_020423425.1 of Chrysopa pallens. Lineage (NCBI taxonomy): Eukaryota > Metazoa > Arthropoda > Insecta > Neuroptera > Chrysopidae > Chrysopa > Chrysopa pallens. The sequence continues at coordinate 34,168,939 of CM035591.1, forward strand.
TTGGCAGCTGTATGCTTTTACTATCCTCACCATCTAACCACAAAGAGGCTGTTACCATTCACTCGACAGAATCATATTTTGTGTTTTGACTGTGCGTTTGTTTTGATTGATATCTTGTTTGTCTGGTGTAACCAAATAGTGACAAACTATTCATTTATATTTAAATAATTATTTTGTTTGTTTTGTTGTACTGCAATAGTGAAAAATTTTCTCGTCAATTAATTTGGTTAAAGTGATATGACATTATTGGAGTGAATGAAATTGAAAACTAGTACACTCTGTCACAGACCAAAACTTTTCTCAAGGTAATTAAAAATTTCTCCCACCTCTGATTTCCTGCCCATAATATTTGATTATGATAATATTTTTTTAAATCTCAATTCAGTAAATATCTCACGAACATTATTCAATAAAAGTCCTTATGGATAAAACAATCGCATTGAGGGCAGTTGCTCCTCACTATCCCTTGGAATTGGGCAAGGGTATTTCAAGTGTAATTGTAACACATTGCAAAGCATTGAGATGCATATGTAAGAAGAAAGGTGTACTCTGCAACTCAAAATGCAACAAATATTTTTTCTCGTTATAACAAATGAGAGTTTAATTTTCTATTATGTTATACGTTTTGTTTTAAACTATTCTATTCCTACATATTATAATCACGTTAGATACACTTTTACCTTTCTTATTCGTTTCTTCCTTGCAGAAATTTAATTTTTACTACCTCAAGATAGTGAGAGTATATTTTTACTGAAAGCTCAACTATTCCTGTTACATATACAAAAACATATTCAACTCTTCATTTCTTGCAATCAACTTCCTCTTGCATTTAGTTGGATTTCTGTGAAACCTACAAAATTTTTCGTAAGCTTGTATGCTCATAAAACAATGATAAAAATGAAAATCACGTTTCAATAAGTTGATTGTGATTAAACTTACATCATTGATTCATTTTATGAAAATTTTCTATTACGATTACGTTTACGATTATATAATAAATATGGTATTTCCCTTCATTTTTTCCCTGTTTCATTTTAGGCCTGCTTTCTGAATAGTAAAACAAATTTTCCAAAAATTTGGATCGCAGTTTACGCTTTTTCTTATTTTTTTTAAAGTAAAAGACTTACAAAAAATGACTTCTCTATTAATTCCATAGACATACTATAAGTTTATTCCTGCGGTTAAATTTCGAAGCGGCTATATATGACTTAGTTTAATACATCTTTAAAGACTCATCTTTACTAGACGTATACCCTATATACATGAATAAATAAGCGTACAGAGTGTCTCAGAACACTTATTATTAAAATATTTTTATTTAATTCTAATGATAAAACTCAATACCATGAGAGCGATTCATTCAGCCATTCAGGAATTCCGCGATTACATGGCTTACCATGGATGCTAATAATAAATTTTGAGTTACTATTAGTAAAACATTAAAATCGTAAGAATATCTGCAGATAACGCTAAAATGATAAGATGGTAAATATACTACAAGAAAAAATTTTAGAAAAAAACACTTTGCAAAACAAATAAAATAAAAAACTCCATAAAAATACCAATAAAAAATTATTGGAACAAAATTATTTTATATTTTACGAGCAATCTAAAGGAAAATTGTGAGGAAACATTTTGTAGCTTTTTAAAAAGTTACAAAATTAATGAAACCAATACTTAAATCGAATATCTTATTTATTCAGGTTCTGTTTAAATAACATTTTTCCTATGTTGATGTTTTGCTACGATATCTGACTTTAAGTGTGTAAAAGTCTTATCCTCAACCATGTCTCAGCAACCAGCAGCCGCTTAAGAAATTAAGTGGACAGTTCAAAAATCGTTATATCAACCATGTCTCAGCAACCAGCAGCCGCTTAAGAAATTAAGTGGACAGTTCAAAAATCGTTATAAAAAATTTCTGTTACCTTGAAATTATTCTTGGTAAAAACGATAACAGATACTCTTTTGTGAATTTTAAGAAAATCATTGCCAATTACCAAATACCAATTTTTACGACAAACTTAAATGAGTATGAGGCTTTGTAGCACAATTTGCATTTTCCAATTGCAAAATTTAAAAAATTAATGGAAACAAAATACTGACATTTATTTAATTTTTGAATGGCTGTATCATCTTACTGAAGAGCATCCATCATTCTTCAACTCAGATTTCATTATTATAATTACTATCACACCTGAAAATTAAATTTTGATACATTCTGTAATAATAAAACATACATACATATTTACAAGAACCCTGTTATGTTTTAAGAACGTGCTCAGCATAACGCTTGTGATTTTATAAAATGTTATTATAATCCAACTCTGACGGATTTATTATTTAATATGTCTTTTGTATTATTTATATAAAATTTTTTTTTATCTTAACCGTTCGTTCCGACCAACATACATTCACAATATTATTATGAATGTGTTGTCGCTATCTGGCTAGAGTTCTTCTGTATGATGACACAGCCGACGGACAATTGGGTCTCTAAATACATACAATCCATGCCGGTGGTATTTTGTCATCAAGATGTGTGTTTTTTACGTGTCTTATAACAAAACCCTTCAAATATTTTCTCAAAATAATGTTTGTTATCTGCTTAGATAATTTTTAAAATTGGTACTCAAGCAGAATTTTTATATGGGGCAAGATGAATTTGATAATAGTCCCAGTTTCCAGTGGACAATAAAATACACGAAAATTTTATCCTAAAAAATTTGTGAAACTTAGCTAATAATTTTGAAGTTAAAGAAATTTAAATTAGGACGAGTACATAAAAGAAACGGAGTTAAGACCCCATTATTATTATTATTCTTATTTCTAACAATCCAAATCGCAATTTAAAATTTTAAATAATAAAACATTTTTGTAAACATTCAAAAACATTAACATTTACCTTAGTAAATTGATGTCTGATTCCTGCACCTGCCTGCTAACTGCCATTTTTCAAAGTTTACCGGACAAAGAAAAAACAAAATAAGAATAATATTTTTATAATTCATTATGTAATCGCAATTATAAAAATCCCGTTGATTAGCTTAATATTTTAAAAGTATAACTCGTACCATAATATTATACCCATATTACAAAATTCCGGAAGGATTTATTAGTAGGAATTCAGACAGCTTTACCTAATAAAACACTTGGATGCGTAAGACCGCCAAATATCTGATGTTCAGATTGAGAATTAAAAATTTGGTTAAAAACATTAGAAATTATATTATTTGTAATTAATTGTTTTTATCCTAAAATATTTGGATCAAACAAGCTCACTGGCACGTAGGCGAGGAAATAATTTCAGTGCAAAACTATGTATCAAGCAGAATTTCGTTGTCGATATTTGGTGAAAGATAATTTATATTTGATAGAACATATTTTTAAAAAATTTGTGCATAGTAAATAAAATTAATAATTTTAAATAAATGGAATGAAGCTAAAATAACCTTTAAGCTTAAATATGGAGATAACAACTAACAATGTTAATTGTTTAGATACTCGAAAAATGGTTGACATTGACATCAAATAACTAAATATTCATTACAAATAGGTGTAACAGTTTGTTAATAAATACATTTATATGGTATTTTTTCTTTTATTTTCAATAATAAAACAGAATAAAAAAAAAATTTTCAAATGGGTTTAATTCAATTTTTTCATGAACTTGTTATAAATGCAGGTAATATTTTCTATATAATGCTTCCTGCTCTAACTGATTATCGACTCACAGTTTTGGGAAATTTCAATTTTACGGGTGAGTGCGTGGGAATAATGTTTGAAGTCTATGTTGTTTGAAGTTAGAAACTCTTAATTACAGGTTATTGAATAGAAAAAAAAAAATGACGCGTTTTATGTTTACTGGATAATCACATTTTACATGGTACCTTTGCTTGAAATTTTGTATTATACAATTTCGTACTCCCTAAAAATTAATAATGCCGTGGTACAAGATATTCAAATTCTCAGATTTTAAGAATTGCTGGTGAAATTAATGCGTTATTAAGTAGGTGTCAGTAGGTAAATAGTCGCCTTTACACCGTGGTCGAAACCACTTGTATTGGAGGTGGCGCAGATACTAGCGAACTATTATTCTTTTGAAAAACTTTCGTTTGGTTCAAATAAAGTTTTGTTTTAAATGAACTCGACGACGCTTTAAGACTGTATGCACTATGAATGCTGAAAGGGTCAGTGTGAATTCAGACGAAGCTTCTCGTTTTCCTATTAAATTTTTCGGTCAACATTTATAATATAGATACAAATTTTTTTTTGCAGTAATACAAAACTGATCTTCAGAAATAAGCATTTTTTTTTTTTGGCTTTGAGTTAGGAACATACGCCATACAATAATAATTATTGGTGAACTCGATCAAATTAGAAGTAACATAGGTATTCAAAAAAATTTTCAAGCAGTAAAAGAAACTTATATTATTTTCTCCTATTATCTCAGTCCATTGCCAATATTTATGCCAACATAAATATTATGAATAGTATATTATAAATAGTGTCGCCATGGTGGTATCGATCATTGATTGTAAAGAACAAAACGAAAAAAGAATAAAATAAAGAATTTCAGAATTTATTAGCATTTTTTTGGGTGATAGATATTTATAGTTTTGGCCGCCGATAGAGGCGCTTGTGAATAACGCGCGGAAGTGCGTCCAGCACCGTTGGTGTTCTTTCTATATCTTTTCTATAGTAGTAACTACCATCATCGTTTGTTATAGGTTTTGCCTCTACCCAAAAGCGAGACAATTTAGTTTTGTTTTATTTTCTTGTCATTGTGTTTATTTTTTATTTTTTTCAGAAATATATAATTTTTTTTTATCTATCGAATTCTTAACATAGTTTATAGACTTGATTTTTATTAAATACACAATATTTATTATATATCAAGATAAAAAAAATTACCAATTAGATGATATTGATCTGTTTTTTGTTTTATTGACTTGTATTTTGGATATTTTATAAATTTATATTTTGTCTTAAATATTTTCATCTTTTTCTAAATACATAATTTTAACGTAGGTATTTAGTTAGTTAGTCCTTGAGACATAATTCAAATTAAAAATTATATTTTGATCTGGAACGTAACCGATCGTAGCTTATAATTTTCAAACAGAGTAATTATCCTCGAAAAAAAATTGTTAATTTGTTACAAACCTTTTGCAAATTAAAGTATTCAAATTTTATTTTTGCTGTGCTCGGTAAAATCAGATTTTTGGTGAAATCAGCTGGAGAAGTTATGGCTACTGTGTTTTGAGATGAACGTAGTAGTATATCTTCTTGGCTATTTCGAAAAGCAACAGACGATAACTGGACATAATTATTTTTAGTATTCTGAAGATATTTTCGTTATACATTAACAAATTTAATTTTCAATAAATAGTGGGCAAGGTACAAAGTAGTTATTCTATCCATTTCACAACAATGGCCCTGTATAAGATGCACAAATATTAGAAGAAGAAAAATTAACATGAAACAATAACCAATTAAATTGCAGGTTATTATTCGAAAAGAGTGCATGTAATTTGAGTGGAATGCACTTCAGATAAATTAAATCTAATCGAGTTCTAAACGTGGCCTCATATTTCTGACTTCTTACAAAACTCGATGAAAAAAACTTCTTAAAATGCGTATATGTCTCGTTTGTGTTTATAGACTTGCCACTACCCAAAAGCGACACGATTTCTTACAGAACTCCGAAAAGCAGAAAAAAGATTTCTTAAATAATTCATAATTTTTATTTATTTTGAAGTTAAAAAAAAGTCTACTTAAAGAGTTCTTAATTACGACTTCTTTAAAAAGAAGTCATCACGACATCATAATTGAGATATCTTGAAGAAGCGTAAATAAAGATTTCTTTTTGAAGTCTGCCTGATTTCGATTTTTGCTGGGTAATCACCTGGAAGATACGAGGGCAGGACAATCAGTTTCCAGAAAAATATTTTAATGGATAAACTGTTTTTATTTTTCAACATAATCTACTTTTAGTTCAATACAATTTTTTTAATCCTTACGAAGTGCATGCTTGAGGTAGTGCATTAAATTTAACATTTGTTTGTACGATGGTCTTCTAATTGGGTATAAATCGTTGTCCACTAAGCCATTTTTTTTAATTAAAAATAAAAGGATATTACTAGATGCCAGCCAGATCTGATGAATACCGTGGTGGTATATCAATTCAATCTTCAATTACTCAATTTTAGCCATTGAACTTGCGCACGTATGCACTCAATAATTATTGTCTTTGAGAAAAGGGACGCATAATTAATGAAGAGTAAAGCAAAACCGAGACCAAAACTGAGGCCTTCTTGGTATGGTATTGCGTATTCAGTTTTGTTCTTACTCAAATACTTCAACTCAAACACGAGTCTTGATCTTGATTTTGATCTAACTCTGGTCGTCATCCTATTTATAAAACTTGGTCTTTTTTCTTTTTTGTATTAAACCAAAAATTTCAAATGCAAAAAACGAAACCACGAAAAGAAATATTGAAATTTGCTAAAAATATTTTGACACATGTATTCATCAGAAGATGTTAAAATTAGCTTATCTTTCCCCTTTAGTGTTAGCCATGCATACTCGCTCCTGGTTTTGGTCTTGCTCTTGCTGGTGTATAGATTATCTTTGTCTTGGTCTTGTTCTTGATTTTTGCAAGATAATGACCTATTTTTCTCATCATAACGAATAATACTATCCAGTTATTTAGTGGATCATAGTTTCTTTTCCAAAGATTCAGTAATACCACGTGCTTTCTAGAACACAGTAGCGATAACTTCTCCAGATGATTTGACCTCTTCCGTCTCAGGAACGCAGAGATTTATTCCATAGCTATTTAATTCTTCGATCACTTCACGCCATATCGTGGATTTGTTCTATCATTTCTGACGTATACGGGACTTTCTGAACGATGTTCGCCTTCTGTTGATGCTCGGCCACGTGTCAAATGTGCCAAGAACTGAATCAAAAATAACTCATTTCATTTCTTTTGCTGTTAAGCTCTAAATAAAAAATCACCGATCTTAATTAACTTTTTTCATTTTTTTTAAACAAATGTTGTTTAACTGGCGATAAAATAAGTCATCATTATTACGTTGTGAATATGGCTCCAACTTTGCCATACACCTAGTGAAAAATAATGCATTCTAAAAGTGGACTATTAGCGACGCTGCGAGCGCCATCTCTTATATTTTCTAAGGGCATATTGTTCTACCATGGTAGTTAGGTTTCAAGATACGTTTAAGATACGAACTGAAGTAAACAATATGCCAATGTGTAAATTTGTTGATAAACTGTATTTTAAGTGTATTTATTTTGTATGAATGGCAAAACTGACTTGCATCTAATCGAATGAAGTTTGCCATTGTTATTAACTTGTTTTATTATTACTAGAAATAAGAATGAAGTTGGTCTAATGACTTTAAAGGTTGTTTCTTCATATTAACTACAAAAGAGAGTTTAATATAAAAAAAAATAAATAAAACCATAATTTGATATGAGTAAAATGTGTATTTTTAAAACGGATTGGTGTCAGGTTTCACAGTGATATCCACAGCTACTTGAATTGCTCACTAATTCAGGTGATTTGTCTCCCACAGTAGGTAGGTTGTGTATAGTCTGACTATATTGTAATAAGTTCGCCCAACATATATACAAATACCTACATTACAATGACAAAGTGTATAAAGTGCAATATAATATTTATTTTTAATAAAAAAAACACACCATAAATGTTGGAGTTGGTATGACTACAATTTATTTTAAGACAGTCATTAATGATATTTCTTGTTCATTCATTAATTTTATTCAACTGTTTGATACTATATGTTTTGTATAAATTTTATTTTTACCATAAAAATAAATAAATATAACTTCCCTACTTACTGGTCTACACAGCAGAATATTGTTTTTTTAGTTTGTAAGAGTATTGCAATGCATTAAGATTTTCATTCTCTTTTTTGTGTATGATTGTGTAACCAAATTTAAGCAGTATTGAACATAAAACAACCTAGTAAAAACTAAAGAGAAACGTATTATTTAAAATGAATTGTTTATTGATCATAACATGCTTAAGTACAATTTCAATAAGCTAATTTTGTGGTTCTTTAGGACACGAAATTGTCCTTAATACAGTGAATAATTTTAACAATCGACATTTAAGGAAGTACGAGCACCAAGGCAACTTTTGATAAAAGGCTTGATTTTTTTTTTAATACAAAGTTTAAATATGTCTAAACAAATTCCAAAAATTTGAAGTAGATTGCCCGATCATTTAAATAAATAATTAACTTTAAAGTTGAGCAATTTAACATTGGTCTTATGGGGTAACCTTCAAACATTGATACATTTCTGTATTTTTCTCGTAAAACTGTCGGTGAATATTTTTAAAAAACTTATGGATGAAAGTAAATATATTAGTGATAAATTTAATTCAAAAACATTTACACTTGCCCGACTAATTAAAGTGTATTAATTAAAAGAAAAATAAATGCCGCCACTAGCCAATGTTAAATGTATATCTATATATTGAAAAAAATCATATGGTTACTGCGTTCCCCTTACCGCGCTAGAGTCGATACCTATCCCCACCCCGCCTGGCGCTCGTACTTCCTTAAAACTCTAGGAGTATTATTTCAAATCAATTTGTTTGTCGTTTAAATACTAACATTTTAGTGCTTAATATTTTCTTTTGTGCCTTAGTGTTGAAGTTCTTATATTTTTGCATGTAATTATTTCAGCCGAGTAATTTTCCAACTTCGAAGCATCCTCCGTTTTTCTTCAATTGTAAAATATAAATCGATTGCCTTAATTTGCTGAGTGTTCATTGGTGACATACATTTTCCCTTAAAATTATAGACACCACAAAACTTAAAGTGTTCGTTAGATGAGGGACTCTTTAAACCAGCGAAATAAACGAACCTTCTTGGGATTTTAAAATGCACATTTCGAGTATTTCGATTGTGGGCTGCTATACTAAACCAATATGATTTTTGTAGAAATACAAATCTTTAACTAGAAGTAAAATGATTAATCCATGCACTTGTAACATGGCCGTGTTTAAGCTTTTTCGACTTAAAGTCTAACAACAAACTATCGCATGAGTAGTATATATATATATATATATATATATATATATATATATATATATATATATATATATATATATATATATATATATATATATATATATATATATACATAAGTAAATAGAACTGATAACAATCAGTAATCAGTAGTATACAGTTTGTGTATAATACACATTTTATATAATAAATATATAGGTATCTATCCATTCATTCGTCTACGCCATAGGGAACCCCAATAGTATTGTATACTTACGTATCTTATACAAGTAATACACTCAAACAGTCTAAAATATCATTGATATCAAGGCTAAGCTTAAATCACTGACAATAAGACAAACAAATCGATATAATATGTCGAATTGAATTGCGTTTATTACTAGATACCTAGTGTATATTCATTTTAGTCAAAGATTGTATAATGATAGTAAATATTGACCACACAAACAAAATTTTGGTATAGATGTCTATAGAATCACCTAATTACTTCATTCCTGCTTGTAAGTCCGTCTGTCCATCTGTCTGTCAGTTCATCATGAATATAATCCAAAAACAAAGAGACGAGACGAGTTTATAGTTAGTGGTGTATTCCAGTTCAAATAGGGAGTTTTATATTGTGAAATCCATTTACGAACGGTCCATTGGGTTCAATGGATCCATAACATAACTTTGAACCATAAAATTTATAAAACATGTTTGTTTCTTTAAAAGTAAACAACTTTAATTTAACAATTTTTTTTGTAAACTGTTTAGATTCGCAACAAATTTAGCAAATGTATACTATTATTAATTGTAAAACATGTTATTATTCTGGATAGTTTGGATTAGATATTTAGACAATTTTATGAATTCTAATGATTAAAAACAGTGCAAGCATTGATACTAAAGCGGGTATTTAAACAATTAACTTAGTTATTATCTTCATTTATTCAGTAGATATATTTAGGTACATATTGATACTTGCCGAAATACATTATAAATGTAAAATATAAATACAAATGTTTGAGTCTTTCATTTGCTAAAATTGTTTCGAGAATACAATCGAAATTATAATGAGCACATAGTAATCTTTGGATATAAACCGAGGATATAACTCTTGAAACTTACCTCTTTTTTTTAATTAAATGTTCGTTTCAATAAATAACGTTTTATATACGCATGCGTAGTATAGATTTATAATAGTAATTGATATGGTTACAAAATCGATTTTTATGTAGCACTAGGTTATTAAAGAAAATCAGAACGTATAATCGGGAAAAAATAAAATCAGCTTATGCCACAGAAAACTTTATGTTATATAAATAACCATATAAATAAATAAATAAATGCTTATATATTGTGAACTATTCATTTGATTGAGATGAAATTTTGTATGAAGATGGATAATGTACTTTTAGATCAGTGACTGGAATATATATTTTTAATGAAAATCGCAAAAAAAATCTCCTTACATTAATTGTACAAAACAACAGAACACTACATGATTGAAAAGCAAAAAATGCATTTTTTCATCTTAATCTAAATTGCAACAGGCTATGCCGGACATATTGCAATTTAAGGGGGTACATATTCCTACATTGCGAGGAACTTTTTTTTATCTATTATTGGCAGTGTATTTAAATTTATATCCATGTATATAAAAAATGATGTCGTATGACTATCCTACTATGTAAAACAGCCTTATGCTAAGAACTCAACTAATATTTAATAAAAACATCTGTGGTTAAACGATAAAACATTATATAATATAGATGAATGGTAAAATAGTTATACAAGAGAGACTGTATACGATTCTGAATCTCATACATACAGAGTAAGAAGAGTAAACCAAGTAAGTTTGATGATTCACTGATAATATCTGATGTATAAAATCTTTTGATATCATAAAAATGTTGCTGAATTTTTAATAACATTACGTACTCTTGGCTATATAGATATAGATACTTACCATACAACTTTTGTTGGTAAATAAATGTTCAACTTTTATTGACAAATAAAATTTTTATAAGACTTTTAATAAAAAGAAAAAAAAAAGTATATTCAGTGATGTTTTTCGCTCAAATGTAAAATATTTATCTCAACAACAAATGAACACGTATGATACACCAAGTGAATTAATAACACGTTTATGTTAACAGATTTATGATTTTTTAAGAATCGTGTATGCAACATATCCTCCATGCACAAAATATACGAACGTTGTATAGCCTCTACGCACATTTCATTCAAATCGATGAACTGTCAATGATTTAGTTGGGTAATTATTTTTATAATTGGAGTGTAAAAATTTTGTTCGTTCATTTTTTTTTTCAAGTACTATTTTAAATGCATTTATCACCGAATTCAGCGTCTTTTGAAGATATCTATTAAATTAATTTCTTACGGAGATATTGAAAATTTAACATTTATTAAAAAGGAATCTGAATATGAAGCATCCTATATTATTGCGTTAATTACATCACTTAAGAAAGTCTCAAGAAAGAAAAAGATTAAAAATAATCTTCATACGAGAAGTTACTATCGGAAAATCAAACCCTCTTATTGTAAAAATTTCAAATTCGCCCCAATAATTTGCTAAGCAATTATTTTGGTATCACAAATACGTATTTTTTTTGGAACTAAATCATCATTATAGGTTAGTCAATCGTAACTACTTTTCTGACTATTAAAATTGCTATCCTGATGTCACCAAAAACATCAAAAGCTCGTCAATAAGTTGGTGACAGATGCAGTAAGATTTTTAGTTTGGCCTTGTTTATGGTTGTTAAACGTTAGTTTTATTATTTAAAGTGTTTTAATCTGTTAATCATCTTAAAACGTTAAAACGTAAGCATTAATAAATGCTAGCTGGCTGTTTTTGACCTTTCTAAGAAGGAAAACATCGACAGTAAAGGAGATGGACTGCTGTTAATTAATTAATAATCTAAATTCACAATAATTTCTTTTATTAAAAATAAATTCCTTCATATGCATCCAAATCTGGGGGATTTGGTAATGCTTTTATTAATTTCGAATTCACTTGGTTGATTTTATTTTTTATTATATAAGTAGCCATGGCATTGTTTTCCAAACTACTTATTTCTGAGAACCGGTTGTTAATGATTTTCATCAATATATTTTTTAAACAAAATTATGTAGGTTTACTCCAATTGGAATATTATCCAGTCCAGTTTAATCGTAAATAACGTAAGCAATGGAAACTGAACCGGTCGAGATGATGCTTTATAGACTAAACCCTAGGAATCCTACTTTCACAAAAACGTATTATTACGCGATTTGGTCTAAACGAGTCAAAGCATATTTAGCACATAAATTAAAAAATGTTACAAGAACTATGATAAAACGAAACAGTAAGAACCGAGGTTGAGTATTTCATTATCTCAGTTTAGAATGTGAAACTAGCTTCAGTACCTTAACAAACCTGAAAGGAAAAAATTAAAATTAATTCAAAAATGAGGAAGTTACAAGCTTAAAACGATTTTTATTAAGAGAAATACATAATGACGTCATTAGAAAGTATTAATTATTATCTTTATAGAATAAGGATTTTAGAAGTTCCATAATTTGGTAATTTTTAAAGATTTTTAAAAAAATAACGTCAGTTTTGTGTTTGTGAAGTTAAGACGCTTCAAATAAAGTAATAAAATTATGAAGTAAAAAATTTTTTCAGATACCCAAATCGGAAGTTTTTCCTTACTTTTAGATATAATTGATCGAATATGATTTACTATTTCTCATAAATTTTATAATTATTAATGAGAACTCTAGGATTTTTCGATTAAATTTCGATTTTTTCCCCAATTTCCTAGATCAAATTATTTTGTATTTGATAAATGACGGCGTGCAAACCGTCACCAAATTAGCAACTAGTAACATCTCCTTAGAGAATCATTACAACTTGCTAATTCATACTGATGTTGACTGTTTTGTAGTAGAAAGAAGTATTTATAAAATACAAAATAATTTGATCTAGGAAATTGGGGAAAAAATCGAAATTTATTTCTCACAAATGTTAACTATAAGAAAATTTATGGTAAACTATACTATGAGTAAATAAATGGCCAAAAATAAAAATGTAGCGTGAGCATATTTCTAGTAAATCCCAAAAATTTAACGTAAAACATATATTATAAACTCAATACATTTGTTACATTTATATTTTTAAGAATGAAAAACTCGTTTTCAAGTCTTCTAAACAGTAAACAAAGGCTATTATTTCATCCAGCTCCTCAATTAAGCCTTCATATCCCTTCAAAAATATCCTAACGGATTTCTAAGATAGTATTATATAAACATTTGGTTGTTGTATGTTTTTAATTTGATCCATACTTAATTTCATGATTCAGCGTCTTGTCTTCTATTTTTATTTTCTCAAAGACAATAAACAAAAACAATTTATATAAGAAATGATCGTAAAGAAAGGAAAGAAAAACAAAACGTTCAATTTGTGTAGTAAGTGTTTTAGAAAATGACCCATACAATTTTCTAAGACAACAATATATATATAATTCTATTCACCGGAAATTGGTAAGTTATTCAACTGAATATATTTATCCCTATTTACAGAGAGGGTGCTACTATAAAGTGAAGAATGGATGGTATTTGGTTTTATCTTGATCGTCAATGTTTATGTAATGTCATTTCTAAATAAACTAGAAGGATTATTTCTTATCTGTAGTATTGTCTAGAAAGATTCTTTGTGATATTCTTTAACTATTCAATATGATTATAAAATCAGTTATTCAATTATTAAAAAATGTGTATTATAAATTATTTTTTATCTTCAATTGTACTCCAATTCAATTTCGAAGTTTTGTTTCAGAGTGTTGCAACTGTGAACACTTTCACGAAAAGTCTTTTTTTGATTTTTAATTATTTGTAGCTTTTCCCATATAATTAAGGGATTACAATATATTTATTGTTCTGCGACTTAGTATAATATAGGTACTGAAATATTCTCCCAAAATTTATTATCAATCCGGTAAAAGTTCGAGGGTCTAGGAGGTAGAACCATGAGAAATTACGCTCATTCTATCAGGTGCTATTTAAACAAAAACTTTAAACGCGTTTTTCTCAAGATTATTTTTGAAATCGATTGTGACTATTTTTCAAAAACTAACAAACCGATTTTTTTTAAGATAAGATTGACTCGTGTTTTTGTCGAAGCATTTTTTTTTTCATCATAATTATTTTTTAAGTAAAAACATGTTGCTAATTACACCAAAAACAGTATATTTTTGTAATATAGGAAAAATTTTTATTTTACATTTAACGTTAAAACACGAGATAAATGTAATTTAAATTAAATCAAATGCAAAGCTACTTTATTCTGAGGGTTTATTGGAATGGAGGTGTTGAAATTTCAAAATAAAAAATTACACAAAATATTTTACAAATATCTACAAAATAATTTTTTAAAAAAATTAGATACTTTTTGCCTACAAAACTGATGTGACGCCTGCCTTAGTATAATTGTGCATTGAAAATTCCCGTTATGATGTAATTTTTTTAGACAATTTTATTTTATAAAAATTCTTGTATACGTTTTTTAATAAATTTAGAGCAAATAACTATAAAAAAATAACTTCTCACACATATTTGTTAAAATAAAACAAATTGTTAAATAAATATATATTGACATAACCCCTATATCTCTTATCACTGTAATAAATCACATTTGAACGTAAATATTAAAATTTTAAATTTTATTGAGTTTAAAAAATCAATTTATCAATAAATCATCATGAATAGTTTATTTTGGATATACGAAATACTTACATGAGTGAATTGAGAGAGATCTTCAATTACAAACAGTTTTATTAAATGTTATTGAATACGAGAATATTTCATATTCTATTAAAGTTTGATTAGCACTTTTTACGAAATATTGTTTTTTTTTTTTTTTTTTAATTTATCGAAAAAAAATTAATAAAAAAAATTATGTAAATTTCTTGAAATATAATTCCATTTATGAAGTGATGAACCGTAAAAAATATTTCACATAACAATTATTACAATTTACGTACTTTAGTTCGCAAGTGATATTATTTCTCTATGGTTACTACATAACAAGTTTTTTTTTCAATTATTAAATTCACAACTCCACCACTTTAAAAAGCTTTTTTTATCCGTGGTCATAAGAGAATACAGAATTTCTCTACACTTTACTCAAGTATACTCAATACTAAGCAATTTTGTCGGCACATTATTGCTCTTACAATTTAAAACGGATTAATATTTTTTAGCTTTACATCATAACGATGTTTTTCTTTTACTTCTTTTGCCTGTGATATTTTGCCTTTATATGTTAACAAAAATATAATTAAATTATAATATTTTACTTTCTATTATTAATTGAATTAAGTGATATTTTATGGAAAGCCATATCAATGAATACGGTGTTTTATTTATTAACTTTCAATTTAAAAAAAATTTAAATTTCGAGGAGTAGGTTATTATAAAATTTAGGTATTACAAAAATTTTATTTTTAATTTTTGCATCCACACTTAATTGACTAATTTCCTAAAATATAACATGCAATTATATAATTAATAATTTTTCAAGAAACTAACTTGAACGGTAGCTTGTTAGAAATCAGAGATCTATTTCTATCCATTGGACATTAAAAACACTTTTACGCAAACTGCTCTGTGTGTTTTTACAGCCCAATGAAAGTGAACGTACACATTTCAAGAATTTAAAGGGTTTTAACGGAGTCTGTTTTCCATAGACTGAATAAAATTTTCCCATGATTTTCGGATGTTAGTCTAAATTTTATCAAGAATTTTCAATTATATTTATGAGAAAATTTTTACAAATGCATTTATTTCAGAGAACTGTCCTTAAACTCTATTTTCACGATACCTAAACAAGTTTGTAAAAAATGTATAAAATAAAAACCAAAATAAGAATAGTACATAAAAAGATCACGAAATTATCGACGCATTTTATATTACAATTCAAATAGATAAGATTACTCTTTTCTTTGATTTCATATACCTATACTATGTATTGTTATATTATTCAATTAATTATTGACTTTCCAAACATTAAAAATATTAATATATTGGTATTTTATAAGCTTTTATATGCAGTTTCAATTGTACCGGTGACCATACTACCTGTTCATCATCAAATCTTGAAAGCTAAATTTTCCTTATTTCCTAAGATTCGATTGAGCTGAAATTCAGCTACACATAAATTAATCAGATGACAATACAGTATGGCATAATAAAATACAAATAATATAATGCAATACTATTGTAACACTTAATTCATTTCCATTTCCTTGCACTTCCACCATATTTTGTTATAAAATTTCTTTTTAATATTTCTTTGTCTCAAAACATTTCATCCATCCATACTTACTACATTTTGATGTGGAATATCAAAAAAATAAAAAACGACTATAATAACGACAATCGATTACATTATATTTCTTTCAATTTTTAGGAACAAATATTTCCAAAAATGATTATCCAAATGTTATGAAGCTAGCCATGCACAGCGTTGACTGGAAAACGTAGGGCTTGTTAAAGAGCTTTAATCACATTTTTAAGCATAATATCTGATTTTTATTTAGAAATACTTAAGAAAAACTCTTTGATTTCGCCCTCGGATTTCATATCAAGATTATACGTACCAAGTTTTGTAATATTTGGTAAACCATGTTTTTAATTTTAGTTCTAATTCTACTTAATCGTAATTAATTCATTTTGGCTATAAAAAACAGATTCAGTATTAATCCTGATTTTCTGGTCCTTTTGAACTACCGTGAGTTCATAAGAAATAAACATACATTCTATAATTTTAAAGTCGTTATAAGACGAATTCTATAAATTACAAGTTTTTTTTAATGATAATAGTGGATGCAAAAATTTGTTCAGAAACCGCGAAAAAACCAGAATATATTTAATATATACAACTTTTAAACAGTGAGAGAGAAAGAAAAAATGTAATTTAAAAAGTTTTATATAATGCAAACAACCTTTGTTAGAAACATTTTACCGTTCAATGAATAGTTTGAGTAAATCTTTAGTATATATTCCAATCGGTATTCCAAATTTCAGATATATTTGAGCAATTTTATCTGTTATAAATGCTAAATTAGAAAATTTTATTAGTTTTGTGGATATACTAATTGAGATTATCGAATCAATTACCTACAGATTAAACGAAAAGAATTTCCAAAACACATTCGATTCGAAAGATTATTTACCCAGTTTTTGGAATTGAAGTTCAAGGTGGACATTGGCTATAAATGGCCTAACTTGCGGGAGGTGTTTAAACTTTGTTTGAAACTAAGTATCCTATTTCAAAAATTGTTTTATCGATATCTGGATCTTCAGGAGCGACAAATATCATATAATACATAACTCCCAAAACTGAGAACCACAAATTTAAATGTGTATGAAAGATCCGAATCTACCAATTTGTTTATTTCAAATATTCGTTTAAAACTAATTCATTTCAAACTAATATTTAGAATAAACATTCAGAGTATGGGCTAAATATTATCCCATTAAATTTAAAGGGATATTCATGGATGAAGTATCGACCATAGACAGTACTAACTAAATGGAATGAATAATTCGGTCTTTATAGTTTTATTTATTAGAATTTATTGATATATGTTGTGTATATGTTTATTAATCACGAAATAAAATATTTATTTTATGAAACTATTCACAAAAGATATTTTTTATAAAATACGATATTTATTGTTGTTATTAGTTAAAGAAAATTAGTGATCCATAACAAGACAAAAAATATTGTTAGTAAAGTGTTAAATAAAACCCACAGGCTGTCAATATATCTAAATAACGCGATCATGTCTTGCCTAATATGAAAAATTACTTTTTAGATTGTTTTTTTTTTTTTAGAAATATTTTTTATATAATGTATTTATTTAAAAATTATTAATCAAATACGAATAGTGTATAATTATTTTAAATGAATATTTTAAAAATATTGTAAAATGAAATCAATATGCAAATCTTTTAATAATTTTTATATTCATTATAGCTCCATTTAAAGATAGATCACATCGTAAAAAATCAATTTTGTTAAAAAGTTAAGTTAAATTTAGACGTTCAAACTACGGACTATAAGTATAAAATTTAGAAAAATAAAATTAATAAAATTTCAAAATAAAGCGTTCACCTAGCACTTATTCACTTATTCACTAAATCCTATATTCATGAGACAAGAAATAATTCGTTTCAATTCAAAGTTTAAACTGTTCTATTCTTTACGGTATAAAGGATCTGCAAATTTAAGCTCTTCTTTTTAACAATTTATCCGTTTCAATTTCATAGACTTGGATATTTTAATGATACCAAATTATAAGCTTTCAAAGATTACTTTTCATCTGTTACTTAAAACCGATGTTTTACATGTAATCTCTATGGAGATAGAAATAAATACGCCACTTTAAAGTATCACTATCTTTAACTAATTAATATTTTAAAACTTTCATAATTTGTTTATTTTTTCAGAAAAAAATATATCTACAGTTTTTCCAAATTACAACCCAGAAATTAAGCAAAATCATTACCTTTGTATTTTATTTTCACAAAATACTTTTAGAATCATGTATCCGTAATCGAAACTATTCAAAACTGACGGATGATCTGTAATTTCATAATCGAAAAAAAGATTCAAAACTTGCTGTAAATCTGCGCTTTGGATTGAACCTAAAATCTTTTGTATGGACATTTTGTATTACATTACCTATGGACATTACCTTATTTTAAATTACCTATGGAATTTTGATTTGAAAAAAATTTACAAACTTTTAAACAGTAATTAGTAATTGATAAGTATTAAATAAATTGTTTTTTAATTTTCGACTTAAAGTTTTAGAAAAGAAATTATTATACTCGACATTTATAGAATATGTCAGAGTGTATTAGTTTTTGTCTTAAATTTGTAACGCTAGCAAATATTCACCTCACAAACAAAATTTTGGTTTAGATTTCTGTTTTTCCTTCGGTCCATCCGAATTCAAGATAGCTCAGGTGGCGTATTCTAGCCATATAAAGCGAGATTAAGTTCGTAAATGATGAAATAATGGATATCTGTTCCAACTTGTAAGCCATAAAACCCGAAGATAAATTAAAGAACAAAAAAATTTTATTCTTAACAAGAAACTTTTCTTTGAAATTTTTTTCGTAAAACGCTTAGATTTCCACAATTTTAGCTAATAAACACATATAAATTAAAATACACAATAAATATTATTTTGTATTGTGTTTATAACTATATAGACTAGATATTTAGAGTACTTTATGAATGCGAATGATTGAAAATAGTTCAGACACACAGATACTTAATTATATGTCATGTATCTTAACAATTAAGTTAGTTATTGTATTCACTTTGTTTTATTTTTTTTTTTTTTTGCTATATTTTCGTGTTGAGGTCATAGAAAATAATTTGAATAAAATAGTAAAATAAAATTATGTTTTATTTTATTAAAATATAAATTATTAAATTATATGAATGTAACCAAAGTATAGTGTATTTATTGTTTAATAAATTTTATTACAATTTAATAATAGTTTATTGTTCTATGTGAAAAAACACGTGACCCGATTGAATAAGCTTATAGTTTATAATAAATAGTACAAATATTTGCATATTATTATTTATTATATAATTCATATTTGTACGTCTCTTGTTAAAAATTTTGTAATAATGAATGAATAATTTAAACAAGAATTCGATTAATTTTATTAAATCATATAAATTTCGATTGTATATATTACAAATTTCAATTCGAATGAAAAAGACAGTTTAAGGCATTTGCAATATTATTAAAAGAAATGCTGATGTAGGGGTATTTTTATCTTAAAAAAAGTACTCAAACTCAGTCCACATTTCTATGAAATCTTCAGAACAAATAAGCCCATACATAACGTAGATATTATTTAACCTATGTATTAACCTGCATACAAGGTTCGGGTATAGATTTGAATTCATCGAAAATCGATTTTCAAATTTTAAATTTAATTAATCAATTTTTTTAATAATTCTATTTTTCACAAAAACTTGTTTATGAAACTTTTTTCTATTTGTTAGCTCGTACGTACTCAAAATTTGATTCTGTATAATGACTTTAGTTAGTTACAAAATAATTTTATAACTAAAACGTAAATAAAATTATAAATTAAAAACAAGTCCTTGTACAATGTAATTCACAAATTGAAACTGTTTTAAAGTCTAGAATATATTATCAAAATATCAGTTCGATTTTCGTTTTGTGAGTCATCTTCATGATGAACAGACAGGCAGACACCTACTATGTATGCGGACTAAGAAAGTTTCGAATATGAAGTAGAAGCAATCGCCAATAAAATATAAATCTAAACTTATGTTGCAAAACATTATAATAGCCATTTTATCAATATGTTCAAAAATTACAAAAATAAATATTTAAAACAATAAAAAAGCAGCATTCTATTTGAAACAAATATTTCTCTCAATATCAATTGATACAACGAAACACAAATTGGTTATTTATCCGTGAGAAAAAACCACCTCAAAAAAACATCCATTTATAAAATATATAATATATTTATTTCTTACAAACAAAAAGAATGTGCGCGCACACAATATAATAATAATAAATACCATAAAATTATGATAAATTGTGCTCGTCAAATAATTGAAACAAAACTATGAAAAATAAATTATAAATAAATATAATATGAATGCGACCATAACCCAAACCCAACACAAACAGTAGTCGAATAATGTGAATATAACAACAGAACAAAAAAAACAAAAGCAAAATAACAAATAATCATAACAATAATCCAAAAAAGCAGGACTACCAACCAACCAAAAGATAATCTACAATATGAAATCTGTTTCATATATTCTAGTGAGTTATAATATATATATATATATGTATATATATTTATTTTTTTTATTTTATTTTATTCATGATAAATAATATACACAAAGAAATATGATAAATATACATTTGTTCTATAAAAAAATAATACGTAACTCTTCATATTGTTTGTCTGTTTGTATATGTTTGTTGTGATACAAATCGCCATTTGTTAAAATCAAAAAATATTAATAATATTTACCCATCTATTGTATAGTTCTAGTTTATATATATATATATATATATATATATATATATATATATATATATATATATATATATATATATATATATATATATATATATATATATATATATATATATATATATATATATATATATATATATATATATATATATATATATATATATATATATATATTATTATTATTAAACAGAAACAGAAACAATAAGTTAAAGCGAGTTTGAGTCAAGCTTAAGGAGAAATGGCTCGAATTGTTTTCGTAGCAGAATCTAAAAAGATTAAAAATAATATTACATCTATTATTAGGAAATCCACTTATCTATTGTTATCATTACATCATCATTACTTTAATTTCTCTCTCTCAAAAGATATTTTGAATATATAATTGACGATCAGCTTTCGTAGATTGGTTAATTGTTGAACTTCCACACTTGACATGTTTGAGATTCAATGTGAAATCATTTACTAGACGACCGAAATTTGTGAATGCACTCCATTTGCTTTGTTTTAAAAATAGTCTTTAGATCATTGAGCAGAGCTAGCTTCTTAGATAATATCGTGTAATACATCCTAATGTAACTTTGAGTGTTACATTAACAATGCGTATGAAAATTATTTAAGAAATTATTTAATTAATACATTAAGAAATGTATAATTTATTGCGATTGCAGTCAATTAAAAACACTGTTTTTTGATCATAAAATAATTTCAAATACTTAGTTACCTTTCGAGAATACCAATGGAAAGGATTTATCACCAATTACTATCTCTAAACAGTTAAAGATTATAATGAGGGGGAAATTGAGTGTGACTCTCAATTCATAAAATGTTTATAACAATATGTTTTTGTTTATAACATATTTATGAAAAAAAATTTTGTATTATTCTTCGAGTTAACATCGGTTTAGGTTCGATACCATAAACACTATACTATCATGTGGTACTAAGTTTTCGTAACTTTATAGGGCATCAGATCTTTGTAGCTACTTAATTGATATGTATGATTAGAAAGAACAATTATTAACTTTCATTCATTCCATTTAATGACACGACCGAAAGTAAAATTGTTCATTATTTGAATTTTGAACATAGTTTTAATATTATTTATTAATAATTCAATAATTTTTTGCTAAAACGGCTCTTATAGCGTCAGTTATGCGAATCACTTGGCTAGATTTAAAATTAAAAATTACAGTGCTTGTTCTTATGTTAAAATTAGTTGTAGGTTATAAGTGTAAATAATTAAAAAAAAATGTAGTAATATTGAGTATTAAGGCCTAGCGCACACAATCAGATTTTCTGATCAGAAAATCTTATCATGTGCGCGTAACATCAGAATTTCTTTTAAAAATATCTTACGATGCTAACTGAAATATGCCATCTGTTAGTTCAAATTTAAATGATTAATAAATTTACATGATTTGAATTGATTGCTTAAAATTATTGTCTGATGTATGATCTGATTTTCTTATAAGAATTTCTTATAGGATTGTCCGATTGTTTGCATTGACCAAGAGATTTTCTGATCAGAAAATATTACTGTGTGCATTTTCCCTAATACTCTTTAAGCTAAGTGTATATAATTATTCGAACACTAATATTTGATATATCAGATTAACAATTTATGCCATTACAACCCATCGAATTTTACGCAATAAAATATTTTAAAATTCGTCGGATAACTCTTGTCATAATATTGCATTTAACAATCGAATGCAGTCGAAAGTAGTCGCGTTTTTAAGATCACATTGTGCTGGACCGTTTAAGCTACATTTAACAAGTACAGTATAAACTAGTGAAAAGTAACCAACATCTTATTGCATGTAGCAAATTTAAGACGGTGATCCTGGAGGAAATTGTGGCAAATTTGGAGGCAAATACGAACCCGCATATGGTTTCAAACTGTTAAGATACCTAGAATTTACATACCAAAAACGAAACTGAATATAGCCTCCAGAAAGCCTGTGGTAGCAAATCAAGTTTATTCCAGGAACAATACACAGATTTAATCGAAAAAATTACAGTTATGGTAACATGAAGATTTCCTCTTCTTGAAATTGCAAATTTCTATGCAGGTTAAAATTAATAAGTTCCTAAGTTATATTAATTTTTTAGTCTTTTGAGATATGATGTTTTGTTTTATAGAAATAATTGGTTGTTTTTTGAAAATTTTAATACAATAAATTCTTGAATGGTATAATAAGATAACCAAGCAATCTTATAGCTACCCGAAGGCAGGATAAAAACGAGACAGAATAAACATATTTTTCTAGAACAAATACTTAATTTTGGAAAAGTTTCTATGTAATTAATGTAGCCCAGTAAACTTTTCAACAACTAAATTTCAAAACTTAACAATTTTTTTAACAATGAAATCGAAAATTATCTTTTATACAAATTTTTTTAAATATCTCATTTTTACACTACTTGACCCTACGGAATGCTACTTAACCCAAAACAATATATTCTATGACCCAAAAACAACAAAAAACATTTTTTTCTTATTTGAAAAATCGCCCACATCTTATGCGAATACAAATAAGTGTGAATTATTTATATACGCATTACCAACTCTATACACATAAAACAACTAATACTTATCAAGTATAACCAACTGTCATTTTAAATGCCACCATTTTGAATATAGATGTAATTTTGTTGATAAGATTTTGACAATGGATTCATTTATAAAATGTAGAGCTTTTATTTTTTATATATGAAAAAAAAAAATAGTTGTCATATCGACTTGTATGTACATACACACTTTTTCCCCAAAAATTGTATGTACACGCCAACGTAAATTATACGTTACACTATTCACACGTTAAAATTAAATTGAGTTAATAAAAAAGTATTTGACATATAAATTTTTTTAATATCAGAATAATTGAGTAACATGATGAAAAATAAATTTTGAGCCGTCACGGGACGCCTGGCAGATGTGAAACATCAAAATAATTTTGTAGGTAACTCTAACACGTGTAAAGTAGTAAATAACACTATATATACTATAGGTATGTAAGATCAGTGTGGCAAGCCAGATTGCGCACAGTCAATTGCGCATTACCTACGCCTACGTATAGTACATATATTCCATCATATAGCATTGAGATGCGTCGCCACGGCCTATATCGCTACGATAACACTCAAGTTTACCCTCGCCTATAGATGTTTCAGATCAAAAAATAAAACAAACGCTAAAATTCTGTAAAAATCCTCCAAATGAAATGATTACTATTAAGTGTAATTGGGTACTATTATAAAGCATTCCCAATTCAAGTAGACAGTCGTACCTACATTCTTCAAAATTTACTCAACATTTAAATACATATAAGCTTCAAATTTCTTTTGATTTTCGCGAACTTACTATAAAGTAATAATCTTCAAGGGGAATTGCGAATTGATACAACAAATGAGGCCTCTGTAATGTAGCCAATGTAATTTCCATTGTATTTTTTTCAATTTTCGAGCACAAATAACTCAAAAAATAAGTATCCAAATGCAATGAAATTTGGTAAGCAAAATTTTGATATGAAAAAAAGAGCATATCGAAAAATTATTCCCAAAAAAATTTCTAATTTAAAGATAAATACTTTATTTTATATTTTGAAATATGTATTATTCATACCAAATTTCATACCATTTGAATTAATTTTTTTATGTTAATTGAGCAAAAAAATTGAATAGAATACAATTACATTACCGACTGTCTTAATTATAGACATCTCATTTTTTTTGTGTCAATACTCCTTAATATTTAGATGACAAATTCTTAACTTTTCGAATTTATTCATAAAAATAATTACACTTGCTGCAGTCATTTTGGTGCTCGAAATATACTAATATTAATATTAATTTTTTATAAAAATAGCCCATTTGAAAGGCCAAAATTTCACAAGTACTTCGTTATCAGATGCTTAACCATAGACAATACATAAGGCTGTATTATTTAATGAAAAACACATATAAGACTATATTATTTTTCTACATTTATGAAAATAAGATTTAAACGTTAGCATGTACATAACCACAACATTTTTTAGTTCTTTTTTCATTTTTGAATTGTAACTATGTTCATTAATTTAGAACATGTCAACTAGCAACATAACATAACCTATGTATTATTTGTTATTTAAAATATTTTAGGTGTGTTGTCAAAATTAATAAAATAGTTATTATTCTTTTCTGCAACAAGACTGTATTTATATATTATTGTGTAGCTTTTATTTATTTACTTTTTTTTTAAACGTTGTTTTGATTAATAACAAATGTTTTTATGTTATTCTCATCATTATTCAAATTCCAATGTTTAAATTTTATATTATTATTTAAAATAATTAATATGATCAATTGAACATTGGAAAATGATAAAGTTGTATATCAATTTTTTATCCAAACTAATTTAGTATACATAACATAACCTCTGCATGAGGGCAGTTTTAGGTTATGTGATTAAAATGAAAAAAATTGTCCTTAAATGTTAAGTTCTAAAGAGTAAATTGATATTTTATCATTGAGGAATTTTTTTATGGTTAATTACTAGGATAAAACTTTAATTAACGCTTGTATATTTATAGGCATATATGTCCAAATAGAAAAATCTATGTACTATTTATTTCGTAAAAATAGAGGTTAAAAATTCGTGGGCAGCTAAGCTTTAATACTTAAGTCATAGTGCCCACTCATTAGATGTGGGGTAGTACAAGACGCTCTCAAAGTTTAAATCAAGACTATCAAATTCTCTATGAACTGTAATTGACTGACCTTTGTATTTTTATTTTTTCTTTCTTAATAAATACCAGTAATACAGTAGCTTTGGAATTTTGAACATCAAAAAATTCAATTTTCAAGTAAATTTAATCACTTGTCTCCCTACGAGCCCAATCAATTATATTATAAAATAAAGTTAGTAAATAATTTTCAAATTAACATATTGTATATGTTAAAAAAAAAATAAGTCTTTATATTTAAATGGAATTCACTAAAGGTTTGTTTGTAGCTACTACAGATTTTGTTCAGATCTTAATTATCCATAAAAATATCTTGAACATTAATTAGATAATTCTAAGAATATATTCAATTATCCATCTCAACTATGACCTACTGTTTATGGACAACCATTTATAATACATATATAATAGGTATGTTATTATATATGAAACTATTTTTAAAGTTGTACCTATATATTTTTTTGATTTTTATCGTAATTTATACATAGTGTTCACTATAAAATGTAATTAGTTTAACTCAACTGAACTAACCAACTTACACATATAACGAACGACTGAATAGTAGACTGGACATATAAATGATATATAGTTGAATTTTTTAACGTTGTCACGTTTAAAAAGGAAATAATATTTAATAAGCTTCCCATACCAAATGATTTATTATATTTGGTAATTTGTTTTTTTATATCCTCGACACCAATTGATCAAGTATAATTATCGAGACGGAAAATACCCTAATACACACTTATCTAAACAAAATTTTCTTACCTCTTTAATCTTTGCATTTTAAAATTTCTTAATTTTTTAATTAATTGAAAATTTCTATGTATAAAACATGTTCAATAAATTGATTTTTATATTTTAAATATTCATTTTAAAATTAAAACATTTTTTCAATAAAATTTTTGAATATCTTTAGAATCCTCCATTGGAAATATACACAATAATAATGTCTAGGATTTCATGGATGGTCCAGTTTATGTTAATTGTGTAGCAAAAAAAGCATCACCCTATATTAACCAGTGATATGTACTGTATTGCGACGGTTATACATCTTACAAAGTTACTTACATTTTACTTCTTCTAGTCTTTTAAAGTATTAATTCCAGGCTACTAAATAGAATTAAATAAAGCATTAATACTGTAGTGGCAACTTGCCCTTATAATCAAAATAAGTCAAAAATATAAGGTCAGATGACACCACCACCCAAAGCGTTGACACTAAAACGTGATTTTATTGGTTGGCCAATTCGTCGACACGTCCGGAAACTTCGTGCAAATCACAGACGAACAGTGCATGTTAAACCACGTGGCATATGTACAAATAATTTAGTATAGTAAAATAATATTAAAAACAAAATTCTACAACAAGTAAGTCTATAAACACTACAATACCATAATCCATCGAAGTAGTTGGTTACAAGTAATTTTCCAAAGTTTACATCAATAGACAGATCTTGTTAAGGGCAGAATGATGTACAGGTGCAATACAAGATATTAGCAAAAACTTATTAGAATACCAATGAGAACTATCAATTCCCTGGTAAATGGGAAATATAAATTATACAGTTATAATATTATTGATATTTCTCTTTTATCTTGTTCTAACTAGTAGTAAAAACAAATATGACGTTGTTATCTTTTATGTTTCGATTTTTAAAGTTAAAAATAGGGAAGATGCTCAAAATTTTTACTACTTCAATTAAAGCGTCTTAATTTTTCGAAAATGTATTTAAAGTTTAGATTTTTTTTAAATCTAAAAAAATAGCTAAAATATGGACGTTAAAAATTCTTAATTAAACAAAGAAGAAGATTTTCATAAAAGACGTCATACATGCTCACCTCCATCGTTATTATACATAAGGATCATTCTACAGTAACAGATCCCATTGATTTCCATGGCACTTGTATACACTTTCCATCAAATTTAAGATAAATAATGTTAGTATGCACAAAAGAGTCAATTGTGAATAAAAATGTTATACAAATTACATTAAGATTCAGAAATGTTATTATGAGATTTTGCTGTGGAAAATAACCGCTTATTGTTGAATCACCCATAAAATATTTTGTGTGACGATCATCAAGAAATACAAAATCATACTATAATCAGAAGAGATATCAGAGTACCAATTATATCACCATACCTTGAACCTTACCACTATTAAATAATATGATTCGACCACCGCCGAATTTTCACTTTACGATCGAATTTTCATTTTGTTTTATAAGAAGTTAAGTTCAGGTTGATTTGAAGCGATATGCACATGAATAAACTAATTACAATCCTGATGCAGTATATTTTTTAAATGTAGAATCATTTTTGTTAAAAAAAGTTCCAAAACATTAATTCTATTACCAATATACTTTCTACATTTAATATAATTCATTATAATAAAACTAACTGTCTAGAAATGTGATACCTCAAAGTCAGACAATTCATTTTCAACTAAATACCGATATGGATTCCAACACAAATACTCTACTTGTTCTGTAAGTAATGAATTTGTTCACCATGTTCTGGGAGAGCTAGATAAAAAAGGCATGTTTTGTCACTATTTTTTTATTTTTAGTTCAGCATTTGATATGATTAACCACAAGTTTTTGATAAATGAATTACAAAGGTTTATATCCTATTTAGATATTAGGAAAATAATAATCGATGTTGCAGGTATAAAATAAGCCCACTTTGTGTCAACCTGGGAGTTTCTCTGAGTTCAAATATTAGGCTATTTCTGTTGAAAAAGTATATTGTAATGCAATGCCCATATAGGTTAAGTTGATTTAATACGTATCTACTTTTATATTATTTGGTAAATTAAATAAATACAAAATAAATAATTGAATGAGATTATAATAATGTTTAAAAATGTACATTTTTAAATAAACCAAATAGATCAACTAGGACATATATACCTGTTTACATAATAAAATATTATTTATTTGAGCAAGTGTTTATTAAAAGTTGATCGTGTTGATTTGATATATAATATAAAAAAAAGTGTAACTTAATAAGCTACTGAATTTATTTCTTGACTTAAAATATTATAATATTTTATCTCTTTCAAATTCCATTTATAAGATTATTATTCTTCTCCTATTATTTTTAATGCCTTTAGTGTCATTACTGTATGCTATAATATTGACTAGTAGTTAGTATAACTTAAAGAAAAACACAACATTGATGGTTGAATAGTACTTGTAAAGATAGATAGTATGAATAAAACTTGTTATTACATAGATTTGTTGTCATTTTATTTAGAGGTAAGTATGTAAGTTTTTTTAGTATAATTTTTATTATCATTGATTTTATTTCACTTCAACTATTAAATCAATCCAGGATTCTGTATCAAAATAAAACAATAATGTTGTTCCAATTTTTATACCCAAATAATAGTCAATAGCTCATAGGAGATTTGAGTAAAATTTATTCTGTATGGCTGTAATTTTTTCAGTGGTGAATCGTAGTATGGGAGTTACAGAAAAAAAAGTTCAGGCAGGACTCAGCTTTGTACGTCCTCAGGTTTTACGCATCTCAAAGAGATGAAAATTGAATTGAATCTAAACGGTAAGAAGTAGAAAAAAAAAAGGTTCAAATTAAACTTTTATAGTGTACAGTTTTTCATAAAAAAGCATTTACCTTTTTTGTCTATTATTAAAAATAACGTAGCCAGAAAGTATAAAAGGTTTCACATATACATGTAAATTTTGTATGTCCAATAGTAAAAACTTTTTGGCTCCGTTATTTTTAATAATAGCAGAAAAGTCAAACAACATTTGTATATAAAATTTTATGCTCTACAATTGGTATTTGAAACCATTTTTCTAACCCTTACCGTTAAGGCCTAACTCAATTCGCATCACTTTCAAACGTGTAAAAGCTGATGACATACGGGGCAGATTTCTGTCAGACCGTAGTTTCTATACTTCCCATACTACGATCCAACACTAAAAAAAATACAGCTATACAGAAAGAACCTTACTCCAATCTGCCACGAGCCCTAGTATAACGCTTAAAACGCTGGATAATACTAAAAAATATATTGGTAGATAGATATATGTTTCCTAGATATAAGTAGAAACATTAATTAGTTCAGTATATTTTATTGTCTTCATGACAAGTCAAACATAAAAAAGAGATCGAGCTGAAATTTCAATATCGATTTTAAAAATTTGGTTTAATTTCGTTAAAATCTGTCAACTGGATCTCTTAAAACTCGTGAATTCATTTTTTAAACAGAGGTAGAAGAAAATATTTGTCTTTGAAATACAAATCGCTTTTAAAAATATTTTTAATAACTTTTTACTTTCATCACAATTACAACTACAATTAAGCTATTATTAAGTATAATAATTATAACTAGCACCAGAATTTACACTCATTTTAATTACTCTATTAAATAGTTTAACAATTTTAAAAGTACCATTTTAAACAACTCTTTATTTTACTGAAAACGAAAAAATAAAAAACAAATTTCACGTATTTGTCATAAATAAATTTAAGAGGATATCTGTCAAAATGAAAGTCAAGGGGTAGCCCTAATAACCTTATTTCCTTATGCATTTATTTGTGACAAAATTTTTGTTACGTTTGAACTTATATACATGTCTTAACTATTTACATGTCTTAACTATATCCCCTTAAAAATTTAACACTTTATTGACCGTGTCTATCATTTCTTATGTAAACAGTCGCGTATATAACGTATTTGCCCTTAGGTACGCGTACTTTGAGGGGTATAAAGAATATCTGATGGCAACCGCCACAAAGATTTTAAACTTATTTTATTCTCAAACATTTTCTTCTTTTTGCATATGATGCTCAATAACTATAATAGATTAAAAGAATTAACTAATCTTTTACCTATATAAATCTTTTTATTTCATTTTTAGTTATTAACAATTAATTTGGACTTCATAAGGATACTGGGGCATAGGAATATTCCCAAACTGCGAAGTTGAGCATTGTACTTTACTTTTAATAAGAAATTTTTATAAGAAGAATTTAACGGTGAAATTAAGGTGCCCCTATAGAGTATGTAAGTATGAAAATTCAAGAAATTATTTATCCCAAAAAAATTAGTTTTTGATATATTGTTTGAAAATTTAATTCTGCGAATGATATCTCGAACCCATTGCAAGTAACATCTCAGAAACTAACTTTCAATCGTTAAACAAATGTTTTTTTTCGTTTTCTTAGACCTTATTAATTGCCCCATTAATATTTACAAATTAAAAATAAAGTTTATGGTTTTTTTACTGATTTTTTTGCGGTTACTTAGATTAGAAACACAATTAAAAGCTCCTTAAACTATTAAAAATAATAATTAATTAAAAATAGTATCCTTTAAAACATCAATAAATGATTTTGAAAAAATTCAATTTGAGGAGGACGAAAAATTTATGGTACGGAAACTTAGATTTTTGGATCAGGCAAAAAATAAACATATTCCCCTCAAAAATATTTTATACCCTACGTCCACATAGAATATAATAATTAAAAATAAAAGTTTAGACGAAATTTAATTTATACTATTTTACTTCGAATATATATTTAAAATCTAAAAATGATAAAGATAAAAAAAGTTTTAAAATATTTTTTTTTTAACAAAACGTTTTGGAAGCGAACAATTTTTTAATTATTTTTTATATACATCTTTGTTTAATGTTCTTAATTTTCATTTGCTTTGTTTGTTTTACTGCTCTTACAATTATGAATTGTGAAACTTTGAGTTGGATCTGAAGAAATGGACAAGAAAAATTTATCAAAATATTTATGTACAAATATTAATTATTGTAGACAAAAAAAAAAATAAATAAATATAAATGATAATCTGTTCTAGGTTACAGTCAATTAAGGATTCGTTTTATAGCGAGCAGTTTAATCCATCATCCGTTCCTATATACTACCAATTGGGTACTGAGAATGGTTATATCGCAAATCTTTAACTTTTCCATTTCGAAAACAAAATATTAGAACGGATATAATAGTAATTGAAGCAGCATCGTAAATCTAAATCAATTTAAAATTTTAATGTACTAATTTGTATTCATTTTTAACAGCGCTTCTACCATTATTATACATTGTATAAAATTTTTAAATATCATTTTATAGCTTCTGAAATGACATTTTATGGTATGATATTTTTTCTCAAATTTGTATTTTAATACCAAGTTTTAAGCTTTAAAGGGAGCAAATTTACTATCGTTTCAAGTATTTCTTACCTTGTCTGATACTGTCCCCACTCATTGATAAAATTTTTTGGTATGTTTAATCATGAAAGAACTACCGACGGTATAATTAAAGAAATATAAGTGATTTGCGAACAGAAAAAAATTTAATTGGCAATTTCTGCTGTATTTGATATTTTGGTTGTTTATTATTGTATCTCGTATATAATTCTAATTTTTTCTGAAGTAGGTACGGGCAAAATTTACTTATTAAAGGGAAGGCTTATTTTTTAGCGTAGCAGCATTTTTTCAAGATTCTGACATAAGATGAGTTCTATTTGATAAAATTCATAAAATTTTAAATTTTAAACAGAAGTTTAAAATTGGTATCTACCTATTTGCCTTTTTACTAGATTAAAAAAATTACAATTTTTAATATTTGCGGATTGCCTCATAAATTTTCATAAATCAGATTATATGCTTGAAGGTGTGGGGAAGATTGACTGGAATACTTTTACTTACAGAGATTATACAAATTTTGGAGAAACAATAATTAGTAAAATGTTAAAAATAATATAATGGACAGATTTGTTGATTTCAAATTTACTATGGCAATAGTGATTGTATTTAATTAATCATAGACTGAAATATTTAAGTTCCTGACTTATCGAGTTACAAAGAAATAATATTAGAATTATATACAATTCCTCAATTTTGGATACAAAATCTTGAATTTTGCTCTTATTAAAAAATTATTATATATATATATATATATATATATATATATATATATATATATATATATATATATATATATATATATATATATATATATATATATATATATATATATATATATATATATATATATATATATATATATTATTATTATTATTTTCTGTATATTTAAAATTTTCAAAAATATTATACGATTTTGGTAATCTATAACAAAACATTTAGATTACTTTAATGTGTGATGGTTATTTTAAGAAATTCAATTGATCAATGAAAATCCAAAAGAGAGAATTTAAACAAAAGCATAAAATTGAATGCATTTATGTTTTCTACAATTAAACGTTATTTATGAAAGAGTGCCTTTCGCCGTAAAATTTAATCAAATACGTGCAAGTTTGAGATTTTTAATTTTGAATGAATTGAAATTTTTTCAAATTAGTCAAATCCACAAAATTACGTTTTTAGTACTTATTCAATGCACAAATACTTATTTAATAAATTTATATTTTAAAAGCCATTTCAACTTCCACTAACCTAGAGCTTATAGAATTGAAAATTATACTGAACTAACCCAAGATTAGCAATCGCGTAATCGATCCATAGTCATTTTAATTACTACACAAACACAAATTTACCGCTTTTATTCAAGCTGCTCCGCTGAAACTTTTACAATGTAAGATTTGCTCACACTTAATCGATTTTTCTTTTTTATGCATAACTTGGATTTAATGTTTCTCTGTTTTAAACTTAACATTTTATTTTTCAATTTATTTAATTTATAACTTTTAAATTGTAAGAGTATCCTTTTTTTAATAAAATATTCTCACGAATATACGCTTATGTTTATTTTTTGTTTTTTTTGTCCCATTTTTATTTAATTTTTACTTGATTCGGATGTCCATCCGTTCTTGTCTATTACTGAGTCACACTATTAATTATTAGTATAAAGCACAATTTTATATAGTAAACACATTATGATCATCCTCTAATTTAATCTATGGTTTTCAAAAATTGAAACTTCCATATCTTTACATAATCAATCTTGCTAAAAAAAAAGTCATTCTAACACCACTATGACTAAAGCGTTAATCATTTTATAATTTAAACCAATACTTAGTCACTAACAACGAATTCAAAATATTTAGTCACTAACAATATAAAATATAAATCATTAAGCACTTAAAGTTGTTCCAGCGTCAAACCACAGATTTTGACAATTTTTTGACGGGCGAATAACGTTATCTTTGCCATAATCCAAGGTTGCAGAATTTTGGACCATTTAGATCGCGAAATAGTCAAGCTCAAAGTTCGCGATTTTATGCATCACTTCCCGTTCAAATCACACTGTCCTATCAACTATTCTAAGGAAAGTATCAAGCAAAAAAACTAAGAAAAACAAAAGCACCATACCGTTTTGTTCTCAAGTCGTTGAAATCATTAACTTTTATCTCCGTCATGCATTTATCCTGCCAATATAACATAATATGGGCAAAATATATAACATAACACTTATGATTTTGCCTATGGAAAATAATATATTACATGATGAGTGAATGCTGGAACAATCTTAATCAACACACTGTTAATATTTGAAGACAATAAAAAAGATAATATTCCCATTGTTTTAATATTTTTCCTTGAATAATTTTTACCATACTAATGGAAAACTAATATTTATTAGAGGAATATATTCAGAAAAAATGGAAACAATCATTTTAAGCGTAGGCCGCCTTCTTAAAAACTTTTAATTAAGACCTCTTTAAAAAGATTTTCTTCCGGCGTCGTAAGAAGTCAAGTTTTTATGTTCTATAAGTTTTTTCCCCGAGTGTATTAAAAAGTTAGAATTATTAGCTTCGTAAGAAGTCTTCTTTCAGCGTTTCATATTAAGTCAGAAATATGATCTCTGAAAAAAGTCTGAAAGCTTTTTATCACGTTCTTTTTAGAAGTCATAAATGTAAGCTCTTTAACACGTCCTGTTTTCGAGTTTCGTAAGAAATCTTAATTATTAGCTCGGTAAGAAGTCTTTTTTCTAATTTTTCCATTCAATTTAATTTGTCTGATGCGACTTTCACTAAAATTATAATGTTTTCCAACAAATTTTAATCAAGTTTTTTGCTTCGTGGTCTTGGAATTTTTTTCTTGAAAATTAATTTAATTATTTAACAACACAAGATAATTTTCTTAATTTTTATTATTATCTTCGGATAATGGATAATAATCCGTTAGTAAGAAATAATACTTATACGAGAGAAAAACACAATAAGAAAAGTTTATCGAGAACATGTTGAGTAATCCATTTGCATTATCAATTCTTGTAAATATAATAAATACCAATTATATGAATGTTTGATGTATTGACATAATAAAGTCTCTCCTTAAGCTACTCTGAGAAGATTTTCAATTAAAATTGGCGACGCAGGCAATATTAATGTTCGAATATAAACGTGCCGATAAATTCATTAGATTCCGGCAGCTCGAAGTCTGTATGATTTTGATACATTTATGAAAGTTGTGATATCTTACATATATTTATTTAATTTAATTTTTTTTTTTTTTTAGTAATCATTGATCACTGATTAAACAATAAGTTTTCCAACATGAAGTGTTCTCAAAAAATATATGAATGAAAACAATATGAGTGATAACTTTAATTTCTATAGAATTCCTTACGATAATATAATTAATTTTTTTTTTTTTTGTTATACTTAATCTAATTAAACATTAAAAAAGTATATTATAAACTTTTAGCTGACAGAAGTTTAAAAGTAATCTGACATTATAGAATATAGAATCAATGATCAGAGAATCAACTTCAAGATAACAATAAACACCCCTGTAATAAGCACTGTATAATGCCTTCTATCTCATTCTCTCGCACGATACATCTTATAGATATTTAAGTCTTATTATTCGCATGTTATATCCTATAGATAATTCTATTACATTCTCTTACACGTTACATCTTATTGATGCATGTGGTCGCATGCTTTTACTGTCGCTTTTTCGTTTTATCGAGTATAAAATCGCAACAATTTATTAAGAAGATTCACATCAAAAAATCTCCATATTAATTATAATTGGATACTAAAATTATAATTCAATTATTTGTTATATGCAACATAATTAAATTACAAATGAATGTATATTAATTCGAAAATCATTATTATATCAATTATATTGTAACAATTATTATTATATTTTAATTCAAATTTAGCAAATAATGTGTATAAGTAGAAACTAAATATCAGGAAAGTCATAAAATTGTAACAACGATTATATACCGCATTTTGTATATAAACCTTTCATATGAAGAAAACTCTATATGAAATAAATGCAATGATATTTGAAAATGGAATTCAATAATTTGTTTGTGCAAAGCAGGATTAGGAGAAAATATGAACACTATTTTATTGTTATCGGTGAGTTAAAAACCTGTAAATGCTCCTTGATATTGACATAATACTTTCGAACAAATAAATTATTAAAAATTTTAATGCAGCATAGGCAATCACTCTAGAAAGCCTTTCTTGTCATCATCAAAAATACAAGTGGAAGACTGTGCAGTCATTCTCTTTTATTGATGATTCAAATACAAATTCGTCGCCGCTTTACAAATTTACAATTTTTTATTTGATTGATTTCATTTAAACAGTACTAAATATTTATTTTTTCATGAATTTTTCGAGAATAATCGTGACTATCAATGTTAAATGCTCATTCGACTCGAATTTATGTAGCATGTATATTTGCAACACATATTATTATTACATATGTATTTATAATTGTATGGACTGAATATGTAGAGTGTTTAATGAGTGCTAATGATTAAAAATAGCTCAAACGTTGATAATTATCCATATATCGAGTATCTAAACAATTATAACACTGTAAGTGGCTATTTTCAATTGTTTTTATTTTCCAAAAGAAAATAATAAATACCTTATTCAAACCGAATTATATTGAAAATTAAACAAAATTTTATATAAATTAATTCGAGATTAATAATTTTATCATTTTCATTGTATTTTTTTGAGTCCGTGATTTAACTCTATCTAAGGCTACTGTCTCTGTGTTTTAGTTCGTGTCGCTGAATATAAATCAATCTCAACAATATATTTAATTAATAATGATGAACATAAATAAATCAATTTTTTAAATTCTATTTATACAAATAAAACAATTTAAATATTTTATATATCTACAACCCTCAAATGAACAAAACAAAACAAAAAAAACTCTTTTAATAAAAATAAATAAACAAAAAGAACATAAGAAATCGTTGTAGAAAGATATTGTTCAATGTTAATATTAAATGGAAATCAAATCGAATATACATACCAACCAAATAATAAGGCTTATAACCACACTTCATTTTTTATCAAAAATAAAATCTATTTCTCTAAACACGAATTCATTAAATACCTCCATGTGTATATGTCACACATATTTTTGGCTGTATCACTTATACATTGATTATAAAATGAATGCACATTTGGACATTTATGTCAACATTTTTGCAAGTCCCTATTTTGAATAGTTATTTCTCGCTTCATAGGACCAACATATACTTCAGTATTAAAAAACGGAGCACCGAATTCTAACCGTGAAATTGTGTTGAGAATAGCTTAAAAGAAGGATTCAAATGTTATCGGATCATTTTTTTTTTTAGGATCTGCTCCTTTTTAGATGGATTATAGAACTCAAAGATATTTTAAAATAGAAAAAATAAACAGTTTTGAACTCCTTAAATTTTTGCGAAAAATGCGATAAAAGCTTAAGATTTTCTTCTTTGGAAGTATTCGTAAAGAATTTAATTGTAATTTTTTTCTTCAGAATGATTTTCATGCAACGTTTAACATGAAAACGAAGCATTTTTCAAAAAAAATTCCAAAAGTGTTTACTTTTGTCTAATTTGCTTACAACAATCATAACATAACTTCTAACCTTATAGTACATTTAGAAAGTAGGTGAAATCCAAAAATAAATTCAATCAAAATTTTGTGCAACAACATTCAGATCGTGCACAATATAAATATATTATTTGCAAAATTTCTCAATGTATCAAAAAGAAACCTAAGCATTTATGAAAATATATTTATTCAATTTATAAAACAAATTTTGAGAAAGTATTCATCATTGATCTTTAAATTGGCCGAATAAGCACTAAATATACTAAGACTTTCCTTTTTTGGCTAAATTTCTTTAAGCGAATATATTTTTGAATTATATAAACGAATTTCGACTTAAAAAAGTTGATCTTGAGAATTCGGACAAAAAAACAAATTCTATTTCCCCAAAATTCATGATTTCTCTTTGATAAATACTCCAATTAACATGATCATAGAAAAAAGAATTTCTACACTCAAAAAAATAAGAAAAATGGAGAATAGTTTTAGATATCAGAACCCCTTGGCCCTTTTGCTGATGGAGTACTGTAAATAATCTCGGCGAATAAATAATCGGCTGTACATATCAAAATAGTTTTTTTTAACATATAAATATATATAGTAAACTCTTGCTCACACAAACATGCACACATTCAGAATCGAAACAAAATAAAAAACGACAATTTTACTAAATACCTGCTCAGAGATTAAACTACCACATTGCATTTATGAAACGACAATACACACATATTCATGAACATATGTTAAACAAGGATAGTTGCACAGATGTACAAACATAAATACTATCACTTAACTTTAGCTGATCGCTTCGTTTCAGCTCAAGCTATTGAGATGATGATGCTATGTGTATTCTTAAACTATCTATATAGCTAACTGCACCGTCTTTCCTTAAGCCAGTTTATTATTCTCTTTGTGATTTGATTTTTTTTCTTAATTCATGTTTTATTGTTGGTATTACTGTTTTTTTCTGCTGTTGTTTCGATTTTTTTTTAGCTTGTTAGTCGATCGATTTCTTTAACTCAATATATGTTACCTCCTATATGGGAGAGTGAAGTTTTTTTTTACGCATTATATTGTTCACAATGTGTAGTAAAAACTTTCGTTGATTTCACATGGAATTGATGCAAAAAATCTTAGATTTCAATTTCTCATACGACTTTCATAATAATAATTTTGATCTCCGATAAAATGGTAATGTGTAAAACTTGATTCAAAGAATAGCTAGTTGAAACTTCCAAGTAAAAAAGTTCCCCGATTTTAGTTAAAAAACGGAAAACAATTAATTCAAGAACTGATCGAATAAACTAAATTTCTCGCTCCGATATTTGCAGAATTGAGTGTAGTAGTTCTTTATTCTTCTTCCAATTAGTGTATAACTAAATTTTTATTAGTAATTTCTATTCAACTAAAACATTGACAACACACAAACTTTAAGTAAAAATTTGTAAATTCTAAAAGCAGATAACCATTTTATACATAGGTCATAATTTCCACTTCAAAAAGTAAGCCTTTCGCCGCTTACACTGGTTGAAAATAGTAGTATAATTATTTCGTTTCGTTATTAAAAGATGTTTTTAGAGATTTCAATAGAAAAGAACTGTAATTAGGTCATTGAATTGAAAATCGTTACTTTAATTTTTTGTATAAAAAATCTTCGACACCATATTTTGACAAATAGAAGATTTAATAAAGAATCGTTATATCACATTAAGGGAGGCCAACGCACACCATAAGGTTTGTCTGATCAGAAAATCTGATGGTCAAGGAACACCATCGGACAGCTAGGGATGTTTGATATTAAATCGATACTCACAGGAATCGATATAAAATATCGATACAGAGCCTCGTATCTATGCCTCGTATCGATACCAAAACAGCAATATCGATCCAACAAACTAAAACGCAAAAATTTTTTTTATTAATTTTTCTCCAAAAAAGTTTTCAAAATTTGGAGCACCCGTTATTTGTTGTGGGACATTCGGTATTAGTTGTGATACCCGATATTTGGTGTAAGAAACTCGTGAAACGAAATGTTGATTGTTACAACCCTTAGGTTGGTATGGATATCATCGGCTTTGGCTCCGCGTCAGAAAAAATTTTGAGACCCTTGATACGAAATTTTTATATATACACCCGGTATTTGATATTTAACACCCGGTATTTGGTGTGGGACACCTGGTACCTCGGCCCCAGTAAAGTTTGTAAAATATTATTTTATAATGATTAAAAAGATTTTAATGGCAGAGAGCTTTAATTTGTGGTATTCCATATTATTAATTATGTTAGGTGAATAAATAAATTTACACACTTCAATTTTTTTATTTTGCTAAACCACTTTAATTTATTCTAATTATGCATGTTTCGGATGTTACTCCATATTCAACTGATTTAAAAGACCTGCGGCGAACTGTAAATCCTCCGTCGAATTGGCTACAAAGGATTCGAAAACAAGGCAGTCCACACCATCGTTTTGGCGACTTATTTTTATATTATGGAGTAACGTTACTCAATTGTTTTGCCTCCCAGACAATTGTTGATTTTTTGTTTTTTATTGATAATGTTTTTTATTGATAAATTATTGTTAATTAAATTTTTAATATTAACTACTAATTACTTTTTTTACTAACAGGTGGCCTACTTCAGATTACATCGTAAGATATTCTTATAAGAAATTCTCATATAATGCGGACATGATAAGATATTCTGATAAGAATTTCTGATCAGAAAATCTGATGTCTTATGTAGAATAGAGATGTAATATAAAATTCATGCTAGTCTGATGTAAAGAGTAAATCTGATGGTGTGAGCTAAGGACTAAAAAGTCAATTATTTCAGAAACAAAACACGAAAATTATGTGAAAATTTGAAATTAAACAAAACGTTGTTCTTTTTTTTTTAATTATATTCGGACGTTTATAAAAATCTCCACAATAAAATTTTTTTAAATAATCTTAATTCTTAGAAAGTGCCACTTGTTTAAGTGAATTTTACCCAATTAAATAGTGGCAGAATAGGTCGAAATTTTTACAATAATCTTAACATTTTGAAACTTTTTACTGAATGTCATCCCTTATGATCAATATTACATATTACAAAAGCATATATGAAGGTTGATATAATAAAATTTAAAAAATAAAAAATAAAACAAAACATGAATAAAAAATGTTGAAAACCAATTATTGAAGATTTTAGTAAATCGATATCGATATCCACAAATACATATCGATTTGATTCACAATACAATTTCGACATATTGTATTTTATTATTGTTTTATCTGTTTTTTATTAATTGTTATCGTACGGTAGTAGTGTATTGTAATAAAATTGTTTTTTTTACAATTATTACTGTTTAAAAACCCCTAATTTTAATTTATGGAGTTTAGTAGCCATACTAAAATTGAAAAAATAAATATAACTGAATCGTTATCAGTTATAACTCTAAGCAGCTAGATTATATAATAATTAGAAAATTTTCCAGTAACATAAAATATAGTCAATCTCTCGAGCTACATAGAATAAACTGTCATTTTTAATTTAAACATTCTTTTTTCAATTCTTGTTTTGGTCTTTGAAATGCAAAATTCCAGATTTTGAGGAGAGAGGTAAATCTTTTTTCTTAATTAAAAACAATCTTCATTTTCAAATTATTGTTTGTTAAAAAAATTATGATAAAGTAAATAACAAAATTTATATCAGCTTAGACCAAGATTTATGGTGAATTAAGTTCACTCAAACAAACCTCGACAAAAACACAACATTTATAGTGTAAAAAAACAAGATCAATATTCAATATTTAACGCCAATACCAATAGCACAATCGAATAGTATATACCTTACCGAAATATATAAATAGATCATTTTATACAACCTGTTATTTTCATTTGAGTCCCCATAAATTTTATGTATCAATTCCATAATGGACATAAATTTTGCAGTTAAATAAAATATTTCTTCTTGTTTATAGTTTTATAGTCTTCTTTGCTTATCAACAAGAATTTGTTAACAAAATTATCAAGGAATTGAAATGATAATAAATTTTATTAAGAATGTATGTACGGTTTTGCTCGAAAGTAAAGAGAATTTATGTAATTTTTAAATAAAGAATTGTTTATTATATGTATTTCTTTTGTAAACTTCTTTATAAAAATTTTATTGAGTCAATAGTATTAAATTTATTAAAAAAAAAAAAAAACAAATGTTTCCAATTCAAAATAAAGTAATAATGATCCAGTGTAAATTTAACTGAAACCAAGGGCTTAAAAAAATTTTATTTTTATTGAATTATAATAGTCAATGAGATGATATACTCGTTAATATCCAAAATCGATATAGTTTCAAAGTCAAATCACTCATTATGTTAGACAATGGTTATTATTTAAATGTTTCTAATAATTTTGTAAGAATGATTTTGATGTAACATGTAAGAATTATGAATTAATTTTACTTAATCTAGAAATGTTTTTTTTAAGGTTATATAAACTAACAAAAATTTAAATATGTTTCTAAAACAAGTGTATCAAAAAAAAAAATTAAATTCTTATGTTCTAGAAAAATCTTGATCGATTACAAATTAGATAAACAATTAAGTAGAAAATTTGTAAAAAAAATAATAATTTGTTTCTCATAAGATCGATCAGATGCATATTAGAAGCAGATAAGATATTAGGATCAGCATATAAAATCAGTTGGTACAATTTATAATATCGTGGGTTTTGTGCTTATAGTCAGCTGATAATAAATAGTTAAGTGTTGTACTGAATGATTCAATTAATCAAATTTTTGAAATAGAATTTTGGTGAACAGAGAATATTCAATTTATAAATTCAAAATTAAGAAATTTAGTAAGACAAAATTTAATTTATATACACGCCAGTAAGCTAAAGTTTTTTTTTTTTTAATTTGCCTCGTTATATTAATTTTCCTATCTAAAATAATTTGTACGTATTGTTCCAAGTGAAATAAAAACTTTTTTAACTTTTATTACTGTATTGTTTTTTTTTTTTTTTTAAAAAATAAATCCCGATTTCTTATTTTACAAACTATAATATGTATGTAATTGTATTTGATTTTTAGATATGACAAACATCCTATTAAAAACTATTTTGTTTCGTTAGGTGTACATTTTTTCTGTACAAACCATTGATATAAATTATTGTAGAAATTCTCACACCTTGCCCATATAAAATAATATTTGATGAAATAATTCTCACTTGTGACGTGGTACCCATGAATGTGCTAGCTAAATTCTTTTTTTTTTTTGCTGTACCTTTAGAAAGATGCCATATACAATGGGCATTTTAAAGAGACAAAATTAAATATGGATAATTTATTTGTGTTTTCATGGTGAATTACAGCACGTGGTTCTTAAGCATTGTTTTCAAATACAGGGATGAACTCTATAATTAGTTTTGAGCATGTTATTATTTTGTGGCCATTAGTAGCTTTAGATTATATCTAATATTATTAACACAAGCATTGCTAGGGTTGAAACCTATTTATGTGTAAAAAAATTGATAAATTGTTAATTCTAATTTTTTTGAAACCTCAAATTTCTTATATAAAAATTTCACATCATTTCGATTTTTGATAAACACTCAAAATAATGTATTTATTTGTACCTCTTCAGAAACTCTTTTTAGCAAACATTATAGAAGCTTAGAAGCTACGTACTTATGTGCAATTTTATGTGACACATTTCTCGAAAATAATATGGTTACGTTGCCTTTCTTACAATTTTCCAGCCTAATTGAAATTTGTCTAGTATAGGAACCCATTTGGTAATCAAAAATTTTAATTTTTCCATAGAGTCGAGCTTATATTCGAGCTATAATAACGACCCACTATAAGTAATATAAGAAAGTAAATCCAAAATACAATGGCTTTTTGTAGATTGAAACGATTTAATAAATCTTGACTAGTTTGACAAGGCAAGAGCAAGCGAAGACCATAGAAACATAAAGTCTAAAATGCAACAATGATTGGATAACAAGGTGTAATGTAGAGAGACTATGTCGAGATGTATTAGAATAAATCGAATTATACTGGGAGCTTAATTTACAAAAATATACGAAAAATGTACATTCAAAACAAGTTTTATTAATAAAAATCCATTCAAATGGTTCGTAGACACAATAAAGTCCGACTTTCGAGCTATTAAGTAAACGAGTTGATGCACAATTGTTGAAAATAGAATATATTGGAGGGAAATTGATGCCCTAACGATTGCACTTTCAGGACTGGCCTGACCTATTATTTTGATGATGTAGCTTTTATAGTACCGAAAAAATTTCTTGACACCAAATTGCGTAG
Source organism: Chrysopa pallens (assembly GCA_020423425.1). Classification (NCBI taxonomy): domain Eukaryota; kingdom Metazoa; phylum Arthropoda; class Insecta; order Neuroptera; family Chrysopidae; genus Chrysopa; species Chrysopa pallens. Next base: position 34,212,982 of record CM035591.1, read on the forward strand.
CCACAATATTTTTGCAGTTTGGAATTGAACATGATAACACAAAAATTTTAAGAAGTCCACTTGCCTTTCAGAATTAAAAATAATGGAATGCAACCCTATAAAAATTGAAGAAACATTATAAACAAACTAGTTGACATTTCACCTATGTGTGTACCTGTTTATATATAAACACATATGTAACGTTTAAGGTCTGCTATAGTAGTCATGGATCTGTATGGTGTACCAAGAGAGGAGTGCCTATAAATTCTAAAGCAATAAGAACTTGGGACATCTCTAAATCAACTTGATGTTTTCAACGCCAGACTCTTTTTATATACAATGGATATAATATAGAAAATGTATAAGGATTCAGTACCAAAGTCGCAACTTAAAAACAAACAGATCTAATATTTTAGATTTTACATATTACAAACTTGTGCAAAAAATTTATAACTGGAATATATCATTTAGAATTCAAATGACTATATTTACATAAACCACTTTTCTTGTACAATACTTTCAAATAAAATTACCAAAGTCGGTATAACCAGCCGAGGTTAGGTTGTATTAGATTAGGTTAGCTTTAATTAGGATATAAAAGAAGAAATTTTCAAAATTCTTAAGATGGAAGTAACTTACAAACGAGGTAAAAACAAACCATCGAGAAATCTGATTAAAATTGAAACAGTTTAGGAATATTTGAAAACTAGTGCCGATATTCTGCCATTAACGATCAATCATCGAATATGCGAATATATGTTTCATTAATTAAACAGGCGACTCTCTACATTATCAGCTTTTATTACACCATGGTTTTCATTACATGAAAGAAACAATATTTATTTCTAATTATTTAATAATAATATTTCTATTATGATTAAAAAGAAACCTGATTATGGTTTGATTCATAATATAAGTTCCAAACCTCGCGAAAAATTGTATATATGCTTTAAAAATATGAAACAAAGGAGTTACTGAGAATTTTACTGGTACGTTCCAACATTAATGGAAAAATTAAGTATTTAAAAAAAAGGCCTATTTACTTGAATAAGATCCAATATTGATAGTGTCATTGGCTTAAAAATATAGAGCAAAAAAACTGTCGAAGATTTCGCTAGTGTCTACAGTGTAAATTTATAAAGATTTCGATAATTAACTATATCTAAGGGTAGATATTATTGCTTATCAAAAAGGCCCAATTAGCTTACATTTTAAAAAGGTTTTTATGGCAATATCATATAAAAAACAACCATACGTAAAAAACAACGATATTAAAAACTAAACTAAACTAAACCAGAAATATAACTGGAGTTTCAGAAGATACTTACTCCTAATTTAGAGAAAAGAAAAACTGGAAGTATCGACGTGTCAAAAACGTAACTAACCTCACTACTAAATTCACAGTTACTAACTACTACAAAGTTCTACAAATCATGAAAATATTTCGTCATTCAAAAGAGATCAATTAGATTTATCTACACGGTAAAGGATCCCATGTTGAAATACAACAATTCTTTTTATATATATATTTTATATAAAATAATCACTAACAAGTAGTGATATTCAATTCCTGGAATTTTAAATTCCCGAACACAACAGTTTAAAATGTTTTAAAACACGAGAAGAACTAAATCTATTGCTCACTTCAACCTATATGTTATTTTCAAAACGACAACAACAACAACAACACAAACCAAATAAAAAACCAACAGTCCCATGCATACTGTACAATGCATAGCCATGCTGGCTGTTTTAATCCATAGTAGGGGAAAGGCATGTTTCCGGAGGGACTTTTAACTTACGGCTTTTAATTGTAATATCATAAAATTACACTTCTTGGCGAAAAGATTTTACAAAAAAACTGAAGATATTTTGATGAACACTACAAATTCTAATATAGTTAAGCTATTAATTAAATTTTCATTGAATTTTCTGTGGCAACCTAATTGTTTTAAAGCGGAAACCTTGTATTAAATCTAGGAAGTCTAGGAAAGAATTTTTATGAATTTGTTACGTTGTTTATTCAATCAGTTCAAGATATCGAACTTTAGCAACGTTGCCATTACACTGAAAGATTAGTTTTTTAGTACGAAGCTAAATTTTTACACGCAATAGTATTCACAATATCACATTTCTTTATCATTAATTTCTTTTTTAAACGGTTCTATAAAAATATCATCCTTGATTAGGTTAGACTACTAAAATAGACTACATTTGCTGCAATTTATCGTCAGAACAAAGTTTGTTATCGTATAATTTTCAAAAAACGTTTTCTCAAAATTAAACATCATAATAAAAAAAACGTTCCAAGCACTTGTAGTTTTTGTTACAAAAGAAAATTAAATATGATTTGGATGGTAAATTTGTTATGTAATGTGGCTTCAATACCTTAACAAAACTGGAAAACGAAAAAATTATAAGCTTACATAGATTATTTTCCATTTCCATTCTTGAAAATAATGGTTTACATGCAATCTCTGAATATTAACCTATAGTTCCCTGTTCGTAAGGTAAAGAGGTTTAAATTGAAGAAATGAAATTTAGTCAAATACCAAATGAGACTAGAAGTTTATAGACCATGAAGTAGATTCTACAGAGATTCACAGTTACAGAAATCATATTCCTATAGCCCAAATAGAGGTGTCTTTTGTGAAAAAAACTACTTTTTAATTTCAATATTATGTTTTTTATAATTTTTATAAAACGACCAATGTAATTAATACAATTTAAGCATGTTATAACGAACTGATATATGTAATGTTGCACTTCTATCTAATAAAAAATGTATTTGAAAATTCAGTTAATATTTAAAAGCGCTTTTGACATAAAGTAAAGGACATTTAAGATTAATAATTTTCGTTCCTTCATTCGATCAATTAGATACAAATATTTAATAACATAAAACCTTGTTAAATAAAAATCATTTGACGAAGAGGAGAATAAAATATATAGAACGAATTGACAAATTCTTTCAAATTTGAAAATGTATTAAAACTGGAAAGTTATTATCTATAAATTTCATCTTTTCATAGCTTCATATTTGTCCGATATGATCAGTTACATCTACAAAAAGTAAAATCCAATAAGCCATCCGTCCAATTTAGTATCCTTTACCCTATGTAGTAATAAAAATATATAAAAAATAAATATTTTTTTATAAAAAATAAACAAAAATAAAATGTCAACAAAGCACTATGCTGCAGTTAACCAACTATTTTACCATATTTCTCCATCGTTGAGATATTGGATACGTTTTTTATGTATAGAAATGAATTTTACTATTTATGAGTAATTCGAAATATAACTTGAATCTTGTTTGTATGAAATTTTTATACATATCATTTGATAACAGATTTCTGGCATCTATATAATTTTTCACTTTCTTTGCCCATTATTCATTAATCTATTTATTTATGCCATTTGTTTTAAGTGAATATTAGTTTTGTATTTTTCTGAAATAGAAAGGTATAGAAATATTCAAATTTTCTGATTAAAAAATGTAGATGATTATTCCTAAGCATTCATTTTTTATGTGCGTTAATTTTAACCTATTTCTGATTTTAAAAATTATACTTCTCCCAGAATTTTAACGCATTTTTTCACAACGAGGTATACTTCGGCGCAGCTCCGGTTAAGTATGGTTCTATATAACACAACTTCATTTAGCTCAGTTCTGCCTAGGGTAGTGTTACTTAAGTTGTCATATTTTATAATTTTCCAAATAATATGGAAATCACTGCCAATATAGAAAAATACATTACCAATAAAATGGATTATATTGTTAATGTATTTTTTATAAATTTTCGTAATGTATTAATATGTTGACTTAAATAGATGCCCGAATAATCACAATCCAATAAATTTCAATTTGAATATGAGGCGATGAAATGCATTTTCTATAGGGTAGGCCATCTGTTGGTACGTTTTTGAATTTCGTCGTATGACAACGGCAAACGAGCTACAGACCCGAAATTTTTACAGTTCATTAGCTATACCGTTCGCGACCCGAAACTAAGTAAGCCGACTTACGATCGACCTTCTGCGCACCAAGTTTAACAACCGCATAATCAGCCGTTCAGGAGATGTCAATTGGCCTGCGCGTAGCTGCGATTTGACACCGCTGGACTTCTTCCTGTGGGGTGCCGTTAAAGACCGATATTATGTGGATAATCCAGAGACAATTCCAGCTTTTACGATTGTTTTGAATGAAATTGGCGCCGAGGTAGTTCAAAATGTCATCACAAATTGGGGTGACCGAATGGCATACTGTAAGGCCAGTAGAGGAAGCCACATGAACGAAATCGTTATTCATTCTTGACGGAGATACTTTTAGCTTTACAACAACAATAAAATTAATAAAAAATTGCAATGCATACTCTTTTGATCGCATTTTTAAAAAAGTACGTAGATGGCCCAGCCTTTATATTATAACCATATAAATCTATGTATAAATTTATTTAATTAATATATTCTCAGGAACGGCTGATTTTATTGGAATATGGATGTAAGGTAAAATACATTTTCTAAATTTTTTTAACTATTAAAATAATTTGTAGCAGTAAGCTGACTTTAATTTTACACGTTTTTCGTTTCGACTGTTTATTTTTCTTTAGTAATAATGACTTTCCGGAAAAATCGATTTTAACAAAAATTAAATCAAATATGTAATCACATACTGCGCATATTCATATAAAATTTTATCAAGTCGGATTCACGATCACGACAAATGGACATTTAGGAGAAAAAAGAGATAAGTTTAAAATAAGATAAGTATTCGTTCAGTAGTTTTGGTGTTGCTGCTTAAGAAGTTCCAAAACATCGACATGAATACAAACTTTTGAAATCCCAGCAAAAAAATTTTTTACAAACAGGAACAAGAACTTAATTATATCCTATATATATATTACTCTAATAGGATAAGAGATTTGTTAACTGATACTGAGCTTGCTATATTTTACATCAATTTAGAAATTAGACTCAATACTATAATAAAACTTGAAAATTAAATTCGAATTGATTAAAACACAAAAGTTATAAGCTATCGATTATAATATATCCATCTCATTCATAACAACGATGCTTAACGTGTAATTTATATGGATATAATAATAATTGAACTCATAAGCTTATATTTTCCTATTTGTTTAATTAGGAATTTTGTCCATATCTTGCTTATTTTTAAAGATTGAAAAAAAAAACATCAAAATCAAATCATCAAATGTAAGCAGGCTTTAATCGAAGGGAAATTTTTTCAACATCAGTCTTTTAAATCCTTATACAAATAATTTTTTAATAATAACTTTAATTGTAAAGACAATAACACATTCGCTGAGAAAATAGACAAAATGGAAAAACTACAAAGTTTGTTTTTTAATACAACCATAAAGAAACTACCTTGAAGCTATATTTCAATAGTTCTAACAAGTATACAGAGAGAGCAATTTCAAATTATTAAATAACAAATAAATAACATTACAAATATATTTATTAATAATAAGAAATAATACAAATATTATTAGGTGAGGTTAAATAGATACTTTAAATAAAAAATTATTAAAAAAAAAATAAAAATACAAAAAAAATAATTAAAAGATTTGTTATTGAATGAATGCTATCGATTTAAAAAAAAAATGAATTATCTGTCATACAGACTCACAAAAATACGTTTAACAAACCTGGATTGCTAGCTCAAGTGTGGAAATTATTACATTCATATTTCAAGTACATGGTAAGTAATTTGAACAGAAAACCAAATCAATTGCCTGTACAAATAATAATACCAAAATGTTTGTTTTAATTGTTTCAGCCCTTGAAACCATATATATCATATAAAAGACAAATATTGTATTATAGGTTTATGACACGGATTGGTCTTCGAATTTAAAATAAATTTTCGAGAAAAAATAACATAAGGATTCGTTAATAAATATTTTATTATATTTTAATATTTTCATAACATTAAATTATTATATGAAAATATTGGGCTTTGCTACTGAAGAATGAAAATTACTTTAAAGTCTAAGGGATTTGCCCTTTCCCTTCTTCTGGATAAGACTTATGAGTATTATTATTTTAGTTTTATTTATATCAAAAATTTTGCGATAATTATTTACAAAGACACACGCCTCACACTCTTTGAGATTGTTGGCAAAAAGTTGATATCAAATAACATATTAGTCCCCGAAAGAGCTCACCTTTCTTTCGAGGACTCCCCTTTGACATTGAAAATTATAAATAAATTAATGTAAACTTTTTGTATTACTGTAAATTACTGTAAAAAAATTTTTTTGCATATTTTAAAATAAATAGGCATGTAAAAATTACAAAACAATAGAATATTATTTTCTTGTTAAATACACTGCATATAAATGTTATTATCAAAATAGAATGATGCTGGAATTGCGAACATAATTTCGATCTTATATAGAATTAGACCGAAATGAAATTTAAATATATTGTTATTGGATGTTTTTAAGAACGTACCTTAGGAGGTTATTTCAAATTTGTGTCGTTTTGTGGAACTTGAAATAATTTATACTGATTTTCAAACATTTCCACAATGACAAATCTCCAATCGTGATATATCATTTCAAACAATAATTTTGGAGTAGTTTATTCTTAAAATAGAAGAAAGCTATTTAATTTATTTTTAATTAATTAATTATTTATGTGTGTACATTTTTTATGTGACACTAAATTATATATACACCTTTAGTAAAAATGGTTATATTAATACACATATAATACTAATCTTGCAAATTTTATCTTTATTACTAGAAGACAAAAAAAAAATTATAAATACAAAATTTTTTTAAAATTATTCAGGTTCCGAGTCATCGGACTTATAACTATGATCTCCACGATGTCTAATTATAAAAATTAGCTAAGAGAATATTGAAATAATTTTATTTGCTTAATTTTGATCGAATGAATTTAGTTGTTGAAAATGTTTTGGGTATTATTGGGTGCTCTGAACGCTATTGGACCAAATTATATTTTTAAATTGTAAGAAACATCTAAGACGATTTAGGAAACCCCTCAGTACCAAACAGTCATTATGTGAATTGATTGACACCATTCAGCTCATCATCTTTGGACGTTTATTCAGTTTAGTCAATTTTGCTAAAAATGGTCAATAAACATTACAAGTGAAAAACCAAATTATTAGTAAAGAAGTTCATACGAATTCATGAGCGCGTTTACAAAAAGGTCCATAGCTTCTTTTTTTACCAGCAAAAAAAAATTTTAAAATTGCAATGTCAATAGCACTTTTTTTCTTCTTTATAAATGGTTCCATTTGATTCACAATTATTTTCAAAAGAGAAGTAATATGTTAATTGTTTGAATATCTGCCATAATTTGTATAAAAATAAATATATATAGAATTTGATAACACCGACGGTTCTTTACCGACTGGTACGGTTGTATGATAATTCAAATGTTTTAACTTTAATTTTTTTATTTTGGTAGCGTTCTTAGATTTATATTTATTAAATACTTTGTAAATATCACGCTTTTTAATGCGAGAGGTCCAAAAAATCCGCAAACATGTGCAAGCTTTACCCCTGCAAACGTTACCCGACAAAAATACAGTGTGTTTTTATCATATTTTTAATGCGAGAGGCTCAAAAAAATCGCAAACCCGCCCAAATTTTATAATTACTATAAATTACAGTATATCAAAATCATTATCAATTACTTGCGATAAGAAAAATGTTAAAGCAGATACAATAATTGATTACTCCATAAAATTTAATAATATAATCTTAAAGTATTTAACAAATACAGGTAACTACAAAGAACGCTGCAAATACAAATTTTCAAAAGTTGAATTATAATACATATCATGTCAGTCGATAAGGAACCATCGGTAATAAAAAATTCTTGTTAAATTATAAAAATTTTAATGGAATTTTATACAAGTTATGGCAAATGTTCAAATAATAATAGTATAATTTTTCAATTTTTACAAATAACTCAATTGAAAATAATATTGAATCGAATGGGACCATTTATGAATATAAAAAAAGTGTTATTAAAATTGAAACTTTGGAACTTTTTTTGCTCCTCAAAAAAAAGGTATTGAACTTTTTTCAAAAATTCGGGATAGTGATCTCTTGGTAACTAAACTAAGCCTTCGTTTCAAAAGATCAAAAAGTTTGAGAAAAGCCAGATAAACAATTCTATAGATATGCATTTATCAATAAAATGATGGGCACTGCATATTTTTGAATAATTTTCTTGTCTTTAACTATGAGCTTCCAATTGAAATATTTGTTTTCGAGCGGTTTATTGGCTTAAGAAAGTTGAAAAATTAAATGAAAGAATAATTGAAAAATCATCAATTAGAGAATGAAGAGGAATTACTATAGGGTCATTCTTCAATTATTACTCAAGCACCTATGGAAATTAATTTGACAGAAATAGAATTCTTTGAAAATAGAAAAACTTGAAATAAAAAAAGTAAAATGTTTGTTTTCATGTGTAAATTATGTAAAAGTAGATAAACAAAAGTAGAAAATAGAAAAACAAAAAGGTGAATCCTTTTTTTTCTCATTTGTGGCTAGCAATCCAGCCTTTTTTACATGCATCTATGGGAATATATGGCTTGCTGTTTATATGAAATAAATTAGTATAAATACTTTTTAGATATACTTATAAATTGATTTTACCATATGATTAATAGTTTTATATTTAGTAGAACGATCAATCATTCAATAATCAATAAATAAATTTATTCGATTGATCTCCATTATTATATTTATTATTACATATTTAACATATGAATGAAGTTTTTAAGTATATCTTTACTTCATGTAGGTAGAAGAAGTTATTTAAAATAAGAAGTCATACCTACAAACAAGCTTCAATAAAGCAGCACTTGTTTTGTTTGCACCATGGTGTTATCGAAACATCAAACTGATTTTGCTATATTAATACATATTACATAATATGGCATTTATTTACCAAAAACACAAAGCGATTACTTTTTCAACTTTGTTTTTATACGTATTTGTCTTGGAATACCTTATTTTGGAACACCTGCATACCAAAAAGGCATTTTTCTTGCAACAGAGAATACAGCCTTGAGATACAGCCAACATTTTCATCTGTCAATCGATTTGATTCGTTCCAAACTATTTGAAATTCAAGATAAAACTCACATTATTTTACATGGATTAGAGTTTACTGGAAAAGCATAATGGTACTGACTCTGTCCGTTAGGTATTCGATGTAGATGTCACTCGACGATCGGATCGTGTCCGATGTCATATTATGCGTATATTATGAGGTTATTCCCAAGGACTTCGCAACCATATATTTCTGGAAAAGCCAGGCTCCGAAAAAACAAACGACAAATCCACCCAGCGAAACCCTATAGCCAAAAAAAACTATCAGCCAGACAGCCTTCTAGGGACCTTCTGCAGCAGTTGATTCGTTCTTTCACATGAAGATATCTGAGTTACACTTTCACAAGAAGATATCTGAGTTAGAACATGGCAGATGTTTGTTTTTGGGAGCTCCAACGTTGCAAGTTTGTTAATGTAGGCGTGAAAAAAAAATCTTCTCGTAAAAGTATATACACTATTCTTACAAAATTATTATTTCTGTAGAAAAACTGTAAAATTTTCAAACGCAAGGATTAGTTATTATATATTTACACTATAATATTTACTTTATATTTACAATACATATTGTAAATGTGTTGTTAAACTAACATTTAACGTTTGAAGAATGTTAAATTTTTATAAGCATCTGGGAATAGATTCCGAAGTATATTATAGCGCATAAATATGCTTTAAAGTTCTCAAAAAATTTAAGAATTTTGGCCAAAAAAGCATGCCTTTAAAACAATAATTGTCCTTTCCGAACGATGGATTTCAATATGAATTTATTTAAAAGATTATATACACTTGCATGCAAAATTTTTTAAAATTTCTATCCACTACAATATAGGCATCTATCAGGTTCCATTTTAACCATCCAAGAAAGCCACCTAAAACACACGTAAAAAAATTATGTAAAATAAATGTAGCCGTTTAGGAAGACTTTAATCAAATATACAAAGAACAGCAAACACTTCAAATGAACGATAAATTTGGTAATTTAGAACCAATTTTTTTCTGTTTTATTGAGCCACAACGTTTTACATAAAGCTTTAAATATTTTATAAATAATTTTATCGCGAAGTAGACATCTACTAAGCTTATATAAGATCTACTATTTGAAACTAAGTGTCTTCTGAGTCGTCATTTTCTCGTATTCCAAAAACAGCATTATTCAAAAAAAAAATACAAAAAATACAAACCACGATGAAGGTATATTCTGTTTTTGAGATACCATTACATTTTTACTATTTATATGGGGTTACACTTACTTGAGTGTTACAAGCTCCCTTCAATGAAAGGGTACTTTAGATGTAGGTACTTCAAATTTTTAATTTGCGTAAGACGCTTTTGTAACTTACCCCTTATCCTTCATTACAAAAATTTTCATGCTTTAAAAAGTTCTAAAAAATATCATTCGGTATTTAAAGATTATGGATATCCCTAGTGAGGCAATTGAGTAACAGAAAAAAAAAAATAATAATAAAATCTTTTATTTTTTAAACTTTTCAATACACCACGTTTTTAAAACGAAAGCTAACCGATTTTGGTATACATGTTCATAGAGTCACCTAAGTAGTCCGTTTGTGTATGTCCGTCCGTCTGCCCACCTTACCGTCATTAAAATAACTAGTAAACGAAAGGAGATAGCAAATTGAAATTTTGGTGACGTATTTAACACTAAGACTGAGTTTAAGTTCGTGAATGAGTAAAATCGGTTCATTGAGGTCAATGGATCCATAAAAGGGAAGAAAAACGTTAAAACAAAAAATTTAATTATTTTTTGAAAACAAACAACATTTATTTATTCATTAACTGTTTAGATTCGCCACAAATAAAGCTCAAATTCAGCTAAAAAGCATATTATGTTATTAAAATACATAGTATTATTATATATGTATTTATAACTGCAAAGGCTGGATACTTCGAGTATTTTATGAATTGTAATGATTACAAATAGTTCACACAACATTGATACTCAAATAAATTTGGAGTATGTTAACAATTAACTCTACCAGTATATATTCACTAGTTAAAACTTATAACCATCCCATTTTCTCATTTTAAACACAATGATTATTTGAGACAACAATGTTATTTATATATGAAAAATTCATAAAAATCTAGGATTGAAAATAAAAATTTGAATAGCGGTATAGCGTTTCTCTTGAATTCTTATTGGCGGAAAGCATGAGATAATTACACAGTTGTACTCAGATCTTCTGCATTGCGCTGTATTTTACAGTGCGCTGCATTTTATTATGAAGAAATCCATTTCTATCGATTACTCCAAATGAAGATTCCAGAAGATTTACAAAACTAATCCAGTACGGCATTTTTTATAGTACATTCCGTAGCGGTTAACGAATTAAACAGAAGTAAATTATGTAATATACCATCAATAATTAATTTTATTTTAATTCCAAAAGTATGTTAATTAAAAAAATAGGTACCATATGGATTATTTTAATTCACTATCTAAAAACCAAAGTGTTGATGAAACTTTTAAAAATGATTATTAAAATATTAGTCATGCTGAGATAAGTTCGTTCAAACTAAAAACTTGGTTTCTTACCTGTGTGTGTACATAATAAAACAGGTCAGACACAACATGTTCTCAAAAAAAAAAAAAAAAATTGTTCCTGCTGTCTAAATCATCATCAAGTTTTTTTGATTTGAATGAATTGATGTATTTCAATCAATCCAATCAATAAATTATGTATCATTAACTATGCATAATAATCACTTAGTACCTTCTTAATCATTCAACGTTTAAATATGGCCGTCAAACTAACTCAAGTCTATTAAATTTATCAAAACTTATATTGTTTACGATCGAAATCCATTTAACTGCATCTGTAAGTCATATAATTCAACTTGTTTACATATATATGTAATTGATTTTCTTTTACTATAACAATAAAGGTAAAAATTTAAACGTAAGGATATTAATTTAATTGGAACAAGGATCGGCTAATTATTAGCATTAGTTGTATATGATTTGTGGATCAGTTGTCCATAAATTACTTAAAACCAAAAGTGTGTATTTTAAAGTCTATAAGATGTAATAATTCTGTATCAGAGATTGTATTCTGTAAATATGAGGGATATTATGGCTCCCCGTATCCGTAACCGAACTTATCGAATATCCAAAATTGAAGTATAACCGTAACCGTTCAAATTGGAGCAAAATGTAATGTCAAAATGACATGATGCATTTTTAAGTATGAGAAACTTTGAAATTAGTACCTACTATAATTACTTATATCATTGACTGTATTACCCAATAATAACCCAGAAAATAGAAATAGAGCCAAATCATTACCTATTTGTATTTTATTTTCATAAAATTCCTTAAAAATATGATATCCTTCACCAAAATGGTCGGTATAATATTATTCCAATATGCACATCCGTATATCCTTATTTTATATCCCTATGGACATAAAATTTCAAAAAAATATTAAACTTTACGATAAAAGTCATGCAACAATTTATAATAAAAATATTTATTTAACATTATTTACTATAATATTATCAGTTTGATTGAAATTATTCTAAAAAAGTTAATATTCATGAAATTCGCAAAATAAAACAAGATAATTCTACTCCATAAAAAAGCGCTAGATTGAAAAACAAACAAAAAATATATTTCTCTTATATGATCTCGTTTTTCTACTGTTCATGAGCTTTCGTACATCTTATGTTCACCAAATTCTAACATAACTAGAAACAGATACAGAAGAAAAAACGTACAATTTCTTTTACACACTAAAATGATAAAAGCAAATACTCAGACACACGCTTCAAACTTTTTTTCCCTTTTTCCTAAGCTTAAAATAAAGAAATAATATCGATATATAGCCATTTGAAATTAATAATAATTCTTTAAGCCTATCATAAAATTTCAATGTATCAGCAATATTTGAAAATAATAATGACAGTTATAGTGATATGCAACTTAGCTATCAACAATAAAAGTGCGCATACCATCAAATCTTTAAGTAAAAATTCAAGAACAAGATGAGGTATTCATTATTTTACAATCAACTATAACTCAGCACTCACCATCATCAGAAGCATCAAACATTGTAATTATCTTTAGAAGATACTGTCACGATTGCGTTAAGTATAGTCTTTGCAATTCATTCAATATACTTTAATGCGAATAATTTTATATAAAAAAATATTATAATATCGCACAATTCAGTATTGGTTAATATTTATTTTAAATATAGAATGGCCATTAAAATGGGCTTCATCAAAAATATAGTCAGGTTTAATAAAAATGTAGGTATTGTTTGATTTCAGGTGGTGATGTTTATAACAAAATAACCAAATAAATACTAAATGATTTTTTTTTAATTTAAAAATACTTTTCGTTTATCGGTCTGTATGCAAAGTAAAAACGTAATCGGACTTCTTAAAAATAATATAACAGTGTATACATAGGATGTTACCTACAACTCTCTTTTTTGAAAAATATCTAAATAATTGATAAAGTTAGAGCCGGTGACTGACACCTTCCGGATTTTATTATTACCTGAAAATTTCTTACAGAACTATTTTTATAACTATTTTTAGACATATATATATTTATTTTTAGTCTGTAACGCTAGAAAATATTCACAGCGCAATCAAAATTTTGGTATAGGTGTTCATAGAATCACCTAATTAGTCCATTTACGCATAGTCGTCTGTCCATCTATCAGTCACATCTATCTAGAACAAAAATTTTGAACCATTAAAGATAGAAGAAAATTTTTTAAGTTAAAAAAGTTTTTCAAAACAAACAACTTTTATTTGAAACATTTTTTTGCAAGATGCTAAAAAATATAAAAATGTAAATATATAAATATAAAAATATAACAAAAATATGCACATATATAAAACTCGGATAACAAATTTTTTATTGAATTTTTATTTTGTTGGATCTCAGGACATTTTCCAAAATATTTATTATTAACAACTCTCAAAACAAAAAAAATTAAAAATATAGAACCAACTTCAAAAATGAACTAAAAATTAAAAAAAATTTTTTTTTAATTAAATACTTCTATAAATAATATCTATACTTGTGGCCAATAACCTTTTTTACTATTAATATTTGGTCACAAGGAAATTTTTTAAAAGGTAAGTACTTAAAATTATTTTTAGTTTTTAGTACATTTTTTAAAGTATCAATTTTTTAAATTATTAAAAAAGAAACATTTTTTGTTTTTAAATTTTACTTTTATCCCTTATTTACTTTATACAGACTTAAACTAACCTTTTAGAATACACCACCAAGATGTCACCTAACTATCTCTTTTCGTTTTCGAGTTATCTTAATGACAATCGGACGAAAATTGACTAATAAGGTGATTCTATGAACAAATACCAAAATTTTTTTCATGCCTTCGAAATTCGGTATCGTTACGAAAAACATAAACTCTGACATTCATATATGTCGAGTATAAAAATGTTTTTGTTTATCACCTTAGTATATACATTTAACTAGTCATAAAAGCTTGAAATAATTTTGTTTAAAAAAAAAATAAACTACTCTATATATTGAATTACTAAAAAATGAAAGGTCTGTAATACTTATATTGGTCGATTGTATATTATAAATATTGTATATACATATATAAACCTTGTCGATACCTATTTATTAACAATATTGACTACTTTGATTACCTTAGAGTGTAATCAATATTGCACCCCACTTCATCAAGAAACAAGATTATATTAGTATACTTATTATCTATATAACACGCTGAAAACTTCATCAGTCAGCAATAAATAAATGAATGTTGTTTTTTTTATTGAATATCGTTATTTTAATCAGAAAATTAAGCAGGTATTTTAAGCAGTTATTTCTGCCAGAATATTTTAAGATCATCTTTAACTTATGCCTTTTTTATTTTTTAACGAAAATTGATTCAAAGATGATTGTGATATATTTCAATATATTGAATACGCTAAAAACTCCTGAGAATACAAGAAAAAATAGAGTCTATTGAATTTTATTAGTTTGTGTTGGTTGTTGACTTTTGCTCCTAAAATTGGAATAATTTTCAAAAGCAAACGCTATTTGCTATTTATTATGGCGAACCACCTAAACAAAATTCGAAATTTATTAATTATTTTTCCAAAAACATATGTGATTAATTTAATATTTTCTCTAAAAGTTTCAGAAATTTTATCTGAATTTTTTAATGCACACTAATATTTTTTCTATAAGTCCATAAAATGAAATATGATAAATATATAAATAATAAATATACTTCACCTTGTTATTAAAAATCAGAAAATGCTAAAGGAATTTTTTTTTCGACTAACATCATTTTTAATAAATTTTTGGTAATTAAATGCGTTTTTATGCTGGTTATTCACTTTGTTAACTTCAGAACTTCTTTCTTTTTTCTGTTGACATTAATTTCCTATGATAAAGATGATATTTAAATTTGAAGTAATAATAAATGTTTGTACTGAATATGAATAAATCTTTTTTTTTTTTTTTAATTCTTAATAGTTTACAACGTTCTCGAAGAAAAAGCTTCTGTTCTATTTATTATTTTAAAAAAATTATTTAAATTACTATTTTTACGGCTTATTCTTCATTCATTCAAAATTATTAAGTTAATTAAAAAAATCATTAAAATATAGAATTGGATATTAAGATGAAATGTAAACAATCAAGTTTTTTCTTAAAACTTCACATATTATACAGATATATAGATGATTTATAAGGAAGTATTAAAAAATTTTGTCTCATAAAATGAATCGTGGCTAAGACATTTATATAGAAATAAAAAATATAATCGTTATTTATTTTCATTTCATTTCATTTGGCTAAAAATTTACGTCCCAATTTTAGTGTAGGTATATATATTAAGGGTTTAGGTGGGTTTCAGAGGTTCAAAAAAAGAGTATTTTTACTATTTCTTTTTAAATATATACAATCATAATTGAATAATGAATAATGCATTTTTGACAGACTTTGAACAAAAAAGCACATTTTTTGGTCAAATTTTCGCCAAGTATTCGCTCGAAATATTAGTTATAATAAAAATAAAAATAAAATCTTTCGTTCAATGACTTAGTAATAATATTGCTGAGATGTGTGCAAAATTTGAACAAAATCGCATCATAACTTTTCGAGAAATCGGGTCCACCGACTTAAAAAATTGAGTTTTGAGATAAACGCGTTTAAAGTTTTCAGTTGCAATAACATGCAAAAAAAATTTTTTTTTTTTTAACTTACAGAATCATCGATTCCGGCACCATAAAGCAAAGTACCTGCTGCTACGGCAATATCCAGGGCATCCTTTTGCTCTTGCTTGTGACGAATTCTTGCTTCACGAGTCGCAGTGTTAGTTTTCGGCAATAAGTACGCGGTTCTCATCTTCTTTTCGGGCGTACTCGTGGCTGTTTCGGCCAAGTTTTAAGTCCATGCCATGCATAAAAAGCAACAAAGCTGAGGCTCCTTCGTTGAAAGTGCCAGCAGCGACAAATGCAGCAATCTCCAATTGTATTTACTCATATTGTATAAATAAAAATTTATAAACACTTATAGTGAAAATTCACGAACACTTATAACCTCAAATCAACCTATTGGCTTAAGAAGCAACATGCAACTAAAATCTTAAAACTAATTCGAGTTGCCCTTGAATTGTAAAAGAAAGTGGGAAAGGCCGACCAACAATAGCTATGCAGCTGCTCCCGTATACCTGCGAAGCGCTGCGTAGCCTGATGGGCGGAACTTCCGAAGGGTCTATCTCTTAGAATTTTACTCGGATCGATTTGAAATCTTAGGAGAATATTTTGAACATATTGTACTATTTAATAAGATAAGAAAAAAATCGATTTTTTGAAATTTTCAAACCCACCTAACCTCTTAATGTCATGTATATAGGTATGTATACATATATCATATTTTATAACTTTGAACAAATGCAACGCGTGCTAATTCTACTCATGTTAGTAAACATAGGCCAGGTTTGGTTAAACTACCGTGACTTGATTTAATCCAGATTTGGTAGTTCGCTTATCAATTGTTCGAAAATTGTATCCAAATAATAATCTTCAATCCGAATTTTTCTGATCTAGCCAGTTGATGCTCAACATATTAATCCGGCAAATATACTCTTCTAAAAATTACGTTAATAATTTACCCAACATAATTCGATACGGATGATGAGCTGCATACAATTTGTGCAAAGTTTTTGAAACCAAAAATTTGATATTATATAATATAAAACAGAGTTGTTTTACAAAAATAGTTATACGAAATTAATTAATTGTAGTAGAATGAGTTGTTTGCAAAGCAGTTTTGAGAAAATAATTTAATATCATCGATAAATAACAATGGTATTTTTTATCACTCAATGGTATTTTATTCAAATATGATGGAAAATTGATGTCGTACAAATTTTCGTGTTTGTGTAACTTGTTGTCAAAACCACAATTTAAGATATACCAATTAATTATACATTTGCTTAAATGTCAAACTCATATACGAATTTAAAAAAAAACGTCATGTTCCAACAAACCGTTAGAAAATCCGTTGTGGGTTTGAGAAAACTATTGTGGAACAATTTAATCCATGTGAATACCATCAATTTATTTGGATAAATATAGTATGCTCGTTAATATTTTGAAAATATATCTACCAGGTCAAAGTTACCGGCCTCGTTGTATTACTTGCCAAATGGAATAACACAAAAAACTAAAATATAAATTTTATAAACTGATTCACACAATAACTTGTTAAAAAGTCAACCAAATAAATCTTCTAAGATCTATAATCTTAATATAAATATGATCAATTGTTCTGGCTAACTTGTGAATGATATATTGATTCATTGGATACCAATATATGTATTGGATAATAATAATATTTTTTCGATTTGTTCCTTGTGTTATTCATTTATGCGATGGGTTGAGTAAATCACGATTTTATTTTATGCACTTACTAAGTATAAAAGGAAACCCATATTTTTATTCTTAAACGTGTTGGTTTAAAACTAATAAAACGTCATATAGGGATACTGTATACATTTTGTATTTGATATATTAGTAGCGCTAATCAAGCATTTTAATTTGAACTTCTCAAGACAAGCTTCGATTTTAATGATTTATGTTTTTCATGTTATTTAAAATGGTAAATAAAACTTGTGGAACTTTTCTAGACCTCATAAAGCAATAAATGTTAAGAAAAAAATATTTGTTAATATTTTTTGGCACATGTACTCATTTTTACTTTTCAAACAATACACCGCCGAATGGTCGAATAGGAATTCGAATTTATTGATGCATTTCAGTCACTTTATTTCAACCAAAAGCAATTCATGAATTGTCTCACTGAATGTATATTTGTTTCATACATAAATTAAATTTAAATTTATCTCATTTCAATATTTTGAACAATCGGTATAATGCTAATAAAGTATTTTGCTTGAAGAGGAAATTCTTTTAGAAAAATCAGTAAAAATATATTACCATTAACAGCGATTTATTACTAGAGTAGAATTTAAGTTTCTAGATGCTGCAAATCAGCCTTTATGATAGATGTTTGAAGTTTGCACCACCATGATTGTGATTTCCCTTGATAAAACAAAGCGTCCTGAAATTTTCACAAATAGTCATTAAGATCCCGAAAATCGCCTTTAGAATTGGTCTTTAGAACTGATATTTTCTATCTTTCAAAATTCATTCCTTAGCATGTATGAAATACAAAATTCTCATGAGAACTCTCCAACCAGAACTTTGCAATTCGACAAGGTATATTGTCTATATTATCGATTGTCGAGGCATATTTCATTTTTACATAAGAATTCTAAAAATATCATTAAAACTGAAACCCAATGTGTGAAAATGTGAAATTAGCTCTACCAATTTCAAAGTCAATTTTCTGTATGTTAATGGCCGAAACTATTTTTAAAACTTTCAAGACCTCGTTATTTTCTTCAAAGAAACTTAGAAGACATATCAGAACTATCAGCCCTCATCATGGTAGTGTTAACTTCATACACACCTTTATAAGTAGAGTTTATTTTTATAGAATTTTTAACATCTAATTTAATTCAAAATTACGTAATAAAAATATTATTTAAAATCGACAATCTTTGTAAATAATAAAATCACATTTAATGCTATTGACAAGTTGGATCTTCAAATTAATTCAAAATGGAAAATTACCATAAAATTGACGATTTAGGTGTTGGTACATTTGGGTAAATATATTACGATTCGCAATATACGTTTTATATTTTTTTTAAAATATTTTAAGCAATTGACGATAAACTTTAATTTTGTTTTAGTAAAGTGAGTTTATTTATTGATAAAACAACTCAACAAAAAGTATGTATCAAGGAAATAGTACACACTCATAAAAATACAACACAAATTCAAAATGAAGTTTTAATTTTGGCAATGTTAAATCATCCAAATATCATTCAATATTACAATAGTTTTTTAAATCAGCATGGACATTTATGTATTGTTATGGAATATGCAGTTCATGGCACCTTACATGATTATTTATTACGGCAAAAGAGACCCATACCACAACAGGTTAGTAATTATTGGTTTATGTTTTATGGTGGTTAAAAACACTAACATTCAAAACGAGGTGTAGGTATTTTTAATTTCTTTATTAATGGTAGGAAATTTGGATCCAATTGGGAATTTGCGCGTCAGATTAAAATATAGGAAATACCTTCCACCTTGTTAACAACCTCTAACAAACTTTAACACCCTATACTGAGGTGTGCGAATTCAGAATTGTAAATATAGTCAATTGTTGGATTTAGTTGAGCGCATTAAATTAAGATATAGTGGGTTAATCACATCCTTAAAAGTGTACATGTCACTAAGCTGACGATTTGAGCGTGACGCAAGAGGTGTAAGGGTCATCAAAAATTCAAAAAAAAACTTATTGGGGACATCCTCGAACTCAGACATTTTATTATTTTTATTTTGAAGAAAATAATTGTATGTTAACGAAATAAATATAATCTGACAATTTGAGCGAGACGAATGGAAATTGGAGGATTATAAACTTGCTAATCTTGTCAGATGAAGAAGATTTGTCCAAAGAATCGTCATTTTAAAGATAAACGCGATTAGAGCATCAACGGGACCCCCTGTATGAAATCTGATGCTCGATTATTTCAAAATGGTTTTTTTCATTTTTTTTAAACAGGTCGGTTGATCACTACCATAGAAAAATGATTTTTAATGACTGCAATTCAATTTTTTGACCATCAATTCTAAAAACTATTCAACTCTTATATTATGATGGTTTAAATAACATTAAATTTATATTTAAAATTTAATAATGAAGACAAATGAGGTTGGGTGAATACTAGCCAAAAACATTTCCAAACATAGCCAAAACATTTGTAATGAATATAATATTTAATTTTTTGACCATAAATACTACAAGCTGTTCAACTCTTACATTATTATGTTTTATAATGACGTCATATTTTTATTTTGGCACATTTCTTTCTTCAACCTATCTCCTTAATGTATCTTCACTTTTAGATTTTTTATTTACGAATTATTTTCGAAAAATTTAATTTATCAATATAAGCATTCTTCTACCCAATATCTAAACATGTACCAAATGATCAAATGTAATATGATCATGTACCAAATAACGCTGTGTATTTTTTATAATGCTTAAAGCCGAATATCGTCCTTAATTGTTCGATAAACTATGCTGAAGTTATATCAAAATCATATCATATCAAATATTTAAAATTCGTAACTTTATCTAACTGTAATGTTCAACTGACCTTTAAAAAAGAGCCACGAGTCTGCATCACATCCGTATAGCCAGCTTTTACATGAGAGCTTCGTTCGGGCTTACTTAACATTCTCTATCAATATCTGACGTGCTCGAATAAATTTGTATTCTACCCATTATTAACCCTTCCGTATAATCACCCCCAAAATGCAAAGCGGCAGATGATATATCTCCGTCTTCAAAGACACTTGTTAGCTATCCCCTATGACTATCTGATAAGGTGGCATTTTTTTTAATTTTTAAAAGCCTGTACGCGCTCTCCCCACCACTGAAAGTAAATACAACACAGAATCATTTTTCGTTCTTCTGTCCAATCTTCGAAATCAAATACGACATTCGAGTAAATCCCCATTTTGTATCGTGGGATTATCTACCATTTATGATTATAAAAAGTTATTCTTAACGTCTTTACAGTGATTCTTTTAAATAACACTAAACCAAAATCAGTGTAAAAAATTAAAACACCTAATAGAATATGCACAGTTAAAACTAAAAATTAAATAATTTTATTTCAAATGTAACTCAGGGAATTTCTCAAATCTAAACTTAGTATCGGTATTTAGTAGGGGGAGAATATGGGAATGTGATCAGTTAAAGTTAAATTTATATACTTCTCGACTTCAAATTAGCGGTTAGTGGAGTTGAAAATTATTTAAGATAATATTAATTGCAAATAGTTGTTTTTAAAATGTACCCATTTGAGGAGGTTGGGATTCATAACGACTGAAGAAGTAGGAGCAGTTGCAGCGTGATTAGACATTTTTTAAATAGGATAAATATTTCTTAAAGATAATGACACGTTAAAATTAAAACTTTATACTATGTTTGCAGTATGTTTTATATATTTTTGCTCAAATTTTAATGGCTATTGACTATATTCATACTCAAAATATTGTACATCGTGATTTAAAAGCGGAAAATGTTATGATTACTGGCGGTGCAGCCAGTGTAATTAAATTAACTGATTTTGGTATATCAAAAATCTTATTAAGGTGAGTTTTTTTTAATTCCAACGGCTGTTATCATCATCTAAATTGAAACGTTCATATTAAAAGCACTAATTTCGCTAAGAAATAACACAAAAATGAAATATCTAAGTATAATAAAATTTAGTTACATAATCTAAAATCTGAATATGAAAAAAAAAAGGTCTTGACAAAAAATTTTCTGAAAAACATTACGAAAACAAGTTAAAAATCATTATTCTAAAATTAATATTTAAGATCATTAGTTATTTGTGGGCAAATGCCAATTATACCAACTATAAAAAAATTTTTTTTTATAGTTTTTTACTACCGAAATTGGACTAAAATATGCCATTCCATATTTTATAACATCATAATATTAGAATATTGTTGAAAATTTCTACTTAACATTTTTTTGAGTAATTCTTTACGCAAATAGTGTCTTATTATAGATATTTTATTATTTATTCTTCCGACCGTTTAACACCATTTGATTAATTAAATCGTTTCTAGTGTTAATAACAATCAAACTGCGACTTTAATTGGAACACCAAATTATTTAGCCCCTGAAATATGCCGTGGAGAAAATTATGGTATAAAAGCTGACATTTGGGCACTTGGATGTATTTTATATGAGCTATGTGCTTTAGAAAGGATGTTCGATGGACCAGTAAGTACATTATATGAATTATATTTTGCATTTTAGTTAACAGAATGCCTCTTTTAAGACCCCAAACAAATAACTCATCACGATGAGAATCCCGATCAATGACCAGCTGTATTTTATAGTAATTAATTTCCAAAATTCAATTCTTTATAGGTGGCAAGTATTATTTTATCGATCACAAACTGTGAAATTCGACAAATCAATACCAAAATCTACCGTAAAGCCATTCAAGATTGGGTTGAAGTTATGTGTCACCCAAATCCTAATTGTCGTCCAGATGCTTCATGTTTATTAAAAAATTCATTAGTTTTATCACAAGTATTGAGTATACAAGTAAATTTAGGTAAAGTTTTAGAAAGACAATGATATAGGACAGAAATTATTAATGTAACACTTTGGACAGTAATTTAATGTATTTAGTAAAAATGTAAAGCTGTTGACCAGACTTTTAAAAAAAAATTAAGTTAAAAATAGTTTTTTTTCTTAATATTTTTAATGTAATTTTTAAGCTTGTATAACAATTAAATATTCAATAAATTTAAAAACAATTTTAAAATAAAAACATGCTATTTATAAAATAATTTTAAGAGAATTCGGAAAATACCTTACAGATTATATACCTTACAGAGTGTTTCAGGAGTAATAGAAAATATTATTGGAGATGGTAGTATGAATGATTTGCAATAAAAAATTCCAGATAACATATGTCCAATTTTTTTAAATTGCATTGCAAAAACCTTTCAGTGAAAAGATTTAGTTAATAAAAAGATCTACAATTTGTGTACAAAACATTTTTTAACATAACCTCACGATTTCGGAGAAAAAATGCAAACAACTTGGTTTTTTAATTATTTTTGTTTTTTATTTATCATTTCTGTATCATTATTGTTACTGTTAATTTTAACAAAATTTAGTGATTTTGTAAGCTTAAGTGCTGCAAATAATCACAATTTTTTTATAGAAAAAATCAGTTCTTTTGAAAATATCTTGTTCTTTCGGATGAAATTGGTCTTATTTTAAAGATGAAGTATACATACTGTAATTTTGGAGCCTCCAAGATAAGTATATCTCAAGATATGAAGCTTTTAAGAGCTAATTTGATATTTGCTAATTTTCCCATAACCGACCGACTTTAACTTTTAAAACCTTATTTGATGCATATTTTTTTGTACTTTAATTCGTCAGCAGACTACGTTTTATCAAATTATAGGAGTTACATACAAATTGAGGTTTGTAAACTGTTCAGTGAAATTGGAAAAAACAGTTCTACTTTGAAAATCTATAGCGACCAAAAGATTGACTCAATTTTAGATTTATTATTCGATGAAGAATTAATTCATTTATATATATATATTATATAGTATATATATACTAAGTGTTCATAGTACTTTATAAATGCTAATAAAAAATAGTCCAAATAAAGAAATTCAATCATATGATGAGTATCTAAACAATTAACTATGTTAGTTATGATCTTCACTTGTTGTTTTTTTTAAATCTGAATGTGTTTTGTCTGTCAATGGAAACGCCCAAAAATACATAGTTGTAATATAATTTAAAAGTATATAATTAGTTTAAAATTAAAATGAATGATAAAATAATTTTAAATAATAATCAAATTAATGAAAAAATTCAGAAGTTTTATAATTACATTCGTAAATAATAATAAATAAGCTTAAGAATTAATTAAAAATTAATCACTAATATGTACTAGCACAAACTCTGAAGTGAATGATGATCCACGTAGAGTGGATGAAGTTCCTCAAAAAGTGATAGAGGTGAATCGTTGACCGAATAGGATTTATGTAGTCTAGTGGCATGATGGTACATCATCAACCTAAAAATTAATGAAGCCCAGTAAAAGGTTCTCTAAAAATGTTCAGTGAAATAACCCAATATTAAAATTCTCAATATAGTCGATCTATCGCACTATAGATGCAGCTAGAAGAAATGTCGCAATGGGCTTATTCGATTAAAAGATACTTTACTCGAGTTTCTTTTAGAAATTTCATCAACTATCAATCTCAATCCTTTTTTCTCGAGAAAACACACACACACACACACACACACACACACACACACACACATATATATATATAGATTTGGACGTCCACTATGTTCTGAATCAACGGTGCCTCTACGACCCCGTTTGAAGCAAACCAACGTTTTATTGTTGTTTCTGATGGAGCTGAGTCCCCATAACACTTTTCAAGCCATTGCTTCGCTCTACGGTATTTTTTTCCATCAAGAAGCAGTGTAAAATTAAAACACCAAATTGTTTTTGATCCATTGTTTTGAAAATAACAAAAGTAGCGTCACTCTTAGCACAATAACTCACAAACTAATTAATAGAATATCATGAATCATGAAAATATATATATATATATATATATATATATATATATATATATATATATATATATATATATATATATATATATATATATATATATATATATATATATATATATATATATATATATATATAAATAATATAAGGAGATATTGATGTTGATTAGAAATAATTTATATTTACCCGGGTCAGCTATTCAAAATATAATTTATTTATCTCTTCTTTTCTATATTAGTGGTTCTGGACTTCATTTTACTATTTTTCATCAAGTATATGAGAACCACAGCACAATCTACACGACTTGTGAGTGAATCTACACGACCGGCACGAGGTACCGGGTGTCCCACATCAAACACGAGTGTATATATAAATATTTCGTGTCACGGGTATCCCACACCAAATAGTAGGTTACACATCAAATACCGGGCATTACATAAGCAAAGATTTTCTGAAATTCTACCCCTAATGGGATGAAAAACAGAGGCAAAGTTTGTATGGGACAACGGAATTCCTTCGTCCAATCTGCTTCAAATTTTGCATGCAATCGATGTAATAACAATTGTCACCGCAACGTGTCCGTGTATGCTTTAAAATATATATTAATATCATTATTTATTCTAATTTGCCTTAGCTTTCAGTATTAAGAAATAGAGGAAAGTTGTTAAGAATATGTTATTATACTTAGAAAATGTTGAAGTTAATTAGAAATATGTGGCAAAACAACGTTTGCCGGGCCAGCTAGTATTTTATAGATTTCATAAATTCACTCAATTTGTCCATGTTTGTTTGCTCATCTGTCTATCTTAACATGAAAGGGAATCTGGAAATCGAAAAGATAAAAAAAGAAAATTTTATGTGTTCTTCATCTGTTTAGTTATGATTCCCCTAAAGCTGTTTTGTAGTTAAAAGTAGACATGTTCAGATCTTATACTTATCTGTATAAGCTAATTGTGCATTTTAACAAATTTATACCCAAGTATATGCTGGAAATCGCTATTTAAGTAATGTTAGGACCATAAAGTGGAGAGTAGTTGGTCTTCAAAAAAATTTCATTTCCTCTTTCTATAGAAAACATAACAGCTTCGAGAAAATAACAATTAATTTTTTCTGGAATCTTCCCACGTGATAATTAATTCACATATTCGATGCAAAATGTCAATTGATATTTTAAATATTTATTCATAATTTTCAAATAAGGTACAATCATCTCTCTCAATATATTTTTAAATTGAAAATATTATTCAAATAAAATCATAACTAATACAGTTAACTAATTAATTAATAATAATAAATGGTACACCAGGTTTTTTCTATTACATTATTTATAATACAATTATTATTTTCGTCTCAAATTTCCACTCATGATCAATCATCACTCCTCTTAAACTAATTAAATATTTTTTTTTTTTTAATTTATTTATATTTTTTGTTTTTATATTAATGATTATTACTAAATTTTTTATTAATTTTATACAGAAATTCACAAGAAAATCTTTTTCAAAGGTTGGGTTTACTTTTTTTATGACCAAATTATTTTTTTAAATGATTGTCACACGTAAAAATCATTCGAAGACAAAATTTTCGAGAAAATTTTGTATTTTTGGCAACTAACATGTCCTTTTTTCTTACTGAATAAACTGACACACGATATCCGTAAATAATTTGATCACAAATATTTTAAAATAGTTATTGCATACTCCTTTATCTAAATTTTATCCCAGTCACTCAAAATTTTTTTTATTTAAATATAATTTTCCTTTTTTTTTTGTATACACAACCGAATTTTTTGATTTTGTACTAATTGTCTTAGAATATAGTATAAATGTGAATAGTTAATATAATTCAAGTGAATGCTAAAGATGGATTATCTCAAATAATAGGTAAGTCTTTGCAAAAATTACAAATATTTTCCAGCTATTCATGCAAATTTTTGAATACCAAAATATAATAAGTGAATTCCAACAAAAATATTTTGATGAAACAACCACTTCGATTGTCAACAGTAAAAGAAAGTAGAATTAGATCAAACATTCTCGGAAAACTTTTAAAACATCTAAATTTTTTAGATACAAGTGGCAAATAACTTACGGATAAGAAGTTTTCTCGTTATGAAAAAGTAAAATTCATCTATAAAGTCTAAGTTTGATTATTATTAGGCGATGAATTTTGCTCATTTTTCATTTATATCATGCATTTTCATTTTCGTCCTGCTTGACTTGGAGCAGATATTTTTCTACATTGGAAGAATTGCTAGAAACATCAAAATTCAAACGGTAAAATGCTTTTTGACTACCTCAGCAAGCAAATTTTTGTGGCCATCAGATCCACATAGACAACACGCTTTCTGGTTCGAACTGTACTGTTCTGGTTCATCAAACTATATAATTGTATTTAGAAGAGCCCTGCAATTATACTTCTGATTTATTTCGATAAAACTAAAATAACATTTACTTAATTTTTGAAAAGGAAGGTTGAAAAGCAAAAGCTTTAGAACATAAAATCAAAGAAGACAATTGGTACAAAATTCTGAATTATCAAAAAAATATATATATTTATATATATTTGAAACATATCCACACATTTCTGTGTTCCAGACAAGATTTTTAAATTAGTTTGCTTCATTTCGCTTATGGAGTGTTGTTGTCACAGATGTTTATACTATTTCAAGAATAAATCTAGCTTACATTATAAACATCTATGTTTTTTGATATGTTTTCAAATTTTAAGTTTCTTTTTTTAAATGCAGTCTTTATAATTATATATATATAAATATCTAATTTTATGTACAATTAATAATTATTTATCTATAAATAATTAATATATAATAATTAACATATAATATTTATATTTATTATTGAAATTTTTTTAATTGGATGGAAAACTTACGTGTGTGTGTCAATGTAAATTACAAATGGAAGGAACAATTTTATAATATTTCATCTACAAAAATGTATAATTTATTTTAGTTGTGATTATTTAATATGGAAGATATGTGTTTAATTATTTTTTGCATTTTAATTGGTTATATATCAATAAATACATTGAATAACACGAAAAGTGAGACATAAAATACATTAAGATGAATTAGAATAAAAAAATGAGGCATCTATAATAAAGAGAATCTCTAATACATTGTATTATTTTTTATTTTCATGTATAAATAACTAAAAAAATTATTGTCAAATAATATGAAATTTACCATGAACAATCTCGATATGAAAATGGTAGATTTGAGAATTTCTTTTCATATCAATGCTACATACATATCTTAAAATTTTGGTAAATAATTTAAGTTATTTGTGAGCGAAACTAAAGTGTCTTTATTATAGATGTCTCATTTTTTTCTAATTTTTGTTAATGAACAACCTTAAAATGTTTGGCAAAGAAAACTAAATGAAACAGTTGATGAAAACCAAAAAATAAGTACACAGCATGTATGATGCATAAAATGCTTATTAAAATAAATGCATATATGTGATCATAATAAATATTGATTTTGTTTTCCTACAGTTGTCTCACTCTACAATATATGTATATATCAATGTATTTAGCCTGAATATTGAAAATGTACGTAATAAAAATATTTAAAGTTTTATGTTACACTTTTCACAATACTATTTTAACTGCAATCAAGTTCGTAGCTGATTAATTCAGAAAAGTATCCTAACTTTACACAGAACCACAGCACAGAACAATTTGGATACAAAATACCTAAGACTAACAGTAAGTTTTATAGTTATACTTAATTTATGATGTAATTCGACTTGAATTTGAAAATACAGAGATTTGTCTGAAGTTGTTATTTTACGTAATCCGAAGAACAGCATAAGTCGTCATGTTAGAAGGAATCTATATAATTTTATAAGAATTGTACTCCGGTGTAAAAAAAACTGCAGCAACCTAAAAACCTTTAATACATATTAAAAAATTATAGTTTACTATTTTAATAGTGTGTTAAATTGTTAATCAAAATTTCATTGTATATATTTAAAAAAAAAACAGAGTATATTTGAATTTTCCTAATTAAGGGGGTATTCTGGTCTAGAAAATTGAAAAAATCAATTTTTTTTTTGCATATTTTTAAAGTTTAGACTTTCAAAAATATGCTCTAAAAAGGATTTTTCAAAATTCGAATTATTTTGGGAGATACAGCGGATTTTGTGATGTCGCATCTAAGCCGGCCGAGCGGAGCGATGAAACTTCAAATTCGTTTTTCTCAAAACTCCTTTTGTTGAGATGGTTGACACGATGTCTCAAGTTCTATTTGACCGATTGTTTTGAAATTATTGAGAATATTTTTTACACATTTCTTTATCACTTAGACCTTGGATTTTGGAAAATTTTAATTTGAAATATTTTTAAAAAATTTGTAAATGTCGAAAAACAGGGGTAAAAAAAATTATTTTTTTCAAGTGGCCGCCATTTTGTCATTTGTTTTTTTTTTCGGCCAAGGTCCAAGATATAGCGACATCTTTACTAATTAAGAATTTTCTTTGTTCGATTTAAAACACTACAAAGGTTGGAATCAAGTCAACCAGGGAGCACCGTTTCACTGGCAACCCCCACTTCACCTGTCACTGGATGAATTTTTGACTTTTTTTTTTTAATTTTTTTTATATACTTTAAAAATCAATAAATATTGTATAAAAAAATGGATGCTAAAAATGTTTTTAATTTTTTTTTATCCTAGTTTGAAAAATAGCCAAAAATACAGCTCTAGACCAGATTATGAAAGATTCAGATCGTCAAATTTTTTTATTTCGGAGTCTACAACATAAAACTGTTCTAGAATAAGTTACTTTCTTCGAGTTTTGGAAAATATATACTTCGCAAACAACAAAAATATATTTTAAATTGTCGTCTAAGTGTAAATTTTCTTTAAATATTTAAATTAATTACATTTATATTTAAAATTCAATTTGAATATTCCAAGTAAAGAAATTAAAAATAAAATGAAAATATAATTTTTATTATTTAATGAAATAAACATTATTTGCTTGCAAAAATTTGTGGACGTCTGTGGAATTATTATTTTCATTTTTCTCTAATTAATAATAATAATCATAAATAAGGCAATTTGTTTACACAATTCATTTAAAAAAATGTTTCCCTAAATATTTTACATCTAAATATTTTTTATATACTTCTTTTTGTTAATTTTTCTTTTTTTTTTTTATACACAAGTCAGGATCGACCATCACTGGAAATAAACTTATTTTAACAAGCATTTAAATAATATCAATGAAAATAATCGAAAATTTTGTTTCTCATAGAAGTAAAACTTATAATTCATGATACCAATTTGATTTTATGAAAAAAGGTATGTTCATATAATATATATTTCCCCTAAAGACAAAACTATTACTTTCTTGAACGAAATAGAACGAACCATATTTTTATATCCTATAGATATACTTTGATAAATAATTACTGATTTTATTAAATAGAAGACAATATGATCATATAAGCCTGCAATTAAAATATTATTATTGTCTATAGTATGCACGAAGAAAATAACATACAAATAAATTATTCGTTCATAATGAATTTTTGCTGGAGCACAGGCGAGCAAAAAAGTTGCAGACATTTTTCGTTAAAAGTTTTAATATCCTTTCCCACTAAGAAAAAACTTAAAATGAATGCGTTATGTCAGCCATTTTATTATATTATTTGTTTTTGTTATTTTTGATATTTTTTTTTGTGGTTTCTTTTTTTATTAATTGTTCAAAAGACAAAGTGGCGATTATTATTTTCTTTAGTACTCATTCCGCCAATTACCGATCCAATCCAAAAGTACTATTGGCTGTATTGATGCCATTTTGAAAACGTTCAGAATTGTGGATTAGTTTGTCCATTTTGCATAACGAAAAAACATCGGTGCATTGAGCTCGGCCATAATCGACCTGTTACCGGAAAGTGGTAAAATATTTTCTAAAGAGTGAAAAAATGCTGAGTAAATTTGTCGCATCAGAAAAACGCAATTAACATCATGGAACGACTGTTAGAATTGAAATTTACGATTTTAACGATTATTTTCATATGATATTGTTTGCAATGTTTTATGACTAGAAAAACAAAAACCAAAAAAAAAAAAAAATTTAATAAAAAGTGAGATGGAAGACCTCGAATTAATTAATAATATAGAAAATATTAACATTTTTTATAATTATTTTATTTTTAAATACATTTTGGCATTTTCTTTTTTATTATGTGGAGTTTTTTTTAAATTAAAATTATTGATGTGTGCGTAAAAAATAAGCATAAAGGTAATATGAAGCTTTTTAAAGTTTATATTCTCGCACTTATGTTCTCTTCTGAGATCATTTTCGATGTTGTTGAAGAAAAAAATAGGTTTTATTATTTCAATTATTGACGAGGTCGCAATCGAAACTTTATTTTTTTGGCTTGTAGTTGACACATTTTAGTTTTAAAGATTATTCTAACTTTTCTCAATTTATTTTTATTTATTACCAGAAGTATTGACTTAACCAATGTTTATAGCTGTCATACACTAAAGACATTCTTAACAAAAAAAATCCTATTGAATTATTTTTCAAATCATATCTACTCAAATTTAAAGTTTTGATTTGATTTGAATAAATTAATAGAAAAATGAATTTATCGCACTTTTTTTACCAGGGATTCTTTTTGTGGCCTCCATCGAGTAAATTCTTGATTATTCGAAAACGAAATGGTTTTTGCATGTAAATTCCAATTTTTACAAAATTAATTATTACAAAGGTAACCTTATATGAAATAGAACAATATTTTGTCTAAATAATAATTGAGTTTATTTATATCGCTAATAAAATTGTAGGGATTTCTTCATACAATAATTCTAGGAAATGTTCGATAGATTTAAAATTTACATTAACAAAATAACCATGCCAAGTTTTTTCAGATCGAAAATTGATATGTTCCAATGATAATTTATAACGATGATAAACAATACTAAATCAAAATTCACACGAGTAACTACTGTATTAAGCCTCAAAAAAAAAAAATATAATAATAATAATAATAAATAAATAAGTACGAGCTGTAGAAATGAAATTCAATTAAAAAATATCCTCTCTGTATCGAACAGGCAAGTCCTTACAGGTCCCTTACGCTACTTTGGATTTAGTGGTCCTTTTTAATAATTTTTCGATAATCTGTTGCAATGGTTCTTTAGTATGTTGTGATTGTAAACTAAATACTCTTTACATTTTTATGAATTTGAACATGAATTGTAACTAAATGAGAAAAAGTATTATAAATTCAACTTCAAACAATTTCCTACGGTTCTGATGTAGTTGGGAACTTAAAATGTGATTCCACAGGCCTTTTGAGTAGTCTCGTTGGTAAAATCGACAAAAAATTATAATAAGACCAGAGTGCATGATGACGTTAAAATATTATATTATATACCTAATTAAAATCTGCAGAAATCCAGTAAACTTGATGCCAATATGTTATTTAAATAATATAATTTAATGTGAGACGAAGTTATTCAACAAAGATTTTAGTAAAGTTATTAATCTGCATACAGTTTATCAATTTTGTTACAATTCTTTATTCTTTAGTTTATATAGACAGCAATCAGTCACTTTTCGAGCTGTATTCCAGTCTGTTGTCTTATATAAACAAATATAAATAAAAATTAGAATAATTCTTGAAAACATAAATGTTTTAATTTTAGTGCAGCACAACCAAAAATTTTTTAAATAAATTAATACTTAAAACGAATCTAAAATGTCAAATACTACTGATAAGTAGAATACTGAAATTCTGAGGCCAAAAAGAATTGTCTTTAAATCAAATAAAAATTAAATTGTATCGAGAGAATTCGAAGTCATAATGAAAACCGATAAGAATCAAAGTTTGCATTTTTATGTTTCTCACTATTTTCATTTCTATCAGATATAAAATGAGGATAAATTTTCGTTTGAGCTGAGAACAATCTCGATAAATAATTCAAACAATTTTCAATTATTTGAATTCAAGTCAATTCCTTAACAAAATAATGCAGCCTTAATAATCAGCAACAAATATTATAAAGTGTTTAAAAATCTTATTCTATTATACGAATACAATTTAAATTTTTTGTGTACAAAATTTTCTAATTGACTACAACCCTCGCGAAGTAAAGCATTTTATTTCCGAGTAAAAAATTTGAAATAAACAAATTTTCTTTTTCTAATATGTTAAAAATCACTTCATTGTTATAGGGTCCTTTTAAGATCAAATTTTTGTGACTTACCAATCAATCTATTTGAAATTGTTTATTTATCTCGATAGTAGAATACACGTTTATAATGTTGTAATCAGGAAGACAAAAACAAAATTCTGCTTAGGAACTTTTAAACAAGTCTCCAATTTCCTTATTTTTTATTGTAGCTATAAATTTGGAACACAAAATTATTCGGGACTTGACAACATACAAAGAAGTTTTCAAAAAGACGAACATAAACTAGGTTTTTATTTTAATGCTGGTAAGAGAGAAACATGTTTTAGAAATTCTCTAGAAACAGTTTATTTTTCATTTTAATCAACCATGCTACTCTATTAATATAGAATAGTGGTCTCCAAAATAGGATACGCATACACAAAAAATTCTAAGTACGCAAAATTTAAATTGATCCATACGACTATAGATAGAGTATACTACTTCATATACGATATTATTTGTATAAAAATATAAATTTTTTAGCTCTCACTAGAGAAATTCCAATTTATTTTCTCACGTACACACTTGCTAATAAAAAAGACAACCATGTTAAAGATCTAGTTTTACTTATGCACGCACTTATAGCACAAGCAAGAAACAAAAATCTTCATCTGAGTTTCGATACTTAAGGACTCGTTGAAAATCAACTTTAAGATAATGCAGAATAAAATGTAAAAGTTCTGTAGAATAGTTACCTTTGACTGATTTAATATGTTAGTACCTTGTTTGTATCAATACTTTGTGTAGTACTCAAATATAATTTTGTAACTAACAGATTTGTTCATTCTTCAAGGAGTGTCACAAGGTACGTTGGGAATAAATATTTAAAAACCAGTTTTCCTCAACTAATTTATTTTATTCATTTCGAAGCCAATATTGCTGGTTTTCACAAATAATTCAAAGTTTGTTTATTTTATCAAACAGTTTAATATTTTAATTTGAAATAAAAAGTGGTCGTTTTCCATTTTTTGTTAAAAATGCTTACTGAGCTATGACTCATGGTCAGTGGTCGAAACATTCAAGTTAAATTAAGGAAAATAGTCTTTATTAGTCGCGATTACCATGAAAAGTAATGGACGCATGATGAAAATAAAAGTCATTTGTTCGAAAAAAATTTTTTTTTTTTAAATTTTTTTATCAACTACCGTAAACCAAATTTTCAGCGACTTAAACCTTCATGTTTTAATATTATAGGGAAAAAAGAAATCTTATTATTTTTTTGTGTTTTGAGCACTTTGAGCACTAGATTTGCTGCATCATAGCATAAGTATTGATAATTTTCGAAATGGGGATGGATGACTTCCATATTAAACAAACAAGATGAATGAAACAGTTTTGTGAAATAAGATTGAAAGTTACATTTCATTGATAGTAATTATTATTGAAATAGCTATTTTTAAAGAGCACTCTGCAGCTTGGTGAATCTGTTTTCCATTTTCATGCCGTTCTAATAAAGTTTATCAATTCAGTTTACGCAAACTATATTTCATATTTTTTAAATTCCGCAACAATTAACCGCAAGTACCTAACTTTTTCAAATTTTAGAAATATTTTTGACGTAATTTCCTGAATAAAATTATTACAAAAATTTTTCTTGTCAATATTGATCTTGGACCCTAAAATACTTTGTAAATTAAATAGTACCACCAAGAACAATGAATTTGTTTAAATTTTTTACTTATCACAATCAAAGTATTTAACATTTTAATACTAATTAATTTTAACCTAAAAGTTTATATAGCCTGTAATTATTTTATTTTTCATTACCAATTTAGAAAACAAGAGAAAAGAGTTTTACTGTGAAGGGAATAAGGGCAGTCATAGTAGGTATAATTATATATGTGCCCTACATTGAAAGACTTTTTTTGTAATTGTATAAAAATATACATATTTTTTAATTTCTTGAACTTATAATTTGTTGCATAAAATTTTTTTTTTAATTATTACTTTTTTCAATTTTTCTAAATTTAAATACAGTCCCACTTAAACGAAACTGTATAAGATTTCAAAAATTCGACACAGTTGTTCATTTAAATGCAGTTTGATCTTATTTTGCAATAATTTTCGCCTTTGAATTTTAATTTTTGATTCGTTCATTTTTCTAATTCGTTATTGTTCTTAAATGAGTTTTTTTATTTCATATAAATGAAGTTTTGAAAAAAATTGTAAATACTTTTATTTCAAAGGAACAATAAATTTTATAGATTATAATTAAAGGCTATATAATTACATAGAGCATTTTTTCAAACAAACAAAAAGTTACGATTTTTTATCAAATAGAGGTAATTTCGATCTGACAGCCCCTTCACAAATCATTAATCGTTGTGAACATTTTTTGTTCCCCCCAATACTAGTTGTTGTCAAACTATTACTACCACTGATGGTATTAGTGAAGGTACTACTTGGCGCACTACTTACGCTACCACTTGCACACCCACTCGTGCTACTACTATTACTATGTACAATTGTTGACGATGGTAAATGATGTCGTTCTAATAAACTTCGTCGAAGTGCAGCGATTCGAGAATTACGTTGGATTTCATTGTAATCCACTGTCGACATTTTCGTCGTAAAATTTCGGGAAGGAAATTCTTTTGTTGTTGTTGAAGTCGATGAAGATGATGAATCATCTGATGATTTATCTAAGTCATTTGTATTCGAAGGTGATGTTGTTGTAATTGGAATAGGTTTCCATCGATGATAGCTAGTGTGGCGAAAGTTTCCTCCGCAACCCTTTCGCTCAAAATACTCAACAATTTTTGCGATTTGATGTGGTTGTCTTGATGGACCAGTAAATTTATGATCCGATGATGAACTACTATCGCCCCAATGATGATGATAATGAATAATATCCGAACCTCCCCCTAAACTAGATACATCCTCGCTACTATCTGTGTATATAGATGAAGTACGTTTATTACTTGATGAATATAACAGTTGATTTCCACCGGCATGTGTTGTAATTTGATTCGACAATTCGATATCAAAAGCCAAACGTTTTGCTAATTCCATGTCTACACTATAACGTGCATCGATATCTATAATATTCCCACCATGATGATGATGTCGTAAATAATAGTTAGAAGATGGAAGATCTAAGTCGTCCAAAGAACGTAGGGAACTGACCGTCGTTCCACATCCTGTCGTGCTCGTAGTATCATCTAAAAAAAATAAACTTGACGCGGCACTTGAACTCGATAGTGTGGCTGTGGATTTATGTCGTTGTGGGTTTGTGGACAAATCGATAGGACAACACGAAGTATGATAATCTTCCCCAACACTAGAAAAAAATCCGGATTCACACGATCCACGGCGTTTTAACGATAAATCACACGGTAAATCGACAAGATTCGTACTGGAATTGTATTTAATTAAGGGTTTATTATCAGGTGACGCACCTAAAGTAGCAGTTGAAACATCTCCGGGTGGTGATGAAGATGATGTCGTAGAAGTGGTTGATTCTTCATGTTTATTAAATAATGGATGACTAAATAAGGAATTAGCTTTAAATTTTTTCGTTCCTCCCGTTGAAGATGATCCTCCAGGTGTTCCATCATCGCCACTACTAAATGTTTTCCGCGAGGAAGCTGGCGAAGCTGGTAAACTTTGCGGTGATTTTCGTTCATCATTTACAGCAAAACAAGAAGGCAATTCAAAACACGATGAAAATAAATCACTAACTCCGGTGGTATATGAATTTGGAGCACCACCAATAATTTTTTTGACACCCCGAAACTGTACAAGATTTTCGAATGGATTCTTTTTCGAAACAGGTGAATTCCGCGGTTTGTAATGTGGATCCTCTAAGCACATAATTTCTCCAATTTTTTTTGCTGTTAAATAGTTGCAATCAGTGGAAGATGCTGTAGAATCTGTTGGATTTTGACGAGATAATAAGTGACAACGAGCTTTATCACTGGGTGCAGTGTGGGGCCCAAATATTAACGAACCGGAATCTTCTGAGTATGAACGTTGATGTACAACTGGAATAAAAATTAATCATAATTATTGATTTTCAGATAGAAAATTGTAAATATTTATAAAAACTGTATGTCTCTTTCTTTCAATTTAATTCTAACATTATAGTCTAGATGTGGTTTTTTTTTTGTAACAAAAAAAAAAAAAAAAAAAAGCGATAAAAAATATTTTATAATTAAAAGAAGAAGTTAAACCTTCAAATGTGAGTTGAATATCAAGTGTTCCGTGTTGATGTAGTTCTATTTTTAACATTATTATATTCAATTATTTTCAGTAGGTTTAGAATTTTTCGCAAATTTAGATCTTAATTTTAACTGAAATAATAGGAAGAAGTGAAAATTTTGTTATTTGTTTTATCATTTTAATTAAAGCGTAATTAGCATTTATCTATTGAAGTGGAAAAAAACATATTATTTCTACTTATTTGATATAAAATGTTAATACATCTTAAGTTATAAAGTTTGTAATATCTACAATATAACAACATAATAACAAAATTATGATATATATATATATATATATATATATATATATATATATATATATATATATATATATATATATATATATATATATATATATTTATTGTATTATAAAGTGTTAACTTTTTTTCAAAATTAACGTAGGGTGGAAACTACTTATACTAGGAGCATAAAATTGCGCATACTTGTTCTTCTCAAAATTTTTTGAGTTTTCAAAATTACACAATATATTCTTTAAAATCAAGCACGGAAGTGAAACGTTTTTCATACAATATCAGACATTTCATCAAAATCTCGAGATCTGCATTGCCTAGGATTTTCAAATTTAATACATATAACCCTCATACCGTTTCTCAGTTTTTCGATTTTTCATATTCCTGAGCAGTATGGAACAATATTTTTTATATAATATTCAGTTTTCTATCAAATTGATGTACGTGGATCAAGTCTTGGTCTTTCGACTCAAAAACTTTTTCTCATAAAAATTATGCGAACACGTGTTTATCAATTTTCCATTTTCCTGAGTATTACGGCGAGGGTGTGATTATTTTTTTGTGAAATAATTAAGAGAATGAGAAATTTAAATGAAATTCCTTACCCGTTTTTCTTATTTGGTAAAGTGACAAAAAGACCAAATTTTTTATAATCCTAGGTAGAGAATATTGGTGTTTTTTGCAATCGATGAGAAACAGTTCGATAAAATGGGACATTATTCGCTTTCTAATCTTACGCCTTCAATATTGGAAAAAGTTAAAAAAATAGCCACTTTGTACGCTCCTAGATGAAATTTTTCACAATCGATATTAACAGAAAAATGGAAAAAATTGGCTTTTATTACATAACACCTCCTCCCTTAATCTTCAGAGTAAAGTGCCAAAAATATCGTATGCCTATATCTGTATAACATATATTATAAAGGTCTAAAACTTTTGAAAAAAATAAAAATTGCATTGATTTTAATAAGGTTTTTACAATAATAAAATAACAGATGATTTTAAACATAGAATGAGATCGAGAACGGTTGCATCGATTTGGCTATTTATTTTTGTTTTTTAAATATTCGTAATAGAACAATAAAATTTGTAAATTATTAGGATAAAATTTAATTTGTTTTTTTATAGATGGATATACGCAATTTTTTTATTTCTTTGGTTAATTATATAGCTTGTTACAGTTTAAGTCATTAAAATCAAGCGAAACGAAAATCCTGGTTGGCTAGCCAGTAGCAGATCAAACTGCACACATTCCTCGCATGCCCTATGATGCCTTCCGATTTACAATTTCATTTTAATCATCTACAAATTTCGTTGAAAATTTATTTGCTTTTATTTATTATTTTCACTTTAAAGTTATAATATATAAGTGTCTAATAGAAAATGCTGAAACCCAATACATCTTAATGCTAACACAAAATTTAAAGAAATTTTTTGATATTGATGTAAAAAAATTGACATATAACGAAGCGTAGCGAGGTCGGATTACTAGTAGTACAACATACGAACAGCTAATATTTTCACTTTTATCTATCATTTTGATAAAAATCGTAATTTCAATGGTTTTTCGAACTAATGAAATCCAATTTTTTACTGATATAAGTAAAAATAAATTAATTAACTATCAATGATTAAGTTTCATTTTCAGTTTTGGAAAAATCGATAATTTCAGAAAAAATTAAAGTAAGATTTGAAAATTTGATGACTGAAAATTAGGAGAAAAGTAGTGTTTTATTTTTGGCAAATGAGATTGTTTTCAGTACTTGTTTTAAGGTGTATTGTGAATCTAAAATTAAGCTAAAATGCCTTCAACAATTTCTCTTCTGACGAACCAATTACAGTTGTAAAAGAATGGCGAAAAAGTTTTGGAGTCAATAGACAGCAAATTTATCATTTTACTCAGTGCGGTAGTATTGAAGCCTCACAAAAAGGGATCGGACTTAGAAATTTTATAAAAACTTAACTATTATGTTAAATTTTTATAATGTTATACATTAGACATCTCTTCAATGAAAATAGCTACCGTTTGATAAACATTAAAGTCATCCTATAATCGACATGGCGAAAAATAGCTTACTTAATTCTAATTGTCCTATTCCTGTTTTATAAAAATAAAATTACCTAATCAATACGGAACACAATTGACTTTCAAAAAAAAAATGTAAATAAAAAAATTTGTGTCAGCAAATTAAACAATAAAATGTAAAGTGCATACGTTTCCTATTTAATGAAGTACTATCTTTACTTTGTTCGTTGTCGCTTTGTAATAAATTAGCGGATGAAACAGCCAATAGTTCTTCACTGTGTGCCACAAATGATTTATCGTTAGTATTCTTTAAATGATGATTCAATGGTAGATGACGTAATAATATTGATGATGAATCTGTTGTATGTTTATTATGTAATAATAATGTATCCACAGATTTTCCTTTGGTAATATCAGCCTTTGGACGGTTTTGTTTCAATAATTCATTTTGTTGCTGTTGTTTATGATCGATTTGGATTTGTGACAAACGTTTAACTAATTCAGTAAATTTTGGACGACTTTTTGGATCAAACTAAAAAAAAAAAAAATATTTTTTTAAACATATACATTATATTTTAACATTTATACAAAAACTGGCTATACTTAAGATAAAGAAGGCAATTAGTTGAATAATGGAAAAATCTAAAGAATATTCGGCTATATTAACTCATGAATAGCGAAATATGATTATAGTAGAAAATCTATCTATTTTTGATGATTTTGTGTAGGTGAATATTGGCTTAGTACGACTAAAAATACAATTTAAGGAAAATTAAAATTGTTCATGTTCAAATATTCAAATATATCATTGCTTTCAAATAGACTAATAATTTTTTAGATGTATTGCCAAACGATAATTGACCGAACGTAATGAGATAACTAAGTTATAACTATGTTATAACTAAGATATTTTTTTAGATTTTGCATTTCCTTTGTCTGTATCTATCTATCTATTTATCTATGTTTATTCTGCTGTAACATTCGAACACATTGCCCAATTTGGAGAAAATTTTGTATACCTATTTAACATATTCAGTGTATTTGGTTATCAAATTTATGTCATTAAGTTGGGATACTATATTTGTAATTGATGTTAAATGTTAATTAAATGAAATAACATAAGTAGAGAAAATAAAAAAACATTAATTTGTATATTGCATCCTCCTCCTTTTTAGGGAAAATCAATAAAAACCCCACCTTTTTTTTGCAAGCTAAGAAGATGATGTTTTTTTACATCCAATGAGAAATAATCAGAAAGAAATAGAAAAAAACAATTTATTTTATTGGATTCCCAGTTTTTGGTAAAAAGGTTTAAAAATACAAACTTTTTTTCAAAAAGAGGGAGTGAACTAAAACAAAATTTGATTTTTTCTATTTCGTCTTTTATTTTGTTTCAATCGATGTAAAATGATGAGTGATTGTTGGAAAATTGAAATTTTTTAACCCTCACATTTTGGAACATCATAAACCAAATCATAATACAATCTTCATAGAGCTTTTCAAACTATATGTAATCCATGGCTATGAAATATACAATGCAAAATACAACCTCGGTAGAGTTCTTTAATCAATACACCATTTATTAGCTTGTCTTAAATATTTTAAAAATAAATCCCCATGTACCTTAGAGACATATTTAAAAAGTTATTGATTTACAGTTTTTAGTACACCTTTATGTAACAACAATGAAGGCTTCTAGAATGCAAAATAATCATAGACATAGAATTAACATTTTACATAGAGGGCGTAATTAAAATTTTTGAATTATTATGAATTGAACCGGCTATTTAGATAAAATCGCCGTTCTTTGAGGACAAATATTTTTTTATTCTCTAAACAATTGCATATATTTGTAGTTGATACAATTAAGTTTTTGTACAAGATATTGGATACACTAGGTGCGTCATTTTATTGATCCACTGAAATATCTTCAAAGGTATACGTTGTACAAAAAAATTATTTAAATAAAACTTGTTCAAAGCAATAGGAGCCATCGTTTTGCATTATTGTTTTTAGCCTTTAGGTAAACTTGTAAGGAGTTTTTATGGCCAAAGCGATTTTAATAAATAAAACTTATTTTTTATTGCAGATTCGGATTTTATAGAGGAAAAGAAGGACTTTCGTTTGAAAAAATTATACGTTTATACATGCATTTTTTTAAAAAAACTCTTAGTTTTCATATAAATAATTTTTGCCTAGACTTTAAAAACAATGGATTATAAAAAAAAATTTTTCAGATGACTTTTGCATTAAACAACTTTTACTTTAACGATTTTTTTATGTAATGAAAACTTTTGGAGTTTTTCTTGGGTGATTGAAA
This sequence comes from Chrysopa pallens, assembly GCA_020423425.1. Taxonomy (NCBI): domain Eukaryota; kingdom Metazoa; phylum Arthropoda; class Insecta; order Neuroptera; family Chrysopidae; genus Chrysopa; species Chrysopa pallens. The sequence goes on from CM035591.1 coordinate 34,254,861, forward strand.
TGGTTGGTGACACGTTACTACACATTACAAGCTTTTATTGAAAGACGTTTTTTCTTTTCTTTATAAGTTTCCCCGAAAATAAACGATTTTTGTAGCGTAGCATCCTTCATATATTTTGTAATGTGTAATCGAATCAAAGAAGTGTTAATAAGTGTAATTGCGAATTAAAATGTTTGAAATGCTAATTCAGCCTTTTAACATGAGTAATAATTTTCTCTGGTGTTTTAGGTTTAAGATACTTACGTTACAACAACAAAATGCTAGTTTAAGGAACTCTGGTAAAGTTTCCGGTCCACACATCTCAGTAAATGCAATATAATCCAAACCAAAATTATCAGTACGTGGTAAGATATCAGGATCGGCATCTACTCGTGCAATCAATTCACATAATACAATACCATACGAGAAGACATCACTTGATTCGTCATACCAAAGACCTTTTAAACATTCTGGTGACATCCAATAAGGTGAACCAACCACGCTTAATTTGTAACCTTTCCTATAATCAAAAATAAATCACATGTGTTAAGTTACTATTCCTGTTAAGAAACCAATATCCTTTTTATTTAAAGATAACGCGAGGTTGATTTAGATAAGATTTGTCAAAAAAATTTATAATTCAAACTTGAAAACTCATCAAGCTATCATAACTTTCACGTTTTCGAGTCTTATGTATGTTTTTTATAATTTCGATAAAATTACTACTTTTTTTCGATATGTTGAAGTTTTTAACAAGAGTTGAACAAATACTGTAACAAAATTTTAAATTTTTTCGCCAAAGTTTAAATTAATTTCTATGGCCGGATTAAAATTATTAAAGGCATAATAAAATTCGGTTATGGTTCATAGAATCACCAAAACAGCTCCTTGTTGACTACCTGCTACAAATTAATATCGATCGCAATTACTATAAATTAAACGGAAAAGGACTTATAACTCATCTTTTAATACATAAGAGAAGGAAGTGAAGTCAAATACTAAATTGTTTGTTTTATAAACCAAACAACTTTTATTTGAAACAATTTCCCAAAAACTGTTTAGATTTGCTTTAATTTTACCTCAAACTCAGATAATTAGCGCACATATGACAAATCTTTATAAAAATTCTTCACAACTGTATATACGATATGTTTTATATATTTTAACAATGTTAGTAATTATAAATATTCAAACGTTAACAATTAACAATATATGTACGTTTATTTAAACAATTTACTTATAAATATGTATTCCAATTACAATGTACTAGAAACCACAATGGCTAATCATAATTTCTCTCCTCATTATTCAAATTGCTCTTATATTATAAATTAAATAGTTATATTACTTGCTGGTAATTTGATGACTCTTTCACGTGAAAGTGAAAATGTATTAATATATTACTGAAACACTTACGAAGGATCTGGAATTTTAGCTGCCAAACCAAAATCACCAACAAGAGCTGTCATTTCGTTTTTCAGTTCATTTTTCTTAACTAATACATTCTGCAAAACAAAAAAATAAAATATTAATTTAAAAAAAATTATTAATTGCTTTAGCCATAAATTTAATGTTCCATAAAAATTTGTTAGCTCTGATAATTTAATGTTTTACTATGTATTTACATTTTAAAGAACAAACAAAACAATACTGATATAACTGATATAATTTATCATCTGAAAAGTAATTAATCTTAAAATTTAATAGATTATATCACGGGTATTAATAAAGTATTTTTTAAAAGAACTGCTTTTAGTCTAATGATAGTAGCATAGAAGTATAGAAATTTATTCTATATAAAATTTGTTTTTTGATCGATAGAATATTGAATGATAGAAGATGATATATTTGTAAGAAACAGTCGCTCATATAACCAATTTTATTATTTATTCAACAAATTTTAAAAGTAAACCAGCAAGTAAAATTGTTAAATTTAAAAATAATATCTAATATCTTTTGAAGTTACATTTTGTAACTGGTAATAATAAAGCAACAAAAAAATGGTCAAATTTTTAAAACGGCACTATTTTACTTAAAAACCATCACATAAAGTCTCTTCTATTTAGCTTTTTCAACAAAATTATTTTATGAATTAATCCTTGTTTCATCAGCAATTAATTGTCACACGGAAAAACTAAAGAGTGATTTCAGGAACTGAAATAAGTTTCCCTATAAAAAGATTAAAAAATTGTTTTATCCTTGACATTAATTAAGCAAACCAACAGAAACGGAATGTTTTTGTTCTTTGGAAAATCTACGCCCAAATTACACATGTTGGCGAAACAACTAATATATTTTACTGGTAAATGTAACCACGATAAGCCTGTAGATTTTAAAATTGCTCCATTTAATTTGGAAATTATCAAACTTTTAAATTACAAGAGTCAAAATTTTAAATTACGAAAGTCTATTTTCATAATAAATATGGATCGGCAAGCTTGTTTATTGAACTAATTTTAAAAAAAATTAGTTCTATCTTGATTCCTTGTTGAGAGATTAGACATTTAAGAAAAAAGGTTCTTGTGTCTCTAACTGTGGATAGCCGAGTCTTTAAGACCCGCAAAAAGGTAAGAGGTGGTTTCAGAAGCCCAAATTGCGCAATTATCATTTTTTGTTTTTTTTAATTACTTCCAGTAATTCTTAATACGTAAAGAAAATAGTATCCATAATATCGAAAAAATTATAAACCAAAAATAAAAAAAGTTTTTCTCTAGTATTAAATTTACTCAATAACAAAAAATCTGATGACCTGAATTTTTTATGCATATTTAAAATTAAAAAAATACAAGATTTTTATAATGTATTCAGTTTAAAATCAATGTTTTACTTAAAAAAAAAGAGGTGTCGCTATTTTATTTTTGTAATGTATACATTTTTGGTGTATTTAATACTTTTAACGGAACATATATATATATATATATATATATATATATATATATATATATATATATATATAAAACTTTATATATAATATATACATTTTAGGAATATTTTTCGAAATTTTTTAGCCATAGCTTTGCTCATAATATAAATTTAAAAAAAATTAAAAAAAAAAAAAGTTAAAAAAAAAAATAATTATTTAATTGAAGAAAATTGTTTCGGGATCTAAATCTGAACCGGAATATTTAATGTCCAAAATAGTTGATGATATCTCTTTAGTCAAATTCTCAAAAACTATATAAATGTTATAATAATTAATAATATTTCATTACAACTAAAAATTTTGAAACATAAGGGGAAGTAGATTCATTTTTATTTCACACCATTAGTTTGAAAATACTAATTTTTATTAGTGTTTTCAAATAAATTGTTTTTATCAATAATTATCTGTAATTTATTAGTAGGTATTTTATTGAATCATTTTATTGTCCATGCATTAACGCATATTTTATAAAAATAGTGGCTATATTATAATAGTTTGACGATCAATGGTCTATTTCTAAACTAAAATCAGTTCTAAAAATTAGCCAATTTTCGTAATATTTATTGAATATTAACCAAGCGGTTCGATCTTAATTGGAATTTTAAATGTTTTTTTACTGTGGAAAATGGGCGAATAAAATGTGTCAAACCTGAAAACACTAACAAAATGTTATAGATCAATATAATTTTTAAAATAGTTTCGCGGTTTTATACTATACTACACATATATAGATTTGAAAGTAAAGAAATAAAAAAAGTAAAAGCATAAATTGTAATTTAAAGTGTATATGAGCGACTATTATACAAATTTCAATTGCTAATTGTAACTTCCTTTGAGAGATGCCTGGGTGATTTTATTAAAAGATTCCCAGAGAAATTATAAATTACAATAATATGTAATTTAATAAAGTATTATAGGTTCCTGTCAAACAATAAAATTTTATTTTTTTTTTATTAAAACGTATTTGCCTTCAGCAAGTAATCTAGTTTTTCTCTTAGAAGAAACTTAGATGAAAAAATATAATAGTATAAATAGTTCTATATTTTCACGCGGTTTGGATTGTCGCAAAATAAAAGATTATTGTTGAAAAATTGCTCACTGCAACTGCTATATTTAGGAAATAAGATTCCACAAGCAGAATAGTACGTATAATACAGGTAATTAAGCTAAGCTGTTCGGACATATACAAATTCATCTATTCAAATACCCGAAACTAACTTATAATGAGCTACAATTAAGCAGACCTTACCTTTCCAAGGTATATTAACAAAAAATTTCTAAGGTAAACTACTACGAAAATCGATGAACTTTTACGTGAAATAGAATATAATCATTTTTATTTTATTTTAGTGCATCATATTTTTGGACAAAGGCCAAACAAGGATTTTATGCGCTCTATAAATTAATAATTTTGAATACAACTATTCGTTTATAATTATAATTATAAAAAAAAAAAAAATCAACAAACAATCAACAAACAAACAAAAAATTGACCTGTAATTTCTTTGAAAGTAGACAATCAAGGCTAGAATCCTTTGGATTTTGTCAAAAGACATCTACTGTTTTTCATAATTTAGGGTTGGATAAATTAAAAAAAATTAATTTATTATTGTATTATTAGTTAGTCTCTGTAAAACTAACAAGATAATCCAGCGTTAATTATAATTTATTACACCAATAATTGGATTAATAGGTGTGGATTATTATCTAGTCACGTTTACATTCATGTAAGACCAACATTGGTGAACATGTTCATGTTCAAGATATGCCATTGAAGTATACATCGAAACGGCAATACTTTCCTAGTTATTGGCGATTGAAACGTCCGTTTTTAGTCGAAAACAATATTTTTCATCAGTTTTTGTAGATTAACTTGAAAATTAATATCTTATGGACAAGAATATTTATAAAAAATGAACCTTATAAAAAAAAGAAAAATGCAAGGTTCCTTCCTACCTTCTTATTCATTTAGGTGCGAAAAAATTTTAGCCATTTGTTTTTCAAATGTATTTAACGTCAAAAAAATATTAAAAAATTTCATTTTTGAAAAAATTACTTTTTGAAATGCTTTCAAAAATCATTAAAATAAACCAAATTTTAATTCGTTATTAAGTCATAATAAAAAACTAAAACAAAATATTTAGTGGAAAAAAAAACTAAATTTTCTAACACTTGCACTTTTTTATAACTGTATTATTTTTTTAGTTTTTTTAATGAAATGTAGAAAAAAATTGTTCATTCAAATTGCATGCAATATTTTCAAAAACATGTAAGCCAAACGGTTAAAACTTTTTTAGCATTTTGTCATTACCTAAACAAAGTAAATTGTAGAGCGGCAAGTTTTGAGTGCTCGTGGTAAATTCACCAGTTTCTGTGGTGATTTTTTTAAAACAATAAGAAGCGAGCAACATTCGTTTCATAATGACTACCTTAATTTTCGTACAAATGACTTAAAATTGGATTATTTTAAAGATTTTTTAAAATACATTAAAAAGCAATTAAATTGAATAAAAAAATGTGCTTTTCTCAGACCATTTTTCCGCGTAATTTGAATTTTGTTAGCATCATTTTGTTAAATTTCAATTTTTTTTTCTTGAGGTTCATGGTATGGGGCATTATCTTCAAGTTAAATAAACTTTTCGGTTTTCTTGATTTCAAGCCACTGTGAAAGTCACTACATATACAAACTGTATTTAGCTGATAATAATTCCATCGAACTTAAAATATTGCTCATGAAATTTAGAAGAAGAATATTAGAACTATACAAAAACTCGATTAATTAAACAATAAAAAAAACTTCCAAATACCTATATTATAAGTTAATAGAAATTTTATATCAATAGATTATATTCTAAATAACAATTTTAAAATATTATCACAAAAGTTCAATCAAAAAGGAATAAATAAATAGGACATTAGATTTGGTAAAATTATTGAAAAACATTTCATAAATCATGGAAAAGAAAATGTTACAATTTTTAAACTTCAAACCATAATCACGCAAAAATGTACATACTTTAAAATATAGAGTGGCACATTACACCGGTTTAGTTTTAAACAAATTTATTTGGACACCGTAAATTATTATTTGATTGGGCAAACTTTAATGGTTAGGCAGCTTTTAAAAACAGCAAAATTTAATAAAATTAAAAATCTATTAGTAAATTTGCTCTAATTTTGCAAAACAAACTCGATTCGACTATCACTTGTAGGCAATTTAGAAGGAAAATCGTTAATTTTGCCAAAAAAAGGTAATAATCTGGATAAAATATATGCTATGCTCTCCTTTAACTAGGAACAAATTACACATTTAAAAAAAAAAAATTACGATTACATCGGATAAGTAGTTTTGGTGTCCATTACGAACCAGATCGTGACACGAGAATTGTGTATATATAGATATAAAAAATTATAAAAACATATTACAACAGAAATGTGAACGTAGTTTATATAACAATTGTTTTTGTATGGTTCAAAAATTCCTTTCGTTCGAGAAATCGATTTTTTTATTTGAGATTTCAATGAGAATTTTGGCAGAATTATTTTCTCAGGTACAGTTTTTCATTTGGTAATCTAAAGAGAGAACGGATTGGAGTCAAGCTCATCGACAATGAATAAAACTGCATGTTTGTATATCAGATATAATTTCGAAAACGATTCGATTTCGATGGATTATTATCTTGAACAAGTTTTAGGCTATCCTCGTCGACTCATATTTAAGAAATTGGATATCTAAATTTAATCAATTAATTGGCAAGCAACAAGCATATGTATAAGTTATTAATTTTTGCATTGTATGATGTTATCAAACATTTCTTTCACTATTCATTAACGTTTTTCAACTATGAATTTCGGTGGGATTAGTTTACAAAAAAATATCATGCAGATAAGTAGAAACGTTATTTCTGATAGAAAATTTTCCACTGAACAAATTTGCTGCTATTATATTATTCTGTTAAAAAAATGCAAAGTTTTTATATAATAAATGCATAACTCATATAGGGTACAATCGTTCAGAGAGGATTTTACAATCAGAATTAAATTTTTAATTAAAAAATATTTTTTTTTTTTTGTATTTTCTGGAATAGAAAAATCTATGCGTTCTTTTCTTACTTAAAATAATAAAAAAGTGAAAAAAATTTCAAATAGCTCTTGACAAATGGAACAATATTTTACATACAAAATCATCATTTTGTATAAAATGATCAAAGAAACGAATTAAAGAATTTCTTAAAAGTTGTTATTGACGGAATAAGAGACTATGGAAACATATAATCTTCGGTTTTACAAGCGACGGAACCCCAAAAGCATATTTCAACACAAAAATTTCACTTAATTCAAGTAAATAATTGGTAATAAATATCCATTAAGTGGGTAGGAGGTAATAAATAAATCTATTTATGTTAAAATTACATTGAAAGTATACTTCTCTATTACCAAGTTGTAAGTAATAGATAGATTTTGTTACAAGATTATAATAATTTTCTTAAAAAGAAAATTGAAATATGTACAATCAAATCACGCGATCACGATTAACCATAAATATAAAAAAAAATAATAATATTATGTATAAAAAATGAAAATTTACATAAATTTTGTATATAAAAAATATCATATCTTGTGTTTAATTTAATTAAGTTATATAATCAAACTATAAATAGTTATTTACATATGATATTCATATTATTTAAACTAAAACTTATGTTTAACACTACCGGAATCAAAATTATTCCTTCCGGTCTCATGAAAACATTTTTAAGCATTATGTTTATATTTCACTAGATGATGCTGAAAGCTTCAAAGTGTGTAGGTTTCTTGAGGGAACGTTTTGCCCCCAGAAAATAATAATTTTCTTGTCTTTTCGATTGAAGTGAATATAAAAACAAAAGTCATTAGAGAGCGGAACATTAGAGGTCAAGTGCTGACCATACTTCCTTATAAATGCTGCAGTCTCGTAAACGATGAACAGTGAGTGTATCGAGCCTTAATGTCAGCAAAGTAAAATTTATTATTGGCGCATTTATTTTGTAATCATACATGTTTTTCCAAATATAAGAGTGTATTTCAAAATAATTGTTTCTAACTTGTATATAAAACGTACACTAATGCCTTCAGTCAATAATTATAATTAATTTAATTTAATAAATTTATTTTTAAATATACCTAACTACTTAAAAAAATAAAATAATAATAATAATTGTAATAGTATTACAGACATTTATAACGATGGAGGTATATGTATATGTATATATACTACGCGGAGCTATAGATGATTATAACATTAAAAGTTTTAAAACGTTATAAATCCAATTATCAGTATAATTAAAATATTAACAGGATTATCGTAAAATTTACATACATAATAAATCTATTATATTATACATGTTTAAATGTCCTTGACAATAATAATTACAAATACAATAGTTATAAATGTGAATAAATTCTTTTATACAGACCTTGCTTAAGGTCTTTGTATAATATATAGATATAAAAAGAACCTTTAACTAGTAGCTATGTAGACTGTAGACCTCACTCAAAAGTAAATAAACAGCATCTTTTTGGCTTACACAGAAACAAAACTACTCTTTTTACCTTTTTTTAATTTTACTTTTTTCTATTTATAAACCAAGTCTTTTTTAAAAGTGGTAAAAACAAAAATGAAAGGAAATATAATTTATAGGCGATCTTTGGCCGGGAAGTGGAAGGGGTGAGTTTTTAAGGGTAAAATATGGTTTATCTCGATTTCCGGCAAAATTACATGTCCAATGGAAAAAAAGTAAATATCAAAGTTGTAGGTAATAAACAGATCTACAACTTTTATATTTACACTTTTTTCACATTACCTCAAAATTTTTCGATATTTATTCAAAATAAGGTGAACCAATAAACATTTTAAATAAAAACAAATTTCTTTTGTAAAAGATAGAAAACCAAAAATTTGATTATTTCAATTTTTTCACATAAATTTTTTGGTTATGTGAAAAAAGTGTAAATTAAAATATAGATCATTTTATTACCAACAACATTGCCATTTAACTTTTTTCCATAGGGCTTGTAGTTTTGCCGGAAATCGAGATAAACTGTGACCTTCAAAAATTCACCCCCTTCCACATCCCGACCTCAGATCGCTCGTTAATTATTTTTCCTTTCATTTTTGTTATATCCACTGCCGTTTCCAATGGGTTTCATCCTACTTTAATTTTTTTTTTTTTGTTCCAAAAATTATCGACCCTGGTCTATTACCCTACCGTTTCATGTGATTTCATTTCACCTCGATTGAAAAACTTGATATGACAGAAGCAAAAACGTCAGTAGTACGTACAACAACATAAGAAATGTTTCAAAAAAAGCTTCATGAATTACACAAAACATGGTAGTAATATGGTTTGTGTTGAACCAGAATTTAAAAAATATGCGACGATATTTTACTGACGTCTCTAACTAAACTTTCATTAATAACCAAATTAAATATTTCTGCTCTTTCTAATGTTGAGATGAATGAATGCACACAATATATTGATCATAAAGAATAAATTAAAATTGTAAGTTTTCCACATCGTTATCCAATTAAAATATTAAATGAACTTGATAATATTAATAATATTTATTTAAAAAATCAAAAACTTTAAAAATACGAGTGAATAAGAACATGTAATTTAAACTTCATTTAACATCACCAGTTAATTTTTTAATTAACTAAAGTGTTTTTAACTATATTTATAGAATTTGGCATAACTATGTCTAAAATACATTAAAATTGAATACATTTTCTTTATGCAATTTGTTCAACACATTATTAAGAAGATTTTTCTTGGCACATTCTTAAGTTGCAAAATTTTCCGTTTTATTTTTCATATTATTTTTGACATTTTAAAAGTATTTAGAAGTACAGAAGTTAAAATAAACAATTATAAATAAATAAGACAAAATAGAAACAATTAATATTGAATTAGAATTAATTTCGTTCTTTGTTAAAAACATTGGGACTTAATTCCCATAACAGTAGTACAAAAAACCAACATTGATAAGATGCTTCTTGAGGAACCAAAAAAACTTCAAAATTGCTTTTAAGTATTGTTGAATCTTATATAGTATGCGCCCTCGTTGATTGATTAATAAGTAAGCTGATATTAGAGCACTTCCTAAGAAGGAGTAGCAATAATTACCATACAAGTCTATCATAAGGTATTACAAATTGACGAAGGTTGAATTTATCTAGAGAAAAAAATTTGGCTGTGATGCGTTTAGTATGAAAACCGTTTGTATCCGTTTTACGTTCCTCAATAATACATAGGAAATAGTAAGTTTCATTTTTTCAATACGGTCCATTATAGTCCTAAAAAAACTTGATTTAGAAGCGTATAGAATGGAAATCGTTTGTTACAGTTCTACGTTTCTCAAGAATATGGGAATAAGGAAGTTTCATTTTTTTTTAAATGCAGTCAATTATAGTCCTAATTTTGCAGTCTATAATTAAGGACTTAGAAACTGTCATAATAAAACAATAAAGCACTCGAAATTGGTTGTTTTATTGATTTATCTTTAAAAATAACAAACTTCGACTTATAATTAAAAGTGCTTTTGATTGTTTTATTATGATAGTTTCTTAGGTTTGTTTGTCGTTATAATTGCATTAATTTATATCTGAGGATTTTAAATTACGTATTTTTGTATTAAAAATAATATAAGATATAAGTGAATATGAAAACCCATAAATAATAATAAACCAAATTTTATAATATGTGTAATAAACCAAAAAATTAGAATCTATGAATAAACTAAATAAATATTTAATACAAAAATATATCTAATATTATAAATCACAGATTTACATCTAATAATGGATCTATATAAACCCATTTAAGCCATTTAAACCATTCAATCATATTAGAAAATCTCAAAATAATAATTTCACTAATTCTTTCAGTTTGTATTTTGAGTTTGTTTGTAATAAATGAAATACAGTTACACTTTAGAAACATCGTGCACGGTGCACATATTCGTCTTTCGGCCCAACTTAAGCCCTACGCTAATAATAAATGATCTTTAATGAATCGAAAATATCATATCAAACTTCTATCAAGGAATGTTTTTTTTTTCGACTGATACCACTAACACACAATTAATTAATACTAAATAATTAATATTAAAAAATTAATTATAATGTTTTCAAATAATGTTAATGAAAGTTTTTCAATGTAATGAGTAAGTTAATATAAATTTTTCTTCAACATATAATTAATAACCTCCTCCATTTCTGTGTCATATCAAATAACCCTTAATTATTATGTACAGGAAAGACATTCTAAGCTTCCACAGCAGTAACACATAATAATCCAAAAACAAAAAGTTTAAGATGTTGTGCAACTGTATTTATGTTGGTTCCTTGAAGAATTTTACCTAGACTAGGCCAAAATTATGTCAATGTTGACTAAACTAAAGAATTTGTAAAAAAATCACGCGGCGAACTAAATTTGAGAGATTAATTTTCTGTTATGTTTTTGTTGGTTTTGCTATACGCATGTTAGTTTTACGAGCAAATTTTATAGTTTGCGTTTTGCAAACGACCAAAGAGTAAAGCCAGTACATTAAATAATAAGTAAAGAACTCAATTATCCTATTTTATGTATTTGTCAATGTAGATGCACCATCATCAGTTTTGCTTTGAATTATATTGTGATCAGATTTCTAAACAAAATTCAAATTGATATTTCGAAATACATGTAAATAAAAATATTGGAAGATTTACAAATATTATTTAGATACAATTTTTGTAGACAATTTTGTACGATATTTGAATTTTTACAATCATGAGAATTTCAATGTTTTGATCGCTTGCGGTTGTTCTAATGCAAAGTACATTCATTATAAGTGCACATCGCATGGAAGACAAATTCGATACAAAACATCTGTTTTCTGAACAATTGAAAATGTTTTTACTTATTAGTGACGTAGTTTTTTCACAAATGTCACCTATGATCGCCATAGGTTGTTAATATAGCCTTCAGTAAAGTAAAATAATTTATTTGAATCTGGAAGATAGTAGACAAATTTTTAGAATTGGTTTTAAGAATTTTTAAAATAGTTAACATAAACAGCAATATAATAACGCTTGTTTCAATTTTAAACTATTTACTACAATAAAGTTAAGTTTTCTCAAACCTAAAAGCCTTCTGTTCTAACAAAATTCATTTTTTCATTAAACTAACATGTTTCATAATTTACTACCCTTTATTATTTACTGGTATTGGATCTTAAAGATAGAAATTAAAGTTTTTTAATATAATTAAACAATTATACAACGGAATTATCTGTATGTATTATGAAAGTGAATTTATTATATTTTATGTAAATCAGTTCAGACAAAAAGAAGAGAAAGGATTTGTTTTTTATTAAAAAAAAAAAAAAATTAACAAATAAACATCGTAATTTAAACACACATTGCAATTGTATTAACTTATCGCGATAAACTACATACTAATTAAAATAATAATACTGTACAAGTGAAAATTTCCGGTTGGTCACAAAATTTACAAAAGTAAAATATTCATTCTGGTAATGAGATTCAAAGAAAGTGAAAAGAAATATAATTCTATAACTTCGTTTAAATATATTTCATAGTTTAAAATTAAAATATGAGCGAAGGATAAGGAAAATTCATAATGGTAATTTAAAAAATTTACAGCTTAAAATTGTCAGCTTCAAAATGGTATAATTTATGAGAGGTCGTCCAGATATAACCACCTAGACGCAGTCCTGATCATGATTTATTCATAATCTAGATATACTTGCTTTGCTTTTAATTTATGAAAAGAGTAAACAAAGTTATGAAAAATAAACACCTACAAATAAATTGCCTATGAGATATTTGTAATCTAAACAAAAAAATTTTTAAGTATAAAAGTCACGTTTGCGACACGTTCTGTCGATGTCGTCAGGCTCTACCGTGCAATTAAGAAGGATTTCGAAACAGTAAACATTTCAGGAATTTAAAGCATCATTGGATCAAAGAAGGTAAAGCATTCTTAAAGGGCAGATGTCAATGATGAAATTAGTCTTAGCCAGTTCTATAACAAATCTATGTATTTATATCGATAAAATATATTTAAAAAAATCATAAAACCATTTTAAAGAAGGGGAAAATATTTTCAGAAATTTCAGCCGTAAAGTATTTTCTCAAAATTGTACTGAAATAACTTTCCTGAAACTTGTAAGATTTTTTCAGTTTTAAAATAAAATTTGTTGAAAACCTTAATTTCGTTATAAAACAGTCTAATAAACACATTGTTTAATACTAAAAAATAAGTAAATGTAAAGGTATGTTTAATATTACACCAAGCGGTTATTAGGCCGAAAGTTCGTGTCTAAAAGTTACTCGGCCGACTATTTGCCCTACAAACTCGCTGGAGATTTCACCTAGTGTTAACTTACCCTAATACATAAACAATTTTCAAATTCATATATAAAGTTACTACTTACTTTATCGGTAAGATCACGATGTAAGAATCCTTGTGAATGTAAATATTCCATACCTTTAGCAATATCACATGCTAATTGTACTCTTAATAATTGCGGTAACTCAATTGAATAATTTTGTATTAATTGTTCTAATGAACCACCATTTATATATTCCGTTAACGCATGTAATTGTCCCTCATGTACACAGACACCCATAAATCTGAAAACAAACAAAAATTCATTAAATTTATACGTGATAGAAAGTTAGAAATTCGAATGGTTAAGAATTCACACTACTTAAAACCAGAAGACCATTCTTGACAAAAAATACTAATTCTAGTTCATGTTTATAGCTAAAATAAAAATTTCTAACATTAATATTATAGTATCGAATAAATTTCGATTTTTTTCCCCAATTTCCTAGATCAAATTATAATACAAAAAATCGAAATTTATTCGAAAAATCCTAGAGTTCTCATTAATAATTATAAAATCATAGCATCGATTAATATCATATCGATAATAATACCATTAACATCACATCGATAATAGAATTTTACAAACTTTTTAAATGTCTGGGTGCCTAAGTTACCTAACATATAGCTCAACCTACCTAACTGGTGCCCAGTACCAATTTACTACACAGACTGGAGGTTGCAGGTACGAATCCGTCAGGGCAGTTTGATCAATTATAATTTAAAAAAATGTTTGGTTGATCACACTGTCGTCGCTTGGATAAGGACGAAGTAACCGGATCCACCAACAACATATAAACAATATAGTTGTCACCTTCTGCTAGAAGGCATCTCTGCCTGATGTTGGAATGTTTTATAGAGAACCAACATAGTTATTTGGAAGTCTTTACTTTCTAGTTTTTTTTTTGTTTTCTAATAATCTCACAGCCTAAATATTGGTTTTTATACTCGACACATATAATATGCCAGAGTATTTTAATTGTAGTCTAACGTTTGTAATGGTAGAAAATATTGATCGCACAAACAAAATTTTGGTATAGGTGTTTATAGAATTACATCACTCGCCCATTTTAGCATGTACGTCCGTCCGTCTGTGAGTCCGACATCAAATTAATTCAAAAACAAAAAGAAATAGTGAGTTAAAATTTTGGTGACGTAACATATTTTAGACATCAAGAGTAAGTTTAATCCCGTGAATGAACAAAATCAGTCCAATGCATCCATGACCCATTTGTTTTTTCAAGACAATTTATATATTGTAAAATATCCTGTTTTATTGCATGTTGACAAAATGGATTTCGCATTTATTGATTATATGATCATCTTATTAGAAGAACACGAAAATATGTAACTGAAAGATATATAGAACTGAAAACATCATACAACTGTTGGGAATCGAACCAGGGAATTTTCCAATTGCCAATTGCACGTGTAGGTGGTTGAAGCATGTCCGACTAGAAATTAGAAAATACCTCGTTCGCTTGCCTTCAGTTGTGTAATGTGCTTTCAATTAGATATTTCCATGTTATTCTAATAAGAAGATGATCCTATAATAGTCCTATAATCCTTTTGTCAACATGCACTAAAATAGGATATTTTACAATCTAAAAATTGTATTACTGTTAGTCTTTTAAAAAAACACAATCAAGTGAAAATAGCTACTAACGGTGTAAATTGTTTAAATGCTCTATATGATTCAGTAGCAATTCTTGGACTATTATTAATTATAGGAATTCATAAAATACCCCAAAATGTGCATATTCATAGATTCTTATATCCAAATGAAAGTGTTAGAACGAAAATATTTTCAAATTATTTCAGAAAATTTCCAGGAGATTAAAGAGAAGAATCTCTTACACAGAATGGTAAATATGTTGACCTCTATATTTGAAAATCAAAACATAAAAGCATTCAAATGAGCTGTAAGTAATCAAGATTCAATATAATTTATGTTTATTGTGAAGATCAAATTGTTTGAAATTTAAAAAATATTGTGTTTGCATCATTAAC
The DNA here is from genome assembly GCA_020423425.1 of Chrysopa pallens. Lineage (NCBI taxonomy): Eukaryota > Metazoa > Arthropoda > Insecta > Neuroptera > Chrysopidae > Chrysopa > Chrysopa pallens. Next base: position 34,270,206 of record CM035591.1, read on the forward strand.
AATTTTGATGAGTATGTATATACAAATATATGTAGGGCGGCATAAAAATGGTTTTGTAGTAGTAAAAAAATATAATATTTTTATTTTTAAAATTTTAGCATTTAATATCATTACATAACATATAAATTTTAAATATCATTTAAAAATAAAGTCATAACAAAATAATTTTAAAACAAAAGTATAATGTATAATATGTAACACAAAAATAAAATAAAAACAGTGTATAACATTATTATAGAAAGTCTATACTAATTAAATAGACTATCATATGACATTATCACATAGTGTATTACTTTAATAAAATTATAATATCACACCGTGGTCGTGGTCGCTCGCGACCGTTGTATTCACATCACATCTGTGAATATAAAAATAAATCAAATTGTTCATTATAATAATAAAATTTGAACAACTCAACCTTCACAAGGTGTTTTTTTTTTTTTATATAAAACTTTATATTGACTCTTCTTTATAAACAACTATTTATCATGGAAAAATAATTAATTAGGTTATTATCAAGTTTTAATTTAAAGTATTATTTAAAGTACTTATAAATATGCAAATATAATCAGTTGCGTATCTAAACGCTATCTAGTATAGCTCCAATTTAAGACCTAACGTAAAATTGTTAATGTGATAATGTACAAACGATTGGTTTTACATGAAGTCTGAGTTGCACGAGGTCTTCAAATTCACCATCCTCCGAATATGTTCCTCGTACCTCTTGATTAGAGCGAAAATGGTCAGTTTAAAAAATTAAGGTTCTTCCAGTATGAAATCACTTTTCGACAGAATAACGTTATCTATGCGATCCCAAAGTTGCAGAAGTTTTGGCCGTTTAGATTGCGAGATAATCAACCACAAAGTTCGTGATTTCGATGGTCACTATCCATCCATTGAAAGCATGTAACACTTACTGTCCTACCAACTATTTTCTATTATTCCATAAAAAAAAACTGGACAGAATCGAAAAAAAAATTAGGAGAGTATGAAGAAATGTTTTCAAAATAAGAAGAAAAAAAACATAGTATCACGTCATTTTGTTTTCGAGATATTAAAATGAAAAATATTAATTTTTATCTCAGTCATGCACTTTTCCTGTCATAATTCGAGTAACGCAAGAGAAATTTTCACATCTTACCCATAATTTCAAATTTAGATCGAGAAGTTTTGCTTTTCCTATATTTTTCCAACTATACTATATCAAGTAGTTTCACGCTCGGCTCGAACCACTTTAACATATAATCTATACTAATATTATAATTTACATTCTTTTATGAATTTTGTATAATACGAATAAACTTAAAAACTACTAGCCTGAATTTGCAAAATTGTTTCACCCTTAGGAAGCTACACTACCTTCCAGGTAAGATAGGGTACTTTATATCCCTATATTCCCATGGGAACGGATGAAAACGATATTCCAAACTAACTATAAAATATGTTATATAAGATAAATTTGAGATGAAATTGTAGCGAATTTAAACAGTTTAGGAAATAAATGTTTCAAACAAAAGTTACTTATTTTTAAAAATAAACATTTTTTTCTTTAAATTTTTCTTTGTCTCTTACGGTTAAAACGTTTGACCATAAAATCATACAAATTTTGCTCATTCAGGAACTTAAACTTTTTAGGACTAGAATACGCCACCAAAACTTCAGCTCACTATCGCTTTTCGTATTTAAGTGATATTGATGATTAAGTAATTTTATGAACCGTATACCATACCAAAATTTTGTCAGTGCCTTCAATATTTGTTGACATATTCCATTATATTTCGAGTATAAAAACAATACAAAGAATATATTTGAAAAAGGATACACATTTATTCAAATCGAATTATTCACGGTCAATTTTATTTCCAATACAAATATTTATTTCCTATTTACAAAAATATAAAAACTAAAATGATAAAATTAATTATTATAAAATAATAATAAAAACAACACAGCACCCAATTGTGTTGTTTTGACTATTATATTAAATTAAAATTTTGTGAACAATAGAATTTTTTCACTAATTATTTATGATTAAAAGTATAAATTCCTAAATCGCATTGACGTATAATAAATTAAATATTATTAATTATAATTAAAATATAAAAATTATTCTTTAGAGTATAAAAATCAGCTACGTTTATATTAGCAGTTTATATATTCTGTATTTCCTAAAATACAGAATATATGCTAACATGCATTTTGTTTTTACATTTCCTGCATCTTGATGATTTGTTGTAAGGAAGGAATGTGGTGGGGAAAAGAAACTTAATATTATCAAAGCCGCTAATTTATTACATTAGCGGATTTATTTTTATTTAAAAATGAACCATCCTTTTAATAAACATAATTTTTGTTAAAAATGTTTTTGTGTTATAGAATTCTAATGAGTAGGATATTTTTAGCAAATTTTAGCTTAGGGTCATTTAGCTATCAAATAAAATATCTAAATTGATATTTTCAAAATTTTCAAGTTATTTGACGTAGAATTTTTAACTATAATCTAGTTACCATATAACTTATACGCTTGCAAATTAATCAAAATGAATATTTCCATAGTACAAAAATAGAAGGTATGAGCAAAAAAAAATAAACTTTTGTTTTTTTCCAAGATAAAACAAGTAGTTTCTAAATAGAACAAGTGCGACCCGTAAGATTCACACGACTGAGGAGAATAAAAAATTTAAAAAAACAATAAATTTCTTTAGTATTACAAATAGAGGTATTTTCAAACATAAAACATTGAGTTTAAAGTTATATAATTGTGCGTAGAGTGAAAGTGGTTCTATGTCGATATTTTTATCTGTTCTCAAGATAATCGAGACGAAAAATTACACACGTGCAAACGCACATACACACACACACACATACATACATCTCTTTAATAACATTGGATTTGGGTTCTAGTGACCTTGTAGACATTTTTTTTATTAAAATTATAATGAAAAATTAAAATTATATGTATTTTAATGAAAGATGATTTTTTGTAAAAATTGTATATTAGTGAAAAATTTATTACTTATTATAACTCCACATATTATATATAGACCAGAGTAGAAGCCTTAAAAAATGATAAAAAGTGGAAGAAAATTACAGTAGGATGAAACCCATTGGAAACGCAAGATAATATGATAAAAATGAAAGGAAAAATAAATTACGGGCGATATTATCTTGCATTTCTATTATCATTCATATTATCTTGCATTTCTAATTGGTTTCATCCTACTATAATTTTTTTTGTTTTCAAAAATTATCTACCCTGGTATAATAATAAGTCAGAATATATTAATTCTTGTCTAAGTTTGTAGCTCTAGAAAATATTGACCGCATAAATCAAGACTTTGGTGTAAGTGTGCTTAGAATCACCTAATAAGTGCAATGTCGTTTCTCCATCCGTCATAAAGAAAATTGAAAAAAAAGTAAAGATATAGCGATTTGAAATTTTCGTGGAGTATTCTAGCCGTAAAACGTTCGTGCATGAACAAACTCGGTGCATTTGGTCCAATGGATTTATGATCCAATTTTTAAATCCTCGGAGATAGAAAAAAACGACCAATAATGATTGCTTACAAAAAAAAAAACAATTCTTGTATGAAACATTTTTCCGTACACTTTTTTAATTTGACACAATTTCACCTGTAATTTAGCTATAAAGGCATATATAATTATAACACTAATTATTATTGTATAAATATTTATGGACTGTGTTAAAGTATTTTACGAATAGTTATAATTAAAAAAGTAAAATTAGTTCAACAAATTCGAATTTAGTGGAATTCTAGTTTCACATTTTGATGAGGAATATAACAAATTTAGTATCAGTCATTTTTACTATTATAAAACTTGCTATTATAAGTTCAACTTTATTTTATTTAAAACTATGTTTCGCTGGTGATTATAATAATTATTTGATAGATCATACACTAATGATGATTCGATGTACCCAGTTAATTAAATTTAACCTTGTTCACACTTGATTGGCTACTTTTTACATCAAGGTTATATTGTTTTTATCTGTATATAATATAGATATATAATGTTTTTTACTCGAAAATCGATAAGTTTATCATATTTAATCTTTAATGGCTCTAGATTTCAGTAATACCATTATTTGTCATTTTTATGTGTGAATTTTTGAGAGGACTTTTATAAAAAATGCTTCCAAAGGAAAACAGCTAAATTATTGAAAATTACAGTAAATCTTATACATTCTCAGTAAGTAAAAATAAGCATGTAAGCTTTAAAGACCTAACGTAGCTAAGATAAATAGTAGCTATAGCATATGCGATTCGTTTTTTCTTAAACATATTTTTCGAAAATTTTTAATGTATTTTCTTCGATATGCCGCCACTTACAATTTACTATCTGAATTTGAAACTTAATTTCATTTATTATCTTGATTTCAAACTTGAATACAAAAATTTAATATTTAATAAACGTCTGTTCTTGTAATAATGTCACGAAATGATATGATTAATTTTTTACTTCAAGCAATATTCGATTGAGCTGAAACTTCCTATTAAGTGTTTTAAAATCACAGATAATTTAAAAAGAATTCACTAATTGAAAAAACTTCGTGGGACATTTTTTTTTAAAAATTTGTTGTTTTATTGTTATTAGAATGTTGGGATTTTCACCCTCTAGGTTGGGTAGATTTCACAACGTTTTCAACATGAATTTTAAATAAGTAAACATTTCAGTATAAAGCATTAGGAATATAACAAAAAAAAAAAATTCAAATTCATTCATTACAACTGGGTTCTGTCACTTAGCACTTTTAACAAATAATTGCACTTCGACTAACATGAAGTTTGATGTTAAACGTACAGCCTATTTCTAAAGATTTAATTATTAATCTCTTTAGCTGTTAGCTGGATTGAGCCATTTCACTATAGCAAATTCTACTTGATTTAGCAAAAAAAAATTAAGTCATCTTTCTGTCAAAATTGAGCATATACAATGATTAGCAATTTCAAATTAATGATATCTATTCCGTGCACAAATAACTCTTCTTTTTAAAGAAATCCAAATTTTCTCCTTTGTGAAAAATCTTTTATTATTTTAATTTCCGTTTTAAACATAAAACATACATTTCAGTAAATTTGTTTACGTATATATCTTTTTAAATTGATATCTTTATCATTTATCAAAGCCAAATTAATAATAAAGTATTGTCTTATCTTGTTCTTTTATTAAATAATAATAATATAATTTCATAATTTGATTAATAAAATTTATTGTTAATTAATTGTATTATATTTATACTATTGATTATTTATTGATTGCCTAACGATTTTTAATTAAATACATCCTACTAGAGCAATCGATATCTGTATTAATAATAATTACGGGTGAACATGATAAGTGAAAATACAAATCCTTGAATTAATTCCAATTCTGTGTATATCACTTTTAGAGGTTTAATCTGGGTTGCATCAATTTATTTATTTTATGTTTTTATCCTGAAATATATGTGATTGTTAACTTCGTTTCACTCTTCTCTCGATTTCAGACTTAGTCTATTATAGAGTACGTTTTCTCATAGTGTTTTTTGCCCAGCTAGAATTTCTAATAAACATGCCTTATATAGTGAGTGATCTTCCTGTAGCAAATACGAGCCATTCCGTTTAAACAATTTCACCGCAACTTTCTATTTTTTCCGTATGAGTTAAATAACATCAAATATACTTATTTTTGGTATTATTATTTTAGGATTCTGATTGTATTTGCCTTTTTATCGTAATTTATAGGCAGCGGAGTGTAGTTGCGTATTAGGCTCCCATGTCAATAGTTCCAGGTTCCAATTTACATACGGTGAAAATTTCTATCGAAATCCTCTGGGTACAAAATAGTTGATGGGGCAAAGCCAGGCAGTTATATAATTTCACCAATTTCAAAATTTTAGTGTGTTTTAACTTCAAAAATTGTAATTAGGATATGTAATTTCAGTTTAATTTCAAGATTTAATCGCAGGATCAATTAAAAAGGTTTATAAATATTATTCTCAAGTTTAAACGCAAATACAAAATTATCATTAGCAATAAATAATTTGAACTTTAAAACTAATAAAAAATATATTTTGTTTTATAGACGCAAAAATTAACTATTTTCTTCATGGTTTTAATATTATTTTTTATAATAGTAGAAATTAGTGTCGGGGCAATATTCGTATTCACATTTTACAAATACAACACTTATTTATTATATTCGACTTCGTATCCAAAAAATGAGGCACGATTATTTTTTATAAAAAACATGGATTTTTGAATACATTTTACAGATTTTACAATAATTAAAACAAATTAACATAACAACAGTATTCTATCATATAAAGAAAGGTACCTAAAATCGCATCGACTATTTTTCGGGCACACGACAATCGTATTTGCGAATAACAGAAACAAATATTCGAATTAATATTCGTATTCAAATATGAAATATCCGATATTCGTCTCATCACTAATAGAAATAATATGACTTTCAGATTGATAAATGATTCAGCACATAATATATAAAAATTGTAAATATCACGTGCGTCAGAAAATCGTTAAGAATAGTTAACATTGTAATACCACAGAATAATAAAAATTACTTAAATTAATCTATATATTGAATGTACTAATGTCAAATTTCCTGGATTATCTTGTATACGTTAAATACTAGATTAAATGTTTACTAGGTTATTTATTTTGTGGGCTTTCTTCCTCGCTTCTCTCGATACTCTATCTGGGTGTTTAAGATGAAATTTGCAACAATCAAAATAACCTAAATATTTTTGAACCTTACATTTTATTGAAGATAAAATAAATGTTCATGATAGGTAAACTATCCAACAGTGAACCAAGTTAGTACGTTTTGACTTGAAATTTGTGTATTCAATTGGACAATAATTATCTATTTTTGTAAGATATATGTATTTTTTAAAAGCGGTCGGAATGGTTGACTGTGTGCTGGGTGGTGTATACAGTGAACCACTATTTAGACAACAAACCTGAAATTCATGGTGGCGTATCTTTTAGCATAAAATGTTCAAATTGTTTTAATAAGTACAATTTTAATAAGTTGAAGAGCTGCTGTCATGTTCTTAAGAGAATGTAAATAAGCACTTCGCTATGTAATTCTTGCTCATCGTTCACTCATAGACATAAATTAAATATTTTACGGTTAAAAATCGAAGCTCATTTTTATTTAACTTGGTTAAATGTCTATTTTAAATATTTAATATGAAGTAATGTTTATAAAAATAATTTGACATAACGATTATATAATATCTATAAGGAACTAGCTAGAACAAAAATTTAAAAATTTTTTTTAAAATTTTTACTGGAAATACACACTATTTGGCTACCGGTGGATAATATTCGTGTTAGGTAAATGCTCTTACACTGTTGTACATGTTTCGTTACTACTATGAATAATTTAATGGTAAGAACGTAAGGTTCACTATAAGACGAGTAAAAAAATGTAAGCTTATAAAAGAGTCAGCAGTTAGTGGTTTACATTTCTGTAGAAATAATTAACCGAATTATAGTAAGTTAAAAGTGCCGATTCTCTCAAGAAAAGTTTAGTAGTAGCATTCAATGTTTATAAACGAATTCAGTCCTTTATGTCAATCAATAAGATTTATTATTAACATATGTCAATTTCATTAAATTCTTGAGAAAAGTTATTCTGCTTTAAAAGAACTACCTTAAATGTATTAAATATACTTTTCCATATAAAAACGAAACTGTAAGCTATGATTAATAAATTAAAAAAAAAAAAGTTTTCATAAATTATTGAAAGTAATATTAGATTACAGATGGTGGTGGCGTCATTTACACAAAACACACCATATAAAAAGTTGAATATACTAAAAATGGTCATAATTAGCATTAAAAATAATGATAAAATAGGTCCCATAGTTGGTCAAACAAATTACAAGTTTGTTTGTATAATTACCACATTTGTTTCTTGTTAGTTAGTGTAAAACTCTATATTATTATTTATATTTATTTTAATTTTACTTATAAGTTATATCAATTTTATGAGATTTTATTCATATACATTTTGTACAATTTAGTCCAAAAGAATTGAACAACAGCTACTTAAACAACAGCATCAGTAAACGATGACAAGCTCGGCATGTCGAGTGTTTTAATAAATGAGAAATGTATTATGTCTAATAACCGATAATGCCAATTTATATAAAAATATTAGGTATTTAAAGAAAAAAGGGCTACTTTATATTTTATTGAACTAATGATTAAGTTTTCTAAATCCAAACTTAAATGCCTTGAGCAAACTAAAATTATCAAACTTAAGCTCTTTAAATACTTAAACCAGACTACAAAAATACATAAATAATTAAAAATTTTTAGATTTTAAACAACAGTGAATGAAATGTTAACGAAATCTTGTAAAAATATATGTTATTATGCTAAAGGTTATTGATATTATAGTTTACTATACTGTATTTCTCTTTAAAGCTGCTGCCAAAAGCGTCTTTTTCGACACCGCGGAACCGGATACTGAAATCGATGTGCTTTTCATTTTTGTATAAGGGAAATGTAGCCTGTCACACTAGCGTTTATTTCAACGTGCATTGGAGGAAATACAGCTTGCCACACTAGCGTTGGATGATTTTAATGTTTACAGGTATAAAAATAATATTTGTTACATAATATAAAGTTTATGTATTATGCATGTATAAGTACCAAGTAATTATCATGTTTATTGTTATGATGTATACTCAAAAAATAAAAAAATGCTATACTTTTTATTTTCAATTTGTATGTATACCTATTAAAAACATTAAATACTCGATTGTTAAAAAGTGTTGAGTTGCTTATCAGAATTCGTTTTGTTTGTCTATATAAAACATTCATTTTCAAAAAATATAAAATACACCATAAAATTATTGTATTTTATAATTTTAAGTAAGTGTGAAATGTCATCGCGTTTTTTGATTAGTTAACATACATAACTAAATAAATAATAATTTCAAAAACTCTACATTCTTCTATACATGCTAGACCAAAGCAGTTTTGCAATAGCTCCTTTATTAGGGAATATCTCAAAAAGTATCATTGCTAGAAGACATAGGACAAATTTATGAACTTAAATCCATTTTTGTATCCAATATTGGACGAAATCTTCAAATATACTATAAATTGTGTTTGTTTGCAATTAATGTGAATTACATTGGAAAACTTTGATTTTATATTCCTTCATTCGAGAAAATCTACTAAAATCCATACGTTTTTCCTGAATATATGAAAAAGATATGATTATTTGCAAAGGATATGAAATAAATTGGCTTTTTTTTATAGCATTCGCTTTTTCTTCTTAACGTTTGGTACAAAGTTTTGTATTGACAATATGTTTACCTCGCCCAGAAGTAATTTTATTTATCCACAATTTTTTCGTTTTATCCATTTTTAAATATGTAAATATTCTATTGTGAAAATTTAAAACATTTTCTGATTTTATTATTAGATGGAATTGTTTTTTAATTATTAATTTTGTACAAACTGTATTGTACGATAGATAATAAAAGGAATAAAAAAAAACTTTTTCAAAGGATTCAAGTATTAATTGAACAAACTTCAGTTGAAATCAACGCACAAAATGGAAAAAAAACCAATGATACAAAAATGTCAACTTATTTTTACGTTATAATATATAAACAAAAAGCAAAAGATTGTTTTTTTCGAAAAAGTTATTCAAAAAAGTTCCTTGAACTAATTTTTCTCATAAAATTCTTGCCATTCGTTTTTATTTTCAAATGGTTCAAAAATAAAATAGAAATTAAAAAAATTAGAATAATTATACTTTAGCTTATAAATGCGAAAATTGTTTTTTATTTGTTAAATTAAGTAGTTAGAACTTAAATATAGTAATGGACATTGCTGCAATTATCAATTCCTTACAGGTCCTAACACTGTTTCTTATTTTAGCACATAATAAAGAATTTTTAGTGTGTCAGGGATAGAGAAAGAAAGTTCAAGCATTATTATTTATACAGTTCACATATCATTTTTATATAGATAAAGCTGTTCCCATCTGTGTCTAGGGTGGAACCCCAACTAAACTCTTTTTCACATGCACACAATAAAAATTTGAACCTAATTTTAATACAACACCATTCATTATACAATACAAATTTGAAAAATGAATAAAATAGAGTCACTTTTTTTTATAATACGCTGTCTATTTTATTGGACAGCATTTTACATTTTGCCCAATTAACATAAATAAAACTTTGTAAAATGCAATTGAAAAATATACAATTATAACACAAATACTAGAATTTGATGGATGGCTTAAGGTGAACAGCACTCAATATTTAATTTATCGAGATTTTATTTATAGTTTATATAGAAGACATCTTGGGAAATTTTCAACAAATGTGTATCAGTATTTATTCCCATAAATTTTTCAATAACATTCTCTATAAGTTACATTACAGATTTATCAATGCTACTACACATAAACTAAATTCACTGATATAAATTGAAAATGAAAAGTTATATGCATTGAGCAATTAAAAAAAATTACTTTAGTTGACCGGTTTTGACAGTATCTATTTTTGGTCTCACGAAAATCAAAGAAGGTCTTGAGACGCAGATGATTCCGCGAAGACCTTTCATTCTAGTAAATTATATTAATAAAATAATCCATGCTAATTTAAACACAATGCAGCCTAGCGCATTATGTTTGCATAGCCACCATTATATAAGATACAATTTCTTCAGATACTATAACTGTAAAAACCAACTAAACATGTAAATGGAAAAAAAATACTGAATTTGAAATTAGAATGGTCAGACCATTATCCTTGATATGAGGAGCTACTTTGGATTTGACCATTTAATTTTTTTTAACACCATGGACACTCAAATATAAATCCCTAGTTTTCATTCGTTTTAGATTTTGTTCTTTGGATTATCTAGTAAGCAATGTAAACTTAGAAATTAGGCAATAAAATTGTCTTTTATTATATATGAAAATTGTTTGTTTATCAACTAAAAAGTTATTTCATATATGAATAAAGAAAAATTAATTGAATTAATAAGATAATTTTCTTCATTGTATGACGTTCAAAATTCTTATTTATATGGAAAAAAAAAATGAAAAAATAGGATATTTATTCGATATTCACATTAATGAGAAAAGAAAATTTCACAAAATTTCATTATTCTAAAATTTCTACAGTGTATCTCCTAATATGCTCTGAAAATTAAGGTTATTTTTACCACCCAAAGTAAAAAAAGATACTGAAATCAAAAAAGTTTTTAAAGATTATGTTCCGTTAATTTTTTGTAAAACGTAATTTCATAAGTTGAATTTCTAACATTTCTTTACATCTTCCCTTTTTCTAATGAAATAAATATCCATTTAAAAACATTGAAATTGAAGCATTAAAAAAAGTTACCAACATCTCTAGTATTAACAACTTGTATTTATTAAAGCTAAGATTCTATTCTCAGTATTTCAGAATTTATTATATCAGAAAGGATTAATCATCTTGGGTAGAAAAGTAGACACAGCCATAATAAACGATCTAATTGCAAAGCAATAAATTATAAATAAATTCTGCAAGTAAAACAAAACGTGGTATTAAGTCCGTACAATATTTGTAGACACAAATAAGTCATAAAAATGTCCTTGATTATTTAAAATTTAGGTCATCCACTTTAAAAAAAGAGTTATATAGATATATTTGCAAAACAATCAGTCAATTATTACTTAGTGACTGTTTGTTATAAAGTAATTTAAATGTATGTAATGTAAATTGATTGCCTTATTTAGCAAAAACAACCTTCTTAAATTGACGATATCTTTCTTATGTTAGTTCGTCTGTTGTAACACAGTCCACCTTCTTCTATAAAACATAGTAAACAAGTGAATATTCATTATACATACATGTATGAAGGTTCCAAAATTACTTATTTGTTTACTAAACATTCTATAACGAGAGCCGGTCGTATGAAAGTCCAATGGATAGGATCATTAATTTTTGGTCTCTGCATATTACTATATTTAGACTTAACGGTCAACTGAAATTGTCCAAATTTTATCGCATGCATCCTACGTTATAAGATACATGAACCAAATATATATCAAAATAATGATTTCCACGAGTGGAATAAAAATGTCTAGATCCGATCAACTTCAGTTTTCCGGTTTCATGTGTTGACCTGTATATAAAAAAAATATATTCTATGGAGATCGATACATGACTACGGGGGTTGGTCGACGGTAGGCACTTTTATTCCACTTGCCGAAACCTTTCTTTTGATATAAATTTTGTATTATACATCAAGCGTTCGAACGCGCCTACGGAAAGTAACATACATGTGGGCAAAATTGAACAATTTTAGAGCTTAATCGAACTTGTTAATTTATCTGATCCATAAGACTTTCATACGCGACCATTTTATACATAATAAAGATTTAATACTAGGAGCTCCATTGAACAGTAGACCTCACTCACGGTGACATCCCATTATTATAAAGAGTTATATATAGGTCATATCTCTTTATCGTAATTAGTGCAATAGTTTTTGTAAATGAGAATAACAATTTTTTTTTGAAAATTTGATATTAAAATCGTTTTATTATACTATAGACCTCACCACTTTATTCAGAAAATTAATGTTTCTCAATTAATATGCCCAATATGAAAGAATAACAATTTTAAAAATTTGTTTTTAAGAAACACCTGATGGCTCAATAAGGCTCAAAACCTACACATGCTTTGCCAATTTCTTAACAATTGTAACATTCGTTAGCAAGTTAAAGCGGAAAATGGAAAGTTATATAATACAGCCACTACATGAGCTTTGAAAATTTAATTGAAGTAATATAGCCACTAGTAAAAAGCCATGAAAACCTCGGTAAAATCTCGAAAACCTTATTTACTTTTTGAATTTGTTAGTTTTAGTGTAAATCTATCGTTTTTAAAATTGGCGTTCAGAATTTATGATGAAACTTGGCATATTGGTACATTATAATAAATAAAATAATAAACTAGTTAAATTTTTAAAGGTCTACAGATCCTTCTGGGAAATCAAAGATTAAATTTTAATTTTATTATTATTTTGAATTTCATAAGGATCGATTGTTTTATTAAATTTTAAACAATAATTCTAATACCGATAATATTCCCTTAAGAAAGAAAGGCATCGTGTAAAATTTGTTCTAATATTTGTAGATATTCGAAGTTTGAAATTTTTTAGCGCTTATTATTTATTCAAAGGTTAGCTTTTCTAAGCTTAAATGGTATTATTAAATTCCAAAATATTCTTTTTTTAATGACATTGTTAACAAAAATCGATTAAAATAATATACCTCCCTTTTTAAACCTGGCATTAAACCAGCGTGACGATGAAATCGATGCGATCACCATGCAGGAGGATCGTCAAAACCAATCTGCCTTTAAATCTTTTAATAAGTAATTGAAACTATTTAATAGAAGCAATAACATGTTATAATTTTCTATCAAACCTTTTTTATTATTCAAATGTGGCTCAATGAATCATTATTTTATTTTTAGCCTTAATAAATAAAAATAAATAAAAAGTTTCATATTTAAGGTCATTTTTTAAAAAAATTTACATTTATAATACATATAATAATACATTTTCAATAACAAACAAAAAATACTGGTAAATAAATATTCCACTATAATTGTAGTTTTTTTAATAAATATACATTGTTTTTTCTTATAATTTACAGATTTTATCAATGTATGTAAAAAGACTGGTCAGTGAAAATTTGCAAATATTTAACAACGCTATAATGGAAATTGTCACAGAAAAACGACAACATAAATCATAAATAAAAACATTGTTTAATTTTTTTTAGATACTACAGAAAAAATCACCTTAAATATTACTTTACCTAAAATATAATCAAATATTATCTGTATCTATGGTCGCAAATCTGTCGTTTTTTAGAAAATTGTTATTACAAAAATGCTTTCATATGACAAATTCCATTAACAAATTAATTCAATTATTATGTGTAAATACTGATAAAATTTTTAGTAAAATTAAATCTAAAAAACGTCTAACAATCTACGTACGATTTTTTTTTCTTTTTTGTTAGTTATTCAAATAAGAAAATATTTTCATAAATTCTTTTCAAATAATCTGAAAATTATAATGAATTTCAATTTTGTACATCTTAGCAATAGTGCATAGACTGAAGACGACAAAAGTCTAAAGCGAAAAATTGTCAAAATTTTTAGATGTGAAAAATGAACAGGGCAATTCAAATATCAAAATGTTTCTTGGAACAAATTCTGAATGTATAACAAAATTTTACTAAAATGTATTCCAAACAATGTTGTTTATTAGCTTAACATATAAATTTTTTTTTTTTTTTTTGAGTGAGATTAATTATCTCACTAAATGTAGATTTGTTTCAATATGAATTTTTAATGAAAATAGAGCAAATTCACAGGAATTGAAAATCTTTTTGCTGTTCATTTAGAATTAGAATCATTATTGGTTAAAAAATCAATTTTTCATTAAAATTTGTACTTTTTCTTTATTTTTCAATCATCAAAGTAATTTGAAAAAATAAAAAATTGATGACAAGTTATATTTTAACCAATAATTTCCACGGCCATTTATTTGAAATTAATTTATTATTTTAATAATCAATAACAAAACCATTTCTATATCTAACAATTTTTGACAGCTGGATTAAAGACCAACAGCCATGAATCCTGGTTCTAAGGTGCCAAAATTTTAACGTCGGTAAATAATAAAAATTATAGTAAAAAAAGAAAAATTGAAAACATCATTATAATTTATCGTTTTGAGCGGCACTTGGCGTGAGTTTCGTCTTTGTTACAAAACGACCTTCCTGTTAGAATAACAACAAACCGTATATTCCGAAAACGAAGAATAGTATGAAGGGGAAGCCAAGGTAAAGCGAATAACTTAGATAAAGCGGATAATCAATCTTTCTGGAAAAACACATGACGTTACTAGTTGTAGCCATGTAGACGAGTGATATGTCTGAGGATGCTATGAGAATTGAACCAAAACAACATAAGTCGTTTATTTGTGTTATTGGTGATAAATTATTTTGAGTGATTTTAATGAGATTTACAATCCGGTTTATACTCAGTTCATTTGCTTTTACTGTAAGCTAACCGAGAAACAATTTAGTTTTGAAGTTTAGCATTATTTTCGAGTATAATTAATGATTACATTGAGAAATCTTAGAAAAAATAAGTATGTTTACAGACGCATGTTTTGGATAAAGCGAAACAGGAGAAGTTATTTGCATTATCCTTTGTATTTTTGTTACACGTTTTTAAACTCGACATATAAGAGAACAGGTCCGAAAAATTATAGTGCTAGTAAATATTGATTGCACAAACAAAATTTTGGTAAAATTGTTCATAGAAT
Source organism: Chrysopa pallens (assembly GCA_020423425.1). Lineage (NCBI taxonomy): Eukaryota > Metazoa > Arthropoda > Insecta > Neuroptera > Chrysopidae > Chrysopa > Chrysopa pallens. Next base: position 34,285,613 of record CM035591.1, read on the forward strand.
CGCATAATTACTCTATTTCTGTTTCTCCGTGCCTCCGTCAGCAGATCATCAATATAATTCAAAAACGAGAAGACCGAGAAAGATAGCAAGCTGACACTTATGCGACGTATTCTGGATTTAAAAATTGATTTTAAATCTACCCAAAGATGTATCTGCGAATAATTGAAGAGTTTTCCTTTTAATTTTTTTTTTTTTTTTTAATATGAAGATGTTATAATTTATTGATTGTCATATTATATTTTCAAAGGTGATTACTGTTGTATCATACACACAAAATAAACGATGCTCCTAAGTTGATTATTTCTGTGTTTATTATTCAATTTTTCTTAGCTTATACGCTTTGTCCGGGCTTCCCCTAGAAGTAAACGATCTGTCATTACAGGTCCATTTATTCTAACTACAATATATTGAATTAAATACAGTAATATAATCAATCACCTCCACTAAGATCAAATGTATATTTATTAAATATGCGGACTACGCAATATATTTAAAAAAATTAAAAATATAAACAATGATGACTAAACTTTTTATTATGATGGTCAATTACTTCACTTTATTGTAAATGTGATGTATACGTTTGTTAAATTATAACTTCTCTTGGTTTGTGACGATGTCCCTGTACGAGTACATATATGAGGTTCACGTTGTTGATGATTCATTCTACACACTACTTTGATGTAGTCATACACTCACTCACTACTCACATGAGGTCAAAACGATTTGTTTGTTGTGGTTTGTAGTATGAATTATTATTTTGTTTATTGATTTAATCATTACACCGGTTTCAACTGATTATTTTTAATATTTACAAGTGGTAATTTAATGACCTCCTGGGGGTTATTATACCTAGATTTTTCTGGATCATTCATTTAATTGCTTACGAACAATTAAAGGTTTCATCGAGATATTAGAATTCATATCCTTTTAAATGTAATGATGAATCATATGGGTTAAGTATTAGGGTTGTTAATGTCAAAAAATGAATAATTACAGAATGTTTTGAAACTTTGGCAGTATCTTATATTAAGTACGAACTACATGGAGTTCAAATTTAATAATGACAGGTAGAGCTTTAGAAATATTCAACCAAAAAGCTGTTATGGTATTATGTTTTGATGCAAACAAGCTAGTATGTGTACACAAGTACACACTTTATACCCAGACAGATATATGAGTCGTTCGTGTAGGTTGAATATCTATATTAACAGAAAGACCCTTAATTTTGAAAACCAAATTTGAATTATGTTGTAAATTCTTGGATAGTATATTAGAAAGATACATTCGAAAATAAAAAATCGATAAATTAACAAACGCACTATTTCGAAAGCTTAAGATTAATATATTAGGATTCTCAGAGGAAAGTTTTGCTGTAGTTTTGATTTTCTCTTCCTACATATTTTTTGAATTACTGAACACGAATTTGAAGTTTACGGGGAAAACTTTGTCCGTGCTTTTGTTTTCTGGGCACTTTTTTCAGTTTTTGTTCTATATTTCAGAAGAGAAGCGTTTTTTCAACAAGCCCATTCTATACAAAATTCAAGTAGAAAATTTTTCAAAATATCTCATTTGTATTGATTTTTTCAAAAACTAATCGTTACGCCGCTAGATACTTGGCTAGATATATTAGAAAAAAAATGGGATTCAGAGGAAAGTTTTAACTTTCTCAACCTTCATAGTTTTTAGGTCACTGAATAAGAATTTGATTTTCTGGACACTTTTTGAACCAATTTGGACCCTTTTTCAGTTTGTACCTTCAGAAAGAAAGCATTTTTCAACAATCAAATTTTGTATGGAATGGACTTGTTGAAAATCTTTTGAGATATAGACCAAATACTGAAAAACATGTTGAAATTTGCTCAAAAGTGTCCAGAAAATAAAGGTCCGAGCAAAGATTTTTCCCGCAAACTTCAAATCCATTCAGTTACACAAAAAATATAGAAAAATATAGAGGATAAGAAAATCAAAACAATAGCAAAACTTTTCTCTATACACCAATTATTTTTCTAATCTATTCAGCCTACAACGACAACTTTATTTTATAAAACACAAATCTCCAATAAAAGATGACACATAAAGAGATAACAGAAACTAAAAAGATAATGACTTTTGCAAGAAGCTAAAATAGTGTAAGAATAGAAGTAGTATATCGCATCCTTTTATCCGAAAAAAGGGGAAACATAAAGGAAGTCAATAAAAACTCTTAAATCTATCCTAATACAATCACCTTAAATTACATAAAAATTACTCTGTACTTAAGGTCCAAAAATAACAACAATCTAACATAAATTATTAAATTATATTTAAAATCAGGAAATAACTCCAATTAAGTATAAATCATAAAATAAAAGCTTTAAAATAATTATATAGATTAACTCAACTAAATATCAGTAATCAACACTATCACCTTGTTAAAGTTATTGTTACACACAGTACTTAAAACATTCTTTCATGCAAATCTGCAGTGCAGTTATATTTACTAATTTGGTTTGTTTTAATAAAATAAAGTAATTACTTAATTGCGTGCGTTTTATACAGTGCGTCATGACATATTGGCTTCATCATATTCATTGAAACAAAATTAGAATTTATAATAATATTTATATATTATTTTGAAATTTTGGATCATGTGATGTGGTACTTCAAAGAAAATACAACGATAATCATATTGTGAAATTCCAAGTTTTTTCCTTATATTCTCAGACCAAGTTCCAATATTTTTAATTATTGACAGTTTAGCATAGTTAAAAGACAAATGGTAAATACAAATTTGTTCGGAAAACGAGTTTAATTAATAAAAATTTTTATTCACATTTATCAAATAAAAAATATTCTATTTATTTTTTTAACTTATCAATTTTCTTGTTTATTGGCCAAATTACCTTACTAATTCAGAAATGTAGAATTCCCTGACATTTCCAGGTTTTACAGTTATGTAACCATTATTGTATTATCAAAAAGGACTTTTATTTTGTGATAATTCTTTCAAATGGTTGATATTATAAAATAGGACACGCAACATTATAATCTTCATTTAGCACACCATTGTCTAATCCTCAGATAATGTAGGATTTATCTTCAATATTAAATAATCACTTTCTAATCAACATCAAAATATTTACGATGCTAAATCGTAAAACTTGTAAGGTCGAATAGCAAAGTGACTCGAAAACCAAAAATAACACAAAATAATCGTTATAGCTCCGTTGATTTTAATATACATTTGTCGCTTCAATCGATGTTTTTATTATATACCTATAACGGGATTCGGCCACGATCTTTGCCCGTAATCACAGTAATATAATAGAACCGTTGTCGTAATAACTGACCCATCATGTTAAACGATTTGTATTTCTCATGAATAACCTCAAGATTTAAGGAAATAAAAAAAATTTTCTATTTTTTTGATAAACATAAAAATTACGTCAACTGCTACCACAGTTATTTTCGAAGTTCCGAAATCCAAATTTTAAATTTGTTATTTTATTTTTTTTATATAATATTTTAGTTAATAATCTTTAACATTTTTTGATATATCTAATTGGTTTTGAGTTAGTGTGCTAAATAGGGACATGAAGTTTATACAATTTAATTTATGCCATTTTATTAAAGTTATTTAAGTAATTTTCGAGGTTGCTGAATTCCAATTCGAAATAAATGCTATAATAAATACAGTAAAACAATTTTAAATAATGAAAATAATATATAAAATTTGTTTCTTTTCCTATATCAATATTTTTGAATTAAATATACGTGTTTTGAAAAGTTGAACTAAACGTGTTGGAGCGAATTTTAAATTGTATTATAAACATTGAAAGGACAAAAATTAGTATAGACCTATGTCGACATTTTGCAACTTTCATTTCGTATCCGCATGTTTGATTGTAACGCACATTCAAACGAACGTGCGTGATTTCGATGAACTTTTGTATGAACACGTACGATATAATTTTAAAGTGTAAAATGTCGATAATATATTTCGAAACTCATATCCCAATAACATCTTAATCGGTCAACCCATTCCAGAGATATAGGTTTTTAATAAGAAATATGTGATAATGTGTAAAGGACGTTCCCAAAGAAATTCCAATTACTAATTATTTTAGAATGAAAAAATTTGTATGATGTAAATCAATGTTACTTATTTACGTTAAATTATATAGATAAAGATTTTAATTTTATTATAGAGGATAATCTTCGGGGGCTAATGAACTGATTCTAAAGGTTGGCGATTCGTGCTTAACTAATTGGGAGACTATTCCAATGCAAATTGTGATAACTAAAATTGAAAAATAATGGGATTCGCTGAGATCCTTCCATTACTTTTCTAAGTGTAGAAAAATAAAAGTAATGTCATTGCGCCATTTTTTTGATTCGTTGTCTTTTACTTGTCAGTCACGAGAAAAAGATTGAAAACAATCAAAAGTAGCTAAGCTATTTTCATTTTTATAATTAAACGAATACCCCTTAACATAATTTTTTGAATAGATATATAATTATTGTATTTATTAAAAATGATACAAGAAAAATTATTTTGTTTCCTAATAAAACGTTCCTTTTAAAATCGACCAGAACAGACCAGTAATAAATATGCAATAAATATGATAAATATGCAATTTGAAACAGAAAATTTTTCAAAATTGACTGCTACAATCACACAAGAAAAAAAATTAAGGTAGTTAAGTTAGCTTCTAATTCATATTCAAAAATGCATATTCATACATCACAAGAAAGTTCTGTTCCCATTATTAACAATCTCTTTTTGCTTAAAATGATTTCTTAAAATCGATTTATGTGTGAACAATTTCAAAATTTGTTTCCTGCTCAAAGGAAATGTATCCACATCCAAAAATAGTAGACATTTATTTTATACTCACCCTGGTTCAAATGATTTTCATCTTTCTTAACTGAACTAATTGTACTATACGGATTAAATATATTTCTGATTTTAATTTTCAAATTGGTAAAAATTGCAATATTTAAGAAAATTCAAACCATGGACTGTAAATTTTAAGACTTTAGTATAGTTAAGATAGCAATATCGTTATATTTATAAATATCAAACGGACGGGCAGACAACTGGAAATGGACAAATTAGATGTTTCGGTGAACAGCTATACCAAAATTTTGTTTGTGCGGTCATTATTAAATAGCGTTACAAACTTTAGACTAAAATACTATGACATATTTATGTATGTCGAGTATAAAAATGATCTGGATATTAGACCGAATTCAAAATATTTAATTTTATCGAAGAGAGAGGTTGTACTCTTCATATTTATTTTTAAAACATTATACTTGCCTAGTCTTTGTGTATTATCTCAACGATTATGTTGCTTAAATTGTAGTTACTACAATGTAGTAATAATTTGCGTGAATAAACTCCAATAAAATTCTCCTATATTACAAGTAAAATTTGTTGATGACAAACTTTTATTATTGTTTATTTCATTACAAAAAATATACGAACCAAAATAATTTAATCCATTTAAAAAATGTGTTATGATAATTATAAAAGGTATATGACGGGGGCAGGGCATTCATACAGAAGATGATAAAACATACAAAGAATTTTTGAAACATATCCAAAAGTGAAAGAGGAGAAAATTGCAAAAATAATTTTCGATGTTCAAAAAAATATTTTGGTATGTAGCCAATAATTTTTTTATATATTTTCATTGGGCTACTAAACACAGTATTTAAAGTCATAATAACAAACTTTTTTTTTTCTTCACAATAATACTTCTGTTGATTATTACTTCACCGAATTTTTATGGAACGACAGCAATGAGTATTCGACCTCGGCATCAGAGGTTAATTGTTTATGCTAGTGTCAATGAATACATTTATTTTAGTTTAAAGTATAAAGAGGATTCGGTAGAGCGTAATCGTTGTATTAATTATAATGTATTTTTGCATATCAGGTTTAAACGCATTTTTTACGGTACGAGAGAGCAAAAATTAAATAAAATTCTATTGAAATGGTAACTTCCTATTTTTTCATTCTCATATTTTAAAAAATAAACTAAAATGATCAATTGAGGCGTCATTACTTCACGAAAATGAATTTAAAGTTATTTTTTAAAAATATTACAAAATAGCCATGGTATGAGAACGTTCAAAAGTATTAATTAAACTAACAAGAAGTTTTGCATAAATAACGTCATACATGAGCATAGTGATTATACATTTGGGTCATTCTATGGTAAGAGGACCTATCGATGTACACGGCACCATATATACAGTTACTAATATACACAATCCTTCAAAATTTAAGATAAATAATTAGTTAACTAGTATACACAAATGAGTTTGTGAATAAAAATATTAATTAAATTACATTAATATTCAAAAATTTTTGTGTGTGATTTTTCTATAGAGCACAACAGCTTATCGCAGAACCACCCATAAGTTTTTTTTGTAATGAAATGGAAAACAAACTTTAAGAGCTTTTAACTTTTAAAAAATAAACTAATAATAATATTTTTCGAATTTTGTTTGGTATAAAGCCTAGCTTGACACACCACTGACGTAAACAAAGCTAAGCATTTAAACATTATACACAGTTAGTACTTGGATTGGTGACCGCATTGAATTTGCTGTGTGCTCTGTTGTATAGAATATCCCCAATGTAGTCACTATATGACCTAAGTTGATGAAAAAGTGATTAAAAAAAAAAAAAAAAATTAAGAAATAAAGCCTAGTTTCACATATTGATCGGTAAAATAGCAAATTTTTTTCATTGCATGTTCCCTATTATTAAAGAATACAAAAACTATTATTTTCCTAATATTGGTCACCTAATGAAGAATTTTATGACTAGTAAATTGTAAACTTTCAATCTTATTATTTATGACATTAAAAATAAATTTCCATGTGTACTTAGTCCAAACCTACTTCATTCAACTTAAACATTTTCTATTTGTTTGATTTGGGCAACACTTCATCGATGAGGCAAATGTTTATAAGCACGTGATCGATATATAAACGAAAACGTTAAATTATTAATCTTGATTCCAAAATTTATCGACAATTTTGCATACTTACAGCGTACATAAATAATTATTATATCAAATTCACGAATAATTAATTATTTACAAAAATATAATTACAGTTTTAAAAGATTTGTTAATTTATATTTTTAAATGACAAGTATAACCAATTATCGATAAAAGTCGATAAACACAATAGCCGATTATAATTATAACTGCAGATTGAATACATGGAAATGAATTTAAAATCACATCGAGTCTAGGGATGGCGTCTACCCTTCGCCACTACTCTCTTAGTTATATTCTCTTTGTTCGTAAGACGGTTCATTTTTTAAGACGTAAATAAAAAAACTTAATTAATACTACTAACTATTTCTAAAAAGCCTTCAAAGTCACTGTATTTGATATAAAAAGCCCAAAAAGTGAAATATAAAATTGAAAATTAAAAAAATTTCAAATTTGATTTCCCCATTTATCTCAACCTCATATTTTTAAAAATATGAATAAAAAAGATTTTAAAAGTTCATATATTATTCTGAGTGTAAAAAATATAAATTCAAATATTTTAAATGAGTTTAGTTTAAGTAATTTTAAACTTTCATAAAAAATTGATTAATTTTTAAATATGTGTTCTATAAGATGAATTTAAAAAGTGAAAAAAAACATTTAATTATTGCTCTAACGTCGTTAACAAATAAGCAAAAAAATTACAAAAAAATACACCCCTAAGAAGTATTGAAAGAAAAAAAGCTATCATTTCCCACCTTGTACGTATGCTTAAACTTCAACCCGTCAAGAAAATTTGTAAACACAAAAACATATCAGATTTAATAATATTTTTTCATTGCTAATTGGTCTTTTTAAAAACAATAATTTTCCTTTATTTAATGAATTTTAAAACTTCATAATAAACAACATTGATAAAGTGTGCGAAAAACATTTGAACACTTTAAAAAACTAAAAAAACACGACATGATGTAATAATGTTAAAATAATTTCAATGTTTCCATGATTTTCTTATAAATTTCAGATAATAAGTTTCGAAAGTATAACATCATGGGTGGGCATCCACATATGATGTCACCAAAATAAGCTAATATACAAAATTGATGACATCATATAATTGTAAGTTTCCAACCGTTAGGGTTTAGAAACGCAGTTAAAGATTCATTTATATATGATATTTATGATAATTATTTTCTTTTGGTGTAAGATCCGTTCTTAATGATCCCTTACATCGGATAATGAGTATGTTAAATTTCAAGTCAATTGGGTATTTATATAGTGATCAGTAATATTTCGCTTATATATATATGTAGATTACATAAATAGACACTTACCCTAAAATATTAGGATGTGATAATCGATTCATAAGCTGCACTTCTTTAAGCATATTACGTTGATTTGAACGCGATAAATTCATTTTAAGAACCATCACTTCACCTGTGGTCCTATGTGTAACCTACAAAAAAAAAAAATTTAATATTAAAATTATTTTATAACAATTAGAGATTCATATTTGAGATGCATAAAATCATTAAAAAAAACTGGACTTTAAAAAGAATGTTGGTAGTTGTTATTTTAATACAAAAAATTGCATATGTTGAAGATTTCTTATCGATATTTTAACTCATTAACCTACTTCAAAAAATGTAGAAGCTATCAATCCTATGAAATGTTTATAATATTTACAGAACTGCTCAATATTCGTGTATATTAGTCCATATGAGCCATCTAAACAAATATGCTAGTTTTCGTATATATTTATCCACCTATCAGAATCTAAAAATCGAATTGCAATAATTTTAAAATGAATTAAGCAAACTTTAATCAATTTAGTTCCGGCAGCAGAGCTAGTTTTATCAAAATCGCTTCGAACCTGCAAGGAAAATATTATCGGAAGTATTAAATTGAATATTATCTACTCTATTTTTTATGTGATTGCGGTGAATGCGCCTCCATATTCCCTCGTAACTACTTAACGAATGATCCGATCTTGAATGATATGTCATCAGATTTTTTTATACGGCATGCGTGTTATTGATGATTCCAAATTTTTATCGCAAGTCTATTGAGTGGAGTATCAAAACGAAGGGTTTTGAAAGGCGATTATAAAAAACTTCACAATTTATATATATAAATATTTGGAATGAGAAACGATAACATAAATTTGGCAGTCACATGACGCCTTGTAGATGTGAAACATCAAAGTTAGTCGAATTTTTATAATTAATCAAAACCAATAAAGAAATTGGGAGTAAAAATAATTTTTTTTTATTTCGTTCATTATTATTAGTTGATTTTATGTACGTAGTTGAGTTTTTTTCTTTCAATCAATTTTCTTATTAGTTCTGTTGTTTTTGATTGCTTTTTATGTTTGTATTTATATTTTCAATGCATATCTAATATCACTTCTTATTTAATAAATTGACAATTGCAATAATTGGAAATTGATTATAATCAAATAGATATAGATCTATTTTAATATGGAAAATTGAGGTACAACAAAAATCAATGAAATAATCACAATACATAAATTAAAAATGTTATGTTTTTATTCTGTATCTATTGATCTACGTCATTTTTTGTTGTAATAAACTGTAATCAATAAAGATAATCACAAATCAATAAGACTTTGAAATATACAAAATTTAATTGTTCGCCTGTGCGCACAAATAGAGGATATAGACGAAATAAATGGTTATGCAATAATAATGAACATAATTTTTTACAAAATCAATATTTTAATATAAATATCGCTTTCTTTTTTGTCATTTTAAAGTTAACGAGATAGTAGACGGGCTGAAAGAAACTGTGGAAATAACATTTATTATATTCTGTTTCTCGTTTTAAAAAGAAGGTTATAAGTTAAAAAGCGTTCCTCGATTAATTTAGGCCCTATACAAGAAAAGGCAGGGCGTTTGTTAATTTAAAAAATAATTTAATCAATAAACAAAAATATATAATGTTGTATTATAATTATCTGTGTTAATTTACAGAAATTAAGGAGGAATCGTATGTATAATGAATCTAAGCAGTTTGTGAAAAAATATTTCAAACAAAAGTTGTTTGTTTTTTACAGGCAAACATTGTTTGTCTGATTTTTCATACATCTCTTCCATTTAACAGATCGTTAAATAAGGATTCAGAGACAAAGTTGACAGATTTTTCGCATTCAAGAACTGAAACTTACATTTTACATCAGGGTCTAAGTCAAGCCTTTAAAAATGGTAAAGAGTGAAAAAAAATAGGATGAAACCGATTGGAATAAACGAAACAGAATATAATAAAAATGAAAGGAAAAATAATTTAAGTGCGATCGGAGGTCGTGGCGGGTGTTAGTTTTTCAGGGTAAAACACGGTTTATCTCAATTTTCGGCAAAACTATATGTCCTATGGAAAAAAGTTAAATGGCAAAGTTGTAGGTAATAAAAAGATCTACAACTTTTTTATTACACTTTTTTCACATAACCTCAAAATTGTTTCGATTGGAAATTAGGATGCTTTTTCGATTTTTATTAAAAATAAAGTGAAAAATTTTAACATTTTAAATGAAAAAATTACAAAGTATTTGAAACATAAAAAGGTAAGTTATCAACAAATTTCGTGGAAAACAAATTTTTTTTGTAAAAGATAAAAAACAAAAAACTTAATTAATTAATAATTAAGGTGATTTCAATTTTTCATATTAATTTTGAGGTTAGGACTTGAGGTAGTTTTACCGGAAATCGAGATAAACAGTGTTTTAACCTTAAAAACTTTTTTGTTATATTCTCTTCCGTTTTCAATGGATTTCATCTTACTATTTTTTTTTTTTTTTTGGTTTCAAAAATTTTTGACCCTGGTCTATTTTAGTTCAACAATATGTAACCAAAATTTCAGCTCGCTATGTCTTCTATGTCTTCTTGATTTATCTTGATGACACACACAAGATAGACAGAAAAACAGGAAAATGAAAATGGATATGTGATTCCATGAACACCCAATACTTTTGTTAGTTACATTCTTTAGGCCAAATTTAATACAATACTCTCATATATTTTATATATGTCGGATATAAAAACAACAACGAAATAACGTTTTCCATATTATAAATTTCAAATGTAACAATTTGATCGTTTTATACAGCACATATAAATAATAGGTTGTTGTTTCAATTCACAAAATTTGTTTTTGAAGCTCCTGGTACAATAATATATGTATAAACCTATGATTATAATTAAATAAATAAATAAATATTTCATTATTTGGTAGAAGATTAAAATCACATAATTTATATTATAATAAAAAAAAAAATAAAATAAAAAAATTAAAGAAGAAAGTGTTTTTTACTCATCTTACTATTATTATACGAGAAATATGCCTAACTTGATATAATAAAATGTTTGTAAACAGTACGTATCTACTTATTTATATTAATCATAAGAATAATATATACTGGGTGTAAAAAAAAGGACGAGGTACCAGAATATCTAATGAAAAATAATGATTTTAGACAAAAAATGTAAAATGAATTTGATAAGTGACTTTGAAAACAATTATCAAAAAAATTTTGAACTAAACTTGAAAATGAATGAACCCTTTTGGAGATGGGAAATGAATCGAACCCAAAACTTTACGCTGACAAATGTACACAGATTCTGTGGTGGAATTGATTCTAAACTTCATTTTAAGGTTAAATTTGATTTATATGTAAATATATCGAACTACCGTAAATAATTATTTTCGTAAAAAATAACAGTTTAACATTTTTAATTCTTTATCAAGCATAAAATTGCAAGGCCAACATTTTATTTAATACAATTCTAAAACCTTAAAATTTTTGTTTAAACATTTTTTTTAAATATCCTTATTTTCCTAGTATGTTAATTCCAGTGCCCCGGTTTTTTTATATAGCCAGTATATCGAGAATAACATTAATAATGGAACGATTTAATTACTTTTCAGAAATATTTTTATATTCGATATATATAGAATATGACAGAGTATAAGTTTTAGTCTAAAGTTTGTAACGCTAGCAAATATTGACCCCACAAATTAAATTTTAGTATAGATGTACACAAAATCACCTAATTAGTCCTGCTGTTTGTCTATCCGTTCGCCCTCCTGTAATCAAGAAAACTCAAATACGAAAGGAGATAGCGAACTGAAATTGTGGTGTTTTCAAGGCCTATAAAATTAAACCAAGTTTATTAGAACAAGCAAAATCGATCCATTGAGTCCGATGGATCGATTACTCAGCTTTTGAACCATAAAAGATACAGAATTCGAATACAAAAAAGTTTGTTTCTTAAACAAACAACTTCTGTTTGAAACATTTTTTCATAAAATGTATGTTATTTCAGTTCAAATTTAGATATAATCATATATAATTATAATACATATTATATATGTAGTTATAACTATATAGACTGTATATTCACAGTATTTAATGAATGTTCATGATTTAAAATAGTCCAAAAATTGATATACTCAACCATATGTTGAGTTATTATATGTTTGTGTTGTTTAGTTTACTCAATGTATAATCTTATCAAAACTGCATATATTATTTTTCATACACTCTGTAAACTTGAAAAAACATTGGATACATACGTATTGTACACAAATGTTGATTTTTAATTTAATGTTTTATTGAATAATGATAATGTATTCATTATATTCAAACAAATTGAAAAGAAAGTTGTGAAGAATGATGCGTTTTATTTTTTAAAAGTATCTTCTATTGTCTGCTGCAAATTCGCTTGCGTGCATTTTATTTACATCAAGCATGTCGAAAGTAGATAAATCTTTTAAACTTGAAATATTTATAGAGCTCCGTTTAATTATTCTCAAATTGCTTTTGTGGATAAAATATAAACTATTTACCTAATCAAAAAAAAACTTGAGGTGAGTAAGTATCAAATCAGTTTTTTTTAAGCTAGTTTCAAAATGGATATTTATATTAGTTGAAAAAAGTTAAAATCATTTATAAGTTTTACCAATTTAGTTATAAACAAGCTCGTGTCCATTATAGAGGTACGATTTTCAAGGGGATAAAATGATACAAAATAAAATTTAAAATTTTCATACTTTCTAATAATAAAATTTAAAATTTTAGCAATATTAATTTCTATTTCTCATATTTTATCTCGTGCATGATACATGGGATTCAAAATTCATGAATTTTGTAAAGAAATTATGTGACCTTGATGATCAGATACTAGCGTGAATATAACCTTAAAATGTAACCTGTATTATTTGTATTTAACGATTTATTATGAGATGTTTATTACAGTAGTGAATTGCACAGTTATAATATTTAATGTGTATATAAATCGGATATAATTTTCACTTGAGAAAAGAATTTATTTTTCATTTGAATAATTTTCAAATATAAATAAATCCACTATTGTTTAAATAGATATGCATGTATATCAAGATTGCATATAAATTTCTAATTTTATATTTTATAATTTAATAATGATTTTCTATGTAATAATTTTTCTAAATCTATTTATATAGTAATTAAAAATACTACACACACTATATTTAATTGTTAATTAAAGTAATAATCAGTACAACCAAATACTTACTGTATGATATACTAAATCATTCTTTAGTTTCTATGTCATATTATATTTTATTTGTACTCCTAAAAGTACAATATTATTTCAAATAATTATAAAAATACTGGGTACATTCGTTTGAAATATATAGCTGTACTGATATTGTTGTGGAGTCTTCAGATTATAAAAAGTCGAATTGTCGAACTTATTTTAATGAAACCTCGTGGACATTAATGGCAGGTTACCGGGAGTGAATTAACCTACTTTTTGGTACTCCCTTCTATACTCAAAATAATTGAATCAGGGAAAAATTGTAGATTAGCCAACTCCATCCGAATTTAGAACTGTGCAAGTAAAATTTGAATACAGGAATTTTTTTCTAATTTCTGAGATAACAGATAGAAATATTTAACAATCTGTAATTGTTGATTTAGTGATCAGTATCTTTTACAAACTTCGTAACATTTTGAGTTAAAATGAGTGTCAACAATTTCTCAAACAGATCTGATTTTGATAAAAACAAGGTAAGTATAAACATAACGCCACCTTTCCCAACACAAATTAGTGTAATTTTTCAAGCTTTCGAAGGATTATAGTCTGATATTTAACTTTTTACATTTACAAAATAAAGAAAAACCAATTATTTTTGCTCATTTTTAGTAAAACATTGTAGATATTTATGTATTAATAAAAACAACAAAAGGATTCATTTGTTTGATTCATTCAATTTTACCACAGTAAATATTCCTCTTAATGTATAATAATTATTCTATATTCTATAAGTTTTTTTATTCTTTATTTATTCAAACGATAATTACTCACAAGGAAACATATTGAATTTCAATTATTTTTTTACTTTTTAAAAACATTACTTTTATTTGTTAATAAAATTACTTTTATTTGTTTTTATTTATAAATCAAAAAATATATAATTAAAAATATGATTTTTTTTAATGAATTATTATTATATGGATAGCAAAAGAAGATAATGATGTTTACCTTAATATTTCTTTAAAAATTTCTTATTTAATTAATAATAAAAATATTAAATATGTCATAAAAACCACAAAATAATATGACAATAAAAAATGATAATAATAATCGAAAATAAACAAAATTTAAATTTTTGAAATTAATAAAAATTATTTAAAAAAATATGCAAAATTAAATAACTCCCAGATAGAAATGATAGTGCTGAGAAATAATTATTTAAAAGTTATCAATTTAGAGATATAATTACTTTAGTCCACACATCTTTTTGATTCGCAAAATTGATATAGCAAAGGGAAAAAAATTATGTAGAAAATTATGGTAGCATTGCAATTTGTTTCTATCCTTAAGTGTGCACAGTTGACACATAGTACGATTCACTATGTGTGTCTGTCACTCACTAACCATACCTACTCAAAATACCCATTCAGACGTTCCACATGACGACCGCGATCGTTGAGGTCGCAACGTAAACGTCTTTAATGACGTCATTATTCTCGGCCACACCGAGGTCATAACGACCCACGTTAAAAAGGTATCGAAATGCACGTTGATAATATTGGCGTATTTTTAAAGTTTAAAGAATTTGATAGAAAAACTTACTTTGTATGATCCTGAAAACTACTAAAGTCGCAGAGTCAAAAAAGAGTATTATTAAATGATAATCTTTATATGGTGATAAAAAATTAATTGTTAACAATAAATACTTAATACGTAAGATACTGTAGTTAGAAACGTATATCGTGTAGCGCATACTAACGAAACTTTACTCTTCGTACAGTCAGTGTATAGTACATGGAGGGAACTTTTTAATTGATTGATGTGACACGAGTAGCTAAAATTTGTAACAAAATATTCGCATTCTAGAAAATAGAATTATTTATTCCATTATTTACATGTAAATTGTATAGAAAATGCCAAACAAAAAGTATTGAATAATTATAAAAAATGACATTTAATTGTAGTTTTTGTGTGGAAAATTAAAAAAATTACCAAAATAATTGTATTAGTAATTATTTTTAATTGTATTAGTAAATTTCCTATGTTAAATATATACCTTTTACAGATTCAAATATAATATAAATAAATATTTTTGTAATTCTGTAATTTTAAAAATGTCTTTTGATAATTTTAAGAATGTCTTATTATGATACCTATTAATTAGTTTTCTTCTAATATTTATTTATAGAATGAATTAAAAATAATATTTAAAATAACCTTGAATTTAAAAACTAACATTTTTAATATCATCAATTACAGTTTTTTTTTTTTCTTAAGAAAATCTTAGTACTTAGTACATTTTTTTGTTAACAATAAATTTTTAAAACCAATAATTTTCGGTATGTTTTTTTTAAAGAAAATGTTAATAAATAATGTAAAACAACAAATCTGATTTATCATTTGTTTTTATGTATTTATTGAATATCGTATTTCTTAAGATATTTTGGTAGCCAAATGACTAGTTAACCCAATATTTTTTTGTGTTTATTCGAAAGATTATAATTAAATGCACCTATAGAAAAAAATCAGATAAGTCTAATGAACATATTTGCATTTTTATTAAACTTATACTAAAATTTAGAACGGATAAAACCTGAATGTAATCACGCAGAAAATGCGTGATTAGTGGACTATCGAAAACGATTCAACTTTAGGCATAAATTGAATACCCTAATTTGCGTTTTGATGTTATAAACAATATCAATGTGTATTGTTGTTGTCAATTTTTATGATAGTATTACAAGATTATAAAAACTGTTTTTTGTTTTAACTGCGCAAATATTTACAGTAGGACACTAGTATTTTCCATTGTTTATAACAAATATAATTAATTAATAAACAAATGGATAAGAAATCAGTGGCAATTCTTTAAATATCCGACATATTATTGAGTATCGATCCTGAACTGTTTTTAGGCTTTCGAATTAATAAAACACACTAAATATGCAGGTCATACAGATATAAAAAAATTGTTATATAATAATGAGTATTACATTTTATATGTGTTCATTATATGAAGTTGAGTTGAAATATTTGACAATATTAACAATATACTACAAATTACAGCCATCTTATAAGATAATAGAATAAAAACATATTCGACTTAACTTAAAGTTATTTATTTTTTGTAAATTACACGACATAAAATGTAACAAAATTTTTGAAATTTTATCTGTCACGGAAAAACGCCCTGTGATTGATGCATATATAATGTAAAATTTGGTAGTAAACGAGGATGCCATGACTGATTCTTGTCTTGTTGTGGTTATATGAACTGTCTTACTAGCGTGCTACGTCACAAGTACCTTACAGAAACGTCGTTTTTGAAAATTTAAATTTTAACATAGACTTTCATTAGTAATAAACTTTTTCTCGAAAATATCAATGTAGTGTGCTTATTATGTAAAAAAAGAATTATTTCGAAAAATTCGGCAGCCTATTTTGACAAATCTGAACAGTTTACGAAAAATTGTTTAAAACAAGATTCGAATCTTCATGAACTTGAATTTTCCTACTATCTATTATTTCATTGATGGACCTGCATCCAGTTGACCAATTTTACTCACTCACTAACTTAAAATCACTTTTTAGGTTTGGATGCCAAAATTGTAACATGAGCATAAAATTTTATATAAAAAAAATTTGTTATTTGTTATTATTAAAAATAATTGAGCTAGAGCGTATTCACACATATACACACATTGAATGTGTGTATTTATATATGATGTGTGAAAACTTCTAGAAAACGCTAGCTCCATTATATTTAATAATAGCCAAAAAGAAGAAGACAAAAACTTTTTATATGTAAAGATTTATGTTCAACAATTTTTGTTTGGACTAACTACTCCGCTTTTGACCCAACTCAACTTCCACCCCTTTCAACTTGATAAAAGACTAGTAATGTGCATGATTGATTCGTGGTGCTAGAACATGGTTCCCGTACTTCGCATACTATGATTCATCATTAAAAAAACATTTAAGCTTTTACAGAAAGACCGTTACACACATCTCCTACGAACACTTAGTCTATTCGTCCTCATACTTTAGGTGTAACACAAACAAATAATTTTAATTAAAGTGCTGCTTCAATCTGTCGGTTCGACTGACCTCAATTATTATAGTGTTTTAAATATAATCAAATTACATACAATTAAAAATAGTATCGATTTATTATGCAAGAATTTATCGATAACGGTGTTAGATTAATTTAAATCCAACCATTAGGATATATACTACATTCATTGATAATGTTATTTATTTAAATTTTCAAATTCACCTAAAACATATTAGTCAAGTATACTACACAACAGCAAACAACCGTATTGATTATAAATTATAGTAAACACTTAACAGTTCACAGACATAATATATTTATTCATTTGTTTACTTTTTTTTAACAATTTAGTTTAAATACAGGGTGCGAAATGAGATGATTAGATAAATAAAATTTAAAAATGAATACACATTTATATATGAAACGATATGTATCATTTCTACAAAAATAAAATTATTTTTTTGTTAAATTTTTTTTTCACACGTTAAATAAGCTTCGTTTTAAAAATTATGCTTGAATAATTATTTTAAAATATTACTGAATGTTATCATCCGAAGGTTTAGAATATACTGCAAAGTTGATAAGGGACTTAATCGTATCTAAAAACTTAATTATAAACTGGTGCAAGTATACCCAATTCCAAGCCTCTAATTAGGACGACACGATTTAACTGTTTTTACTTTGAACTTACACACACACACAGATTTTAGCAATTATATGTATCCTTCAATTTGATACGATATTTTCTGTAATTGTAACGAAAAAGATCACTTTTTACTACAAAATTGTATGTGGTAAAACGCTGACATCATTTTTTTCCCAATTTTGTCATCCGATTTTTTTTATTTTTTCCTTATATAAATTTTTGTACAATATCTTACCTAATATTCTTGTTATCGATATCATATAATTGTGCAATAAAATTTTCCGCAATCCAAAAATGAAAACTTTGAATTTTTACTTGTAGAACTTGCATGCGTATTATCATTTGTTTTAAATACGTTTGTTTTATTCAAACTTTCATAATTACATAAAAAATTTTAATTTAAATACTGTAATTTCTTGAACTGCTTGAAATATTTATATTGTCTAACAATTAAAAATTAAATTTATAAGAAGCTCAATATTCTTTTTATACTCAACATATCAATATGTCAAGAGTATATTAGTTTTAGTCTAAAATTTGTAACGGTAGGTAGCATCTAATTAGTCCATTTCTGTTTGTCCGTTCGTCTGTCCAAAATAAATAAAAACAAAAAAGATATAGTGAGCTTTAAAATTTTAGATCTAAAAAGTGAGTTTAAGTTTGTATAAGAAAAATTCTAAGACAAAAAATGTTAATTTGTTCTTTCAAAATAAACATTTGTAACAATTTTTTTTTAATTGTTTAGATTATCCACAATTTTAGCTAATAAAACATTATATAATGTGTGTATTTATAACTGTATAAACTAAGTATTGAGTGTATTTTATTAACACTAATGATTAAAATGGTTTAAACATTTATATTCAATCACATGTCGAGTATCTAAACAATTAACAGTGTCGGTTGTTATCTTCATTTCTTTTTTTTTTTTTCCTTTTACTTTGAAGCTATTTTTCCTAACTGATTTAAGAAGCTATTTTTAAAAATAGCGAAGGTAAAATACAGAAAAAAAATAGTGAAAATATTAAATTTTAGCTTTGCATGAGACACTCTATAAAAAAACACTACAAAAGTGATTTGGAACCATGCAAGTTATTTTAATGATTAAAAAAAAAACATTTGTGGGTTTTTTTGATAAAAGTTATTTCACAAAGAAACAAACAAGTTCGTTTACTAATACACTATCATATGCGACTTCCATTATTGTATTTAAAGGATGGTTAAAGTTTATCCAAAAAATTCATCGAATTTTAGCCACTTTTTTTTCGTTAAAAGAGAAAAAATAAGAAATATTTTTCTGAACTAAGTATTTAAATTAAATAATCAATTTATTCATGGTCACATGTTAATCTTTGCAATATAATAAAAAAATCGTCATATAACCATTTAAAATTTGTTCGGTTTGTTTTTTTTATGATTATTCCTTTGTGTATTTTAAATAATTTCATAAATAAAATTTCGATTTTTAACATCACCTTGCAAATATTACAATTATTAATGAGAACTCTAGGATTTTTCGATTTTTTTGCCCCAATTTCCTAGATCAAATTATTTTGTATTTTTATAAATACGTATTTCGACTACAAAGCAGTGTCATCATCAGTATGAATTAGCTAGTTGTAATGATTCTCTGAGGAGATGTTACTCGTTGCTAATTTGGTGACGGTTTGCACGGTGCAAAGGTGTCTCGTATTTTTGGTTCTTATTCTACTTTTAATTTTCATGTTTGTAACAATAGAAATAGTTTTGAATGCAGAAAATAATTCTAAAAGTCAATCGTATGAAGTTTCAATGCTAAATCATTATTTGCAAAGTTAATGGTTCAATTGGTCATGTCAATTAAAACTTCAATAAAATTCATATTTCAATTAATATTGGAAACCAGAACATTTAAATTATTTCACAAATAATTTAAATAAGCTATAAAATTAAACTAGTTATGAAAACGCAACTAATTTGAGAGGAAAATTCTTTATCCCATGCAGTGTAATAATAATTAATTTGATTATGGAAGTTTAAACCACGATTCGAATTCATTCTTATAAATTCCTAATAAAAAGCATAATTATGACTCAAACTGATTCATATTGGTTAAGTCAACTATTGAGTATTTACAACATTAAGAAACAAATATTTTGAAAGCAACAATGAAGGTGGCATTTTGTATTTTAATTTGTATCATTTATGGAATTCAAAATGGTTATAATATGACACTTGCTGATCAAAATCCAATAAAGGTGTCAGAATCAAATATCCTTAAGGAACAAAATTGTGAATGTACAAATTGGGAATATTGCCGACAAATTGCAGGAGAAGTCAACAGCGAGTAAGTTTTATTCGATTGTTTTTTATTTAATTATATTACAAGAGTTTATAAGAGATTTGAAAGTTCGTGCAAACCCCAAGTATATTGCAATATTTTGTTATAAACAATTTAATGTTTAATAATTTTCTCGCATGTATTCTAGCAAAATCTTTGTTGAATAATAAACGTGATTGGAAGGCATTTATCATAATTTCACACATTGTCAATATCATCAACGATGTCGCTACCCTAATTTTCTTTATTTTAGTGGTGATGATGATAAGTATTTCTGTTCTACATTCTCCGACTTATTAACTGGGCTAATAAAAACAAATAGTATTTACTAATAGGATACAAAAAAACTTTTTGTTATAAATGTCGATCGTTAAAACAGAAAACACAGCACAACTCACTCAGAATAGTTTTGCAATTAATAATAGCAATAAAATTTTGAAATAATGCGTAATAGCATTTTCTTATCAAAAAAACATTAATTTCATTCAACAATTTTTAAATCATTCATTAAATATTTCGTCTATAGAAAGAAGATTGATTAGCTAGAATGGGAAACAGTATCAGTTGTGAGTAAATTGAAAATTAAATAAAATATCATCCAGTTTATAAAAACGTTAATTAAAAATTTTCCTTGATTTCATTAAAAAAATTAATGTTCAATTTTAATTTTTTGAAGCAGAAAAGTGTGCACAACAAACAACAACGAAACAAAATTAATTGCTACTAAATTTTCATATTACATATTTGATTTCCTTGTAACATCTTAAATCTCCAGATTTTGACTAAATTTTTTATTACTTTAATTGAATTGTCTTTACTCTACGAAAATAGAACAGAGGTGTTTTTTTTTTAATCTTTACAAATGGATGGTTGTTTAAAAGCCTTGATTAAACCAAGAGCTAAATTACATATAATGAAATTAAAAAAAAATAAATAACAGTCGACTCACTAGAATCAACTGTTCAAGATCCTGAACGCATTGAATCTGAATGTAAATATGATATAACTAACGTCACACATAAGTATGATGATATTACTGGATATTAAGGTATGAATGTCATCAAATATGATATTTAACATTATTAAAATACAATATTGATGATGGTATCATACTGTCCAGTAACATCATCAGGGTTTTTGAAACACAGACTATATATAATATTTTGTTTTTCCAAGAAAAACAAGGATATTAATAAAAATCTTTAAGACCTTTTAACGTTTTCTAATCAATTTTAATTCAATTTTCGAATTTTGTAAGGATATTGAGTCTTATTTCACATTTTGATAAGTAGAATAAGGAAAATCAATAAACTACACAATTAACAACTCACTAAGAACTATCATACCCATTTTTGAATGCAAAATAATTTTTTCCAGTGTTTATTGTCAAGGATCTTATTTAAATGTGTGTTGTATAATTCCAAAACCGCAACATAAGGAAGATAAAAATTCTGCGAATAATCAAGCATTGGAGGTGACAACATCAAAATCAAGTGAAGTAATCCAAAATGATTCGTCTAGTTCTACGAGTAAACATGTATTGGAAATTACAACATCAAAACCACATAATGAAGAACAAACAAAAGAGGATAAATAATATGTTGTTCAATTAATTTAAAAAACGTAAAATATAAAAAAACTTTACGAATATATATATATCTGTCACTGTTATTATGAATCATAACAAATTATCAGTCATTAATTTTTAAACATATCAATATTATCAATTCTTCATAAATAGAACTGTTAACAATACAATACTTCAAAAGATATTTTAAAAAAAATGTCATTTATGAATATTTCAATTTTTATGCCATTTATATTTATAGACCATACTATGATAGATAAATTGAGTGTCATCTTGTGTTTCAAAACACATATCAGCGCACTAGCCAGAACGATATGAGGTTATCATAAATATATTTACATTGCTAATATACAATATTGAACAACATCATACCGTTTTGGTCAGTGTGCTGGCATGTGTTTTAATAAAAATAACAATAAGGACCAAGTTTGCACATGCTAAAAATATAAGGTTCATTTGATGTGACATTTTTTTTCTATTTTTTCTAAACACACATGTAACTAATTATAAATGTATTTTTATTAAAATTTTTCTAATAAATAAAAAGTAAATTTCCTTTAAAAAAATAATAATAATTTGTAATTACAAATAGAAATATCAATACGTAATTCAAAAACATGTGGTTTAAAATGAAAAATTCAATTACTACAAAAAATACAAAAATAATTTTATAATTAATTTATTTTTTAAAATATATTATCGATCAAAATCGATAAACGAATTTGTTTTTGCTTTTATAAAACCAAATTAATAATATTTGTTGAATTTATAGGTTCTAATATGTTCTAATTTAGAAAAAAAATTTTAAATGATAGTTATTAAGTTTATATTCGAATTCAGTGGTTCACCGCATCTTTACAAAACTAGTAACAATAAGAATATAAATCAAGAGATAACTCTATTTGTATGCGACTGGTCAGAGCAGATTACCCTTTTTTCAGAATACAACCATTATAGATTGTCAAAATAAGGATAATGAAGTGATAACTCACTCCTTGTTTGCCACTATATGTTAAATGAAAAAATTCCCACTCTCGTGTTCATAATTTTTTGGCAAATGTAATTAACATTTGCTCAAATTTTGATAATATACAAAGCAAAGATATACCGATAATTTCAAATATAAAAATGTAGAGAATCAAAATTAACATGACTATTCTAAAATGAAGAAATTTGCTTACACATCTATTGTGCAACAATAAAATTTATCTAAAACTAGCATCATCGATAAATGATGTCCTGTTTGAAATTTGCGTTCGAGTAACATCATAGTGCGGCAGTTAAACTACCTGATAATCATAGTTACACAAATTCACGGCGAGTGTGTGTGTTATTATGTCGGAATCATTTTCGACTAAAAGTTTTTCAGTGATTGCATTCTCAAAGTTTACGTATTGAGTCATAAAAAATATTATATTCTCTACCTTAGGT
Organism: Chrysopa pallens; assembly: GCA_020423425.1. Classification (NCBI taxonomy): domain Eukaryota; kingdom Metazoa; phylum Arthropoda; class Insecta; order Neuroptera; family Chrysopidae; genus Chrysopa; species Chrysopa pallens. The sequence goes on from CM035591.1 coordinate 34,309,183, forward strand.
TTTGGTGATAAAGTAGGTATCACAAAATATGATTTGATAGTCTGACATGAAATATTTGTTTTTGTTTTTTTTTTTTGTGTGTTTATTTGGAACAAAGTAATTTTAAAAATTATATTAGCTATATGTCATTCGGTGTGTAAATAAATAATTTTTTTAAATAAAATTATTGTGGTATCGAAATTGTTTTGATGACATAAACATTTCAAAGTTAATGCTTTTGATTGTTGGCTAAATGCCCACACATTTCATTTTAAATATGTATCATATATATATATATGCATCGAGCAATAAATGTGTGCAAAAAAATTTTTCGATTCCTAGTCTAATCGTATTTTTTTATTGAATATAATAGACGGGGATGGATTTAGCTCAGATATTTTTCGTATAGATCCTAATATTATTTCTAGAATATTACTGTAACTTTTATTAATAAATACTTTGAAAATTTAACTTTTCCCCTATTTATATCACTATAAATTAAGTAAGTTTGATACAGATACTTTTATCAAGCTTACAGAAAAGAAAATTTGAAAAGGAATTTAAAAGGATAAGAATCTGACCAACATTAAATTTTAACATACCATTATCCTTACAATAAATAAAAATTCGAATGTTGTTTCACTTTTGTATTTTATATCACCGATATAAATGATAATAAGCTCCAACTTAAAAATAAACAAAAATCTTATTTCTTGAAGTGGAATGTCAATGAAAATTAACGAAGGAGTCGAATCTATAAAGTCGTGCTGATAACTCCTTGTATGAAAGTTGATTGAAAAATAAAGTGTAGATAGTAAAATAACTATTATTGCAATAAATATTTTATAATAAAATGTGTAGAGAACTTGATATTCTCTGTGAATTTTCAACATTTTCATCATGTCAACAGCCTTATTTATGATTTTAAGTGTGTACTGTTATATTTGAAGAATTAAGAAATTCCGTATTCCTTCAATATGATATACAGTTCACATTGGAATTCCAGATCATTTTTCGGACGACATACCGGTCTATAAACAAAAAAAAACTACGGCCGCTATAAATTTGATCTGTTTTCAAATTTTTTTATATTATTATACAAACTATCTTAATTTAATTTTGTTATATCTTGCGAAAATTTTCTTTGACAGAAAAAAGTTAATTCGGTTCGTAAATATTACTGTTTCTTAAGATACAATCATGTAATTTGTAGCTTTGATGTATCTCCGTTCAATAAGTAGAAAATGAGCTATGTTTGAAACGTTCAGCCTCTCTTCATAATAAAGATAGAACTTCGTTTATGTCAAATAATGATAATGTTTCCTGAGAGGTTTATCCTAGATGTACAAAACTTATAAAATTCGTATGATTACACACATTATCGGAACTTGGTCTTGGAACAACAATGTTTTGTAAAAATAAAAAAACTAAATTATTATAATTAAAAAAAATTTACTATATTTGTAGTTTTGTTACTTATTTTTAATTTAATGAATACATATTAGAATCCCCGTGTAATGTAGATCTCACTGAAAATACACAGAAAACTACAATTTTCTTGATTGCATAAAGGGGAGGGTTTATCCTGGCTACGATTGAAAAAAAACGCATAGCAAAAATGTTGGTATTTAAAAAATTTATTTCCAACGAATTCTAAAACCAAATATTGCAACAACAAAAAAACACAATTTTCCAAATTTTTCTGATCATTTCACATTCAATGCAAAAACCGCCTTCCTACTTTGTAAGGAAAACAATTTTCTATTTTTAGAGATTTTCTACAAAAGCGGAGTTTCCCAATAAGTATTCAACAAATTTCCTGAATACGATAAACATGCGTAGCACATTTAATCAAAATCTTACAATGTGTTCTTAAGTTACAGCAGAATAATCATAGATAGACACAGGCAAACGAAATAGAATAATCGTCTAGTTAAACTAGAAACTTCCCTCGTTAGGTAACAAATTTTAATTGATTTTAAAGGAGAAAATCTACCTGTACAGAAATACACATGTAAGTGGCACACATTTTATTAATTCATTAATTTTTTTATTATCTAATATTCTGATTTTAATATACTAATTCATTATACAGTACATTGGAATAAATAAATTCCGTACTAAAAAAACAGAACAATATAATAAATTTGAATATTTATACGTCATTGTTAATAAGCTAATATCATTTGTCATGTTAAAATAATTTTCGTTTTCCCTGTTGCCAATCAACTAATTTAACTTCTGATAATACGAATCATATCTGTTAAGAACAACAATTATGCTGTTGATATATTTTTATTTGATTTACAAAAAAGATTAAAATTTATTTTTCTAATTAGTACCAAACAGAGTCAAGTATAATAAAACTCAGATTAAAGGTAAATATTAATTAAAGCAATATTGAAATATTTAATCTTATCTTAATTACTTTAAGAACAAAAATATTACCGCGAGTATTAGGTGTTGAGCAAATACATATCAAAATTTACGTAAGTTATATGGGAAAAATATACTATATCTCTTAATCAGTTTAATCAATTTTTACAATGAAACCAATTTTAATGAGGTAAAGTGTTCTGTAAACCTGCGAAATGTATAGCTCTAAAAGAAGGCAAAAAAACAGTTGGAAAAAATTCGGAAAGTTAGATTTTATAAATGTAGGAATTAAATAACAGCCGATTATTTAATACATATTAGTTAAAAGAGCCTAAAGTTAACTTTCAGTTAGTTTAGCATTAAAGTTAACATAAGTTTGAGAAAACACTTTCTATATTAAATTTTTATGTTTCCATAGCTTTAAAAAATTAAAATTTAAATATACGCACACCATTGATAATATGTGTCTCCATTGATAAATCAATAAAGGGATTAATTTCTCTAAGGAATATTTTACAGATAGAAATATCAACACGTAAAATACCAAGATTAAAAGATGAAAAGTTCTAAGGATGTGTGTTGTCCATTTTAGGGAGTTTGTCGAGCTCAGTGTAGAATACCGTTAGATATGCTTTTAAAATACAACTTTTCTAGATTTCTTTCTTGTTAGGCGAGCATTTTTCAATCTTTAAATTGAAAATCTAATTTTGCAATATGAAATTACAAATACTCTATAAATATTTTAAGTCAAATGTTAAAAATAATTAAATATTTTTGAATATAAAGCAAATCGAGCGATACACACATGCAAGATAAAATATTATAAACAAGAAAATTTATATACTTATTGTTTTGCGTATAAAAAAAAATTAATACTTTTCTTTTTACTAATTTCTATATTAAAATATATTTTTGATAGTAAAAATCTGTATATGTAGATTGAAATTTATATTATTATGTATAATATACTTAAATTAAATATATACAATTTTAATTGTTTAAATACTCAACATGTGCTAGTGTATCAATGTTTGTACTAATTTTAATCATTAACATTCATAAAATATGCAGCCCAAGTATACATATAGATTGGTAATGTATATTATATTTATGGTGCAAAAGTTGTTTGTTTTGAAAAACTTATTTTTTGTCTTTATAATTTTCTTCTATTTTTTACGGTTAATAAGTTGGATCAAGGACCTATTAGTGCCACTGGAACGATTTTGGTCGTTCACGAATATAAACTCACTTTTTAGATCTAAAATACAACAACAAAAATTTCAAATCTTTCTCTGTTTTCGTTTTAGAGTTATCTTAATGACGGACAGATAAAAACGGACCAATTAGGTGATTTTATGAACTGATACCAAACTCTTGTTTGTACAGTCAATATTTGCTATAGTGAATCGTTTTTGTTAATTAATTGTTTATAAACAAAAGTTTCACGTGTACATTTTTATTCTAGAATTTGATTGGTTGTTTAAAGGTTATATTCATTTATAAATAATAGTTTTGAACTTTTAACGTTCTAGCGGCACTGTAGGTACATATTATATACTTATAATATAAAATGTAAAAACCAAAAAAAAAAAAAATAATAATAATAAAAGAATCGATAAAACAAGTCTTAATGCGACCTTCATGTTTCGACTACCTATCTTGTGGTCTAAGAGACGGTCATAGATGCATGGAACCCAATTTACAGATTTTAATCATTTACTGAATTTATTGAGTTCCATGAATTCGTATACTTAAAATTTGCAAGTGCTTTCCATATTTTCTAGCGTTATAGACTTATAATATACTCTCATATATTCTGTATATGTCGGGTATGAAAAAAATGCACTTATGAATACTTCACATATGCCAGGCATATCATGCGGTGTATGTCACATCATCTTATTGAACGTACCATACCTACTTAACAAAACTCGAAATAAAATCAGAGGCATGTATGTACGTGCGCCTATCATGACCTTGGCCAAGTCATGCCAAAAGTTTTTAATAGAATTAAATGAAAATGTATCAACTATAAACTATTACCGTACTGTTTAAAAGCAGAGTCATACATAAGGTGTTTTATTAGTGTCATAGGTCACGCAGCATATGAAATATTGGTGCCAGTAAGTACTTAATGTATTATGTCCCCACACAAACATACCGTAATAAATACCAAACATTACTACATGTGTATTCGAATACAAAAATAATGGTCCAATTAGAAATATTAGGTTATCTATCTAATACACCAAAAATATGAAGAAACATGATTTGTGAAAAGGCATAACACAATGGAGAAAAACTTGTACATTCATTTTTATGATTTAGTACAGAGTCAACATAAATCGTTAGATTATCGATGATTTTATTTCCATAGACCAAACAAAAAATTTCGCAATATACATAAAAAGAATCTATATACAAAAATGTTGAAATTAAAAAAAAAAAAACAATTTTGTAGTTAAAAATTATTTTTTAACATTCATACATTCAAAGCACTATTCCTAGGACACAATAAATAAATCTTACTGGCAACCTGATATATAATTTTAAGTCTTCTGACAGTATATCTATCTGATGTCCGATCTAAGTGAAGAGTGTACAAATAAAAGTCTATTTTATATACAATTATCTCAAAAGTCATTTTTTGTGAATTTCATAGCTCATCAATTATAATGAATAATTCTGAAAATTTCTTAACCTCAGTGTATACGAATTTTAATTAAATACAAAAATAAATATATAAGAAATAGAAAACAATGCAGAACAAAAATTATTTATAAAGAATATCTAACATAATTTATTCAATTTTAATACCAGGCATAATGTATATAGTTAATATATGTTTGAATATTAAATTTAGTTTAAAGTTTATAAGAAGATATTGAAAACACTAGCAAATCTTCAAATTCATCGAATTTCGCATTTTTATCTGCAATTCATCAGGATTGCTTTAAAACGAAAATAGACAGCGTATTAAATTTCGATGGGGTAATGTAATGTGAGGATTTGAAAAGTGAATTTAAATTCGTGAATGAACGTAAGTTGATTTGATAAAAAACAAAGACCTCTATTGAAACATTTTTTTTTTTTGTTAAATGTTACGATTCGCCAGAATCAAGCTTAAATTAAGCTGACTAACACATAAAGAAATCCTTTTTTAAATATTAATAATTATAAATATTAATTAAATTAAGCGTTATTTTGTGGAAACACCATATCAATAAATAATAACAATAAATATTTAGCTAATTTCCACTATTTTATTTACAGAAAATTATTGTAAGAAAAATGTTTTGGTTAATATAACCATTTTCAAACAATTCATCATTATAAATAGCAACAAAATTGATATTCAGACATATATCGGGTATATAAACAATTTACACCATTAGTTTTTATGTTAATTAATTTTTATTGTTATTGTCACGAACATCAATTTGGTCTAAATATTAAATACTAGATAGTCGGCAAGGCTCTAGTCCAAAGCACCGAAATTCAAGCGTTCAGTAAAAGCGTTCAATTTTATTGAACATATTTGTACATAAAATAATGATATCCTTTTATCACCTCTTGAATAAATAACTTTCCTTGTGTTGTGATATTTTACTTTGGTATTTTAATTGTAAGGTCAAAGTTTTAAATTTCTTCCATTGCATGCCTATATGATTACGTTTTTTTTTTTTAAATCATAAAACTACTGTGCATAAATTGTTCATTTTTCAATCAATTATATTTCAATCTTTAATCAATTATAAAATTTAACAAAATAATTTTTTTTAAATTTATTACATGATTAATTAGAAAACGACAAAATTTTCTAATAAAATTTCCTAAATAAGTTTATAAAAAAAATTGGAAAACGGTTGACCCTAAAGGCCATCCCTGCAACTTCTCGCTAATTTCATACCTAAGATGTAAAATTTAACATATTACAATGTTTTTGAGCTAAGAATTTGGTTTTTGAGCTTTGATGTTAAAAAACACTTGTTACCGAATATTTCGTTAACGATATCTCTCGAACCAATCAACCGATTTTTACGTTCTTGGCGGCGATCGACGCGGTTTTTAGGGCTTTAATAATTATTCTATTTCATCAAAAACGATCCGAAAAGAAATGCCGAAGTTATGTTAAAAACATCGATTTTTGCGATTTCTTTCGTCAACGATTTCTCACAGACAAATCAACCGATTTTGACCCGGTTGGCGGCAATCGACGTGTTGTTACAAGGTCAAGAGGTGATTAGAATTTGAAATCGATTAGTTAAGCCGTTTCATAGTTATTTCCATAAAACCACTTTTGAAAAAAAAAATTTCGTAGTTTTTTAAAAATTTCTCGAAATTTACCGGTCCGAATCGGTCCAAACAAGAAAATCTAAGTTTGGTAAAACTCTTCAGAATGCCGTTTGGCGAGCTCGATTCGGCCAAGCCGTTTCAAAGTTATAAGCGATTCACATACTTATACACACACACACACATACAGACGGAGTGACGACTTCTCAGGAGTGTTCAGGAAAGCTTCCTAGGACCTTAAAACGTCGACATCTGATGAGAACTAAATTTTTGCAAAACTGGGTGAAACCAATAAGTTCCCGATTTTAGAAAATTTTCAATTTTCTAGCGGGAAGTTAAAAAAATAATGCCATTATTTTTTATATCTAAAAATTTTTTTACAGATTTTTATTGTGGAATAAAAGAAGCATTACCCATAAAAGTATTGCAATTTTCGCATATACCCTGGTACACATTATCAGAAGAATTTTATACAGAAATTATAGCTTGTGTTCTGAGAGTAAAAAGTTATGACTTTGAAATGTGAGATTGTAAGTTTATAATTATGAATAACTTTTGCAAAAGACCTGTAACCCCACCTCTAAACATTTTTGGAGAACTGAAGGAAACACTTGTTGATTCAAAATTTTCTTTCTTAGCATTAAAAAAATTTTATCGTGATTTGTTTAGTAATTTTTTCTTATTTATTATTATTATTATTTTTTTTTTTTTTGAGTTATTTTTAAAGTGATCGGAATTTAATGCAAATTTTACACAACAATCACACATGAGTAATTGAAAAAAAACTAACAATTTTGAGATTATTATAAAAAATGAGTATCGATACCTTAAAGAAAACTTAAAGAAAACCTACATTTTGGTAAAAAGTTTTCGTTTCTTCGATGTCTGGAACAAATTTTATGACAAATTTTTAGAAGTTCTCAGTTTTTAGGTTAGATATATTAATTTATTATTATAAATATAAGAATTTGATAGGTTTTTTTAAGTTCTACATTTTGCAACCACTTATAATTCGATCACTCTCGTACTTCAAAAACAATTAAAGAAAAACCAAATTTTCAAAATGACGTAAACTTTTTAATTTTTTGTGGTAATGATTATAATTAAAAATATATAAATACGTAGTTTTGTAGAGAATTTTAACCTCACACATTTTCTTAATTTGTTTTTTTTTTCTGTAAATCGCATTTAGAGATATTAAAGGCAAATTAAAAATGTGGCCAGCATTTTGGAAAAATAAGATTTTAATATTATAGTGATTCTCGTTTGGAATCTGTGTGTCTGACGACATGCATATATGTTAGAAGTAGACCAATAGCTTAAATTTTTATATTTTTAGATTCGGATAGCAGGTCGTATATTTTAAGGTCCCATGTAGCACGAAGAAAATCCATCTTGCAATTTTACGTAGTGAACATTACCTCAAAATATCTACGTACATATAGGCAAAAAGAAAATCACAGTAATAGGTTTCTACAATAAAAATTTAAGCATTGATATAGGCATTTAAGCATTTTATGATAATATACTTCTGATCATATTCTTTAAATTTTCAATAATTACAAATCATAATCAAAAACAAAATTATTTATAAAGATTAAAAACAAACAAAAAATGAATACACATTTAATAATAGTAAATTCATTTAAACAATAAAAATAAATTAAAATAAAAAATAAAATTACATTGTATTTATTTATTGTTAATACACATACAACAGATATATCAGATAAATAAATAAATACCTTAAGAGAGAGGAGAAAGTATTAGAAAAAAATAGTTTTCAACAGAAATGTTTTTTAATACAGGTATTTATTATATAAAACACAATACACTTTGTATATTTATTATACACATAATTTACATTCATTAAAATAACAACTGCGACGAAGTTTCAGTTCTTTGGTCATGAAAAAACAATTTCTATCATAAAACATGCTGCTGTAGACATGGAATTTCTTATCAAAAATCAAATATTTTTACAGTTTTTGTTTTTTGGAATTTCGCTAAAGCTGGGCTAGAATCGGATTCAGCCGTTGATTGGAAAAAATTTCGACGGAATATACTTTTCATAATTGTATCTGTAATTTGATCACACATAATTTTGAACCAGGTTTTTTTGTATTTTTGAACGATCTTAGCCAAAATAGTGAATATAATTCTTTGATCGTTATTCTCTAAGAAAAAACACAAGTTTCAAGCATTTTCAGTTTTTGAAGAGTTTACTCGTAACTCGAAAAGTTCTTTTTGAATGAATAACAAACAGGAATGAAAATTCAAAGATGAAATTTTCAATTGGCTTTAATCATCTTTTCACCAAGTCAGTTACAGGTAGTATGCTACAAAAAAAATTTTAATACAGCGCAAAAGACTACAACAATAATTCAAATTCAAAATCCCTAAAATAAATAAGAAAAAAAAATTTTTGTGTAACAGGGATATCGACCGAATTTTTTTAACTACTTTAATAGATGAAATTTACGGCATGAGTAGGGGACTGAAGTCTGTAGTCTTTTCAAAATAAACCAAATTCGAACGAGGGAAGTACTGACTAACACTCCTGATTATTTAAAGACGGCGGTATAAAGAAATTACATCTGCACTTCTGTAAATCTCTATAATGATTACATATGATTATATAAATTCCGTTTCGAAAGAAAGGAATGGAAAATAAACTTTAAGAGCTTGAAATTTTTTCGTTTTTGAGTCAATTTTAACTTGATTTTTAAGGTTGGTAATGTGTATTGAGTTTAATTTCACATGTGTAATATAGCATATTCGGTATGTGGTTTGGTTTATCAAGTAGATTTCAAATGAAAGAAACAAACACTCGGGGTATGTCATGCCATTTTCAGGTAGGTACGGAATTTTTAAAAACAATTAAAACGACATTCAATTGTATATATAGCTGTAATAAACAAACGTGATTACTACTTTTATGTTTAGATACTGAACACAAAAATAAATACCTGAATATGGTTATAAGGTATTTAATTTGAGAATGGTACTTACACACATTTATTAATTATTATTGTTGTTAATTAAATTAAATCAAATGAATTAATGACTTTTTTATGTATATTAAAAAATAATAATAATATTGTAAAACAATATATGTATGAAATTTTACTTTCATCAAAAAATTTACTGATATTATCCAACAAGGTAAAAGTGAGAATAGCAAACAATTGGAAATATTATTATTAGATAGGTATAATTAATACCTGTGTTTCAGTAATGTTCACAAACTAATATCAGTTGTAAATTTAAATAAGTGAAATTTAAATAATTTAATTTTTAATTCATTCAAATTTGTTGTAAAAAAAAATTGTTGTACTTTTTACTTTTCACGTACAAAAGACTGAAATTATTTTTTTTAAATCTATAAAAAAAATAATCAAAATATTAACTCCTGTTAAGACAAAGATAAGAATACTTGGAGGTGATATCATTTCCATACAGATTACATGAAAACAACGTTTTTCATAAAAGAGTTGGGAAATAAATTTTTTGATCTTATAACTGTGAATACCTCGTTTTTGAATCAGTTTTAATTTATTTTTTTCATTGTATTGAGTCAAGTTTCACATTTTGATGTGAAAAAAAGCAAATTCAGTATCAGTTAACTAACTAAACTTTGTTTTGTTATACAGGAGAAAATAATGTCTTAAAAATACCAAATAAACACCCATTTTAGGATTGGGTGACAAGTTTTTGAAATATAATTTGAAATCTGTTTGAGATATTGCCTCCAAATAGGATTTTAAGTGCCATCACAAAAATTATACTTTCTATCGTTAACAATATCTCAAGAATATTTGTTAAAATTTTCCACGAATTATATTTTCAAAACCGGTGCCACTCATAACTGCAAAACTACTGCACTGATCCGTTTGAAATTTTGAAAACTATTTCTGCATGTTATTTACAAGGTTATGCCGGTTTTTTTCAAATTTAATAATATTTTTTATTTTGCGTAACAAATTAACCGTCGCGTTTTTTACTTCAAAGTGTTCCAAAAAATGTAAAATTGGAATTTCAAAAAATAAGTCACCCGCGATTCTACATTGCTGTATTTTTTAATATTTCTTCTAAATTTTACACAATATTCTTTGAATGTTATACTTGAATATACCATTTGTTTTAATAAATAGATTTTAAGCTATGTCACCACAAAAATTTACAAAAAAGTGCCTTTTTTAAACGAACTAACTCTACCTAACTCTTAAAATCGTTTTCTGAGATCTGAATTTGAACCGATTTCAAAATAAGTTTTCTTTTTTTGTTTTTTGTAGACCTTCATAATCGTAGAAAACTTAAAAATACAAAAATAAACATATTTGATTCTTTTCATCATTTTTTAAGAATTAAATCACACAAGCATTTTAAAAATCATAAATTTACCATTTTCACATAATTATTAGTGAACTAATTAATTAAAATACTCCTAATTACTAAATACAAAAAATCTATTAAAAATGCACAAAATCTCATTAATAATTGGGGAAAGAAAAAGTGTAGTTATAGTACTACAAGATGGATTTTCTTTCTTTCGGGATACGATATAAATTTGTGATTATTTTCGCTATAATGGAATATGTGGCCAAAAAAATTTGAAGATCACTGTAATAAATGTATTGAATACAATTAAATTCTTACAAACGTCTACTCCAATATACCAAAATACTCTCATGACTACAGTTTTAGTAAAATATAATAAATTGACCATAGTGTGTAAGTCCTAAAAGACACATTAGATAGTTATACACATGAACTTACACATCAGATCAGAGATCTCCCTCTCTCAGTATAATATTAAATACATATTAAATAAATAAATACACGCTCCAAATACTAATGAGGAAACATTTAATTACAATACTTATCATATTAATATAATAATATTTAAGTATATCTACAAACATAAAAACAATATAGAGAATTTTTATCTATTTGTTTTTATCATCTCTATTTAATAATTTGTCACCCTTTTAAATCTTTATCTGTACTACAATAGATTATTTAAATTGACATAGCAAAAAATAAAAATGTTATGATAGAAAGACATTATCAGTGGAAATAATGTTGACATTCTCAATGTCGATTTAATGGATTTACAATTGTAAAATAGATAAGGGAAAAACAATATAAAATTTTTTTTTTCAATTAAGGTTTCGGTTCAAGTGGCGGCAAGCAATCGTACAGAACAAGTGTTTTTTGCCGCCTATAATAGAGAAGGGCAATATTTAGTTCTCTATGACGAAAAGAAATAGGTAGTTTTAACTTTGACATATGTTTAATATGACTTGACGTATGACAAATATTGTAGTCAATAGGGAAGATGCACAAATTTACATATCTAAATATACATATTGACCGACGTACATACACTTTTCTTCAAAATTTAAGATAAATAATGTTATAATGTACAAATTAATTGTGAATCTTTAAGTGCTAATAACTTATTCATTTTTGAATCAATTTTAATTTAATTTTAAAATTTTGTTTGGTATTGAGCCTAGTTTCACATTTTGATGGGTAAAATAGCAGTTTTTAATTAATTTGAAGTTTTATTATTTATTTACATCTTATCAGAGCGAATTTTTTTGATTAAAACTATTATTACATTGGTAATATTAAAGAACAAACATTGTGTACCGTAATTTAAAATAAATAAAAAATGTAAATACAGCGTGCAACAATCAAATGAATTTTTAATAAATTTTTATCATGGATCTCTGCTTACCCAATTAAATCATAATTTTTGATTGAAAAATATAGCATTATTACAATTTGTTACAGTTCCTGGGACAATCGCTATTCTTTATTAGACTGCAAAAAAACGCTTGTCTTTTGCTTGTTCATCTGAACTGAAGCACTCAAAGCCTAGCATTTATTCTTGAATCCTCTATAAATCCTGATTCACCAAAAGACAAATATTTCTCCAATTGTAATGATGCATGCACATCTTTAACACGACTGAAAACGGACGTCATGGTATGAAATCGTAAATTTTGTGTACATCAAAAGTTATTAGCTCCCTAAATTAATGTTGTACCATTGTGTAAGTTTAAATTTTAAATTATTTTGTATAGCACGAAGAGTGAAACACGATTTGAAAAAAGATTAGAACACCGGAATAACTGGAACGATAAAGATTTCAATTAAGAAATTTGAAAAGTAGAAATATTTTACTAAATGGTTACCTTGAAATTGATCTTCAAGTCGTTTTTCAAGGCTATTTTGCACTAAACTTGATAATTTTAAATGAAGCTTTCCTTTTTGACGAAAATCAAGCGCAAAATTTTATGTTGGAATATGTCCTAGGGTATAATTGATTCTAAAGGTTATTTTAAGTTTAAATTTGGTCTTTGTGTAAATATGTGCATGTTTCGAAACAGCTGGGTATGATATGATGTCATCAATATTGTATATTAGCAACTTGATGACAAATTTGATTCCCATCCATAACAGATACTTTTCGAAACATACACAATATCGGACAGTCATTACTCGAAAAATGATTTGAGAAAAAAAATATTAGGACGCAAGTCTTTTTGAAATTGTATGTATGCTAATAATACATACCGTTTATACCTACAATAAGCGATGTTTCGGGTTTGTCCTCCGTTGCTACCTTAATCAATCAATTCGTCGGATCGATTAGACTATAAATGGTATGCGGTAACTCCGAAATTCCTGACAATTTTAGTTTCCCCTGACAATTACAGAATCTAATAATTTAAATTTTGCACTGACATTTTCACATTTTAAGAGTTTTCTAAGTTGATCACTACCCAATACTTTTTAAGAATATATGAAATGTCGAAAGTATTTATAATGATCTGATAACTAGAAAGTCTTGCATTTTATAGAATAATTGTTTTGAAATTTACAAACATAAACAGATCAAACGATCAATTCATTAAGAAGGTGTGTGTGTGTGTATTTAATATATGTTTATGTTTTATTTAATAGGGAAAATTATAAATGACCATGATTTTATTTTTATCGATAAATGAATCCCAAAAATAATATTAATGAACGTCATGAAAATCATTTAAAAATAAATTTTCACACAAATATTTATAGAACGTCAATTGAATAAAATTTTTATTTTTGAAAAAAAACATATTTATGAATCATTTCATTTGCTACAGCAACTTAAAAATAAATAAACTTTTATAATTGATTTATCTATAAATTAGATATTATAAGCTGAGTTCATACAGCAAATTATAAAAGTTACAAATATACTTCTAAAAGCTTCTGTATGCCTCAATTAAGATTAGTGAGAGATTACCATTTTCTATACAAAAATTCTTAAAAGTGGGTCATTTTCTTTATTAAATCTAGATTTTATATTAAGTCGATATATTCAAAATATAAATCAGTAATACAGAAAATTAGATACAAGTTTTTAACGGTATCATATCATGAAATTTAAATGTATGTTTTCATAACTTTAACTTTTTATTTTAATATTTTATTAAGCACATAAAATTTTATTAGGTTTGTTTTACTCTTCCATTCCCAAAGCAAACATCAATACATATTCTCATGGTGGTAAACGACAAAGAGCAACAAGCCGCCATTATACTTATTGTTTACTCGACTTCTACTGGAAATGTTTTTAATTAACTTTTTTCGAAAATACTGGTAAAAGTCAAGTAAATATTTGTTAACCTGGAAAAGTTTTTTGATGGTTGTCTTTCAAACGTAAATCGCAAATAGCATGAAAATTAAGGTATTTCATAAAAATTGCGAATGTCCAAAATATGTTTAACCTTTTCCCAGAGTATTTATAAAAAAAATTAAAAATTTCCAGTCGAAGCTGATCTTTACTGGGTTATTATTTTAAATCGTTTATAACATGAAAATACAGCATTCGAAAAAACAATAACAGTTCAAAAGTGTGATATCTTATACTTTATTGAAATGGAAGGATGTGTCGTAAAAAAAATTGAACAAAACTTAAACCGGAACCATCGAGGAACTTAATATTTGAAATACTTAAAAAAGAAATATAAGTGCTTCCCCTTTTTACAAAGCATATACGGTCTTAGTTATTAATATAATCAAGTACTCTCAGTCCCTGTACATATAAGTGTCCTGAGATATTCATGGGCTTAAAAGTTTACCAAACTTCAGAAGTTGTTTCTACACTCCGAATGTATACTATGGATAATTTGTTTAGGAATATTTTGGATATTCTTGAGCTTATCATGTTTGTTTTAATGTAAGATCTTGTAACTTCCCTTTTATTAAAGCTACAACTCAACATAACTTTGAAAATCTAATGAAATTTTCTATTTAAAACTGCCTTGAATTAATTAAATGTGAACTTTATTAGTTCCTGTTAGGTAGGAAAGAAAAAAACTTCCGTCAATTACTCTTTTTTTTAAATTTGATCTGCTTTTTTTCTTCCTTTGCTTCGATAACTTTCTCCATTTTGAATAGTCCCACTTATCATGAAAAACAGGTATAACCAAATACTTTTCTAGAAACACATCATTTTGTGGGTTTGCCTTGTCCTATAAATGGTGGAAAAGTTGTAATTATTGAGAAAATTGGGAGAAATTTATTTTTGGGTTAAGGAGTGTTAAAGGCATAATTTAAAAACATAGAATCCAATAAAATAATTCGTAAAACTGAAAACACATGTGTACAATAGTCTATGATTTTAAACTATGTAAAAAGATAAAATAAACCCAATGAAATAAACATTTGAATACAACATTTTGACGATACTAAATAGAGGAGGATTTGGTGGTACGTGAGTATAAAAGAAGCGAGCATCACATTCTAGTCAATGAATTTCTGATAAGAATTATTCAAAAATATGAAAGATTCGGAAGTTTCGGAATCAATTTATGGTACAACTTTTTCTTACGATAACTCATCTGCCATCCAAATAAAGTATAAACTTTATATCATTTTAATGTTTGACAAAAATAAACACTTTTGAACACTTGGGATTTTTTTCGAAAAACAGTTCAAAAACACCGGCGTATGTATTCTACCGTATATTTTTCACTTTTCACTTTTGTAAAATACTCCTAAAAAGTAATATTTTCAATTTTTCATCGAATGCATTTCTTTTCCCGACGGCGTTTTTTAATTTCTCATAGAATTTTGGTTTTTTGGTGACTGCTTTTCGAAATTAAATCGCTTACAACCTGAAGTCAAAACATGAGCCCAAAAGTGTTTATTTTTGACAAATATAAATAAAACACTTTGAAATGAACACTTTGAATCGAAGACTTTTAGTGGGGAATTGAAATACCCGAATAACCCATATTTATAAATAGTGTATTATGATTTTCTTCAATTTCAAATCGGTTTATCGACACGAAGACGAAACATATAGTAAAAATTGGACTAAAAATTCGGCAATATTCGTATTTTTAATATTTGAGATATTAAATAAAAAAATTTCATTGACAGAATGCGGTATTCGATTTTTGCATACTCAAGTACGTCCAGATTCTCCTTCCTCTAAAATATTCATTAGATTCATATTATAATATAGTATAAACGCCAATGTATTTACGTCATGAAAAGTCCATCCACACCATTGCAATAATTCACGACAAATATAATAATAATATTTTACATATAATCTAGGTCAGTTTTGATGCAACTCATGTTGTTGTTGTTGTTATCAAAGAACGGAAAGGAAATGGTGCACACACTACTACTCTCACCCACCCACTATAATAAATATCAACATAATATTTATATTTATTCTCTGATAAATCGTAGCCTAACAAACACTTAACTATTTCAATATAGAATTTTCCGGGAATGTTTTATAAAATTTAATTTATTATTTTCCTGGATTGAATTATACGTTAGTCAAGATTAGTCATTACTGTTTACTTTGTTTACAGTGAAACCTATATTTAAAAGAATGTTCATTATATTTATTACTTATTGTTCACATCGATCAAGTAGTTTACTTAACGAATATGAACAACAACATTTATTCAAGTGTTTAGTAAAGTTGTTTAGTCAAGTAGTTAATAAACAAATAAAGCTGTTTGACATTTAATTGTTGATTCAGTTACAGACATATAATATAAACATTTTTATGATATGAAAATATATTACATGACTGTAAATTACCATGAACCACGATTTTTTAATATGAACGAGTTTTGGTCAAGTATTAAGTGTTCAGTACTAAACTACTTACTTCTTGACGAAATTACTTGACCAATGTGAACATTGCTTATCAAAAGACATATTTGTTATTAGTGATTTGTAAATTTAGCACATGCATCATAATTAGAGTATAAATAATTCCAGATCGATATGACAACAGTGAATAAGCATTCTGTTGAAAAGAGTATACAACCAACGTAGATACATACGAAAAAATGGGGTTAATTTTATCCTTCAAACACATTTTAATTGCTCTAAAAAACTTGAAATGTGAAAAGTACAACCAAGTATAGGTTCTTTTAGCCTAAACCAAAAAAATGATATATATATATATATATATATATATATATATATATATATATATATATATATATATATATATATATATATATATATATATATATATATATATATATTATCGCTATATTCTTAACAAAGCGTGATTGATTCTTAAAACTCTATTGTACGTTTCATCTTCTAAAGGTACGATCGATCTTAACATACCCCAATTTATATATAGCCTGAGAGTTCGTGGCCGATTTGAGTAACAGTCTTTCTGTAAGGCTGTAATTTTTTTCAGTGATGAGTCATAGTAGGATAAGTATGAAAACCATGTTCTGATAGGAATCAGCCCCGCACGTCATCAGCTATTATATATTTGGACGTGGTAAAAGTTATCTTGAGGTAAAAGGGTAAGAGTTAAAAAAAACTCAAATAAAAATTGAAAAGCATAAAATTCTATATACGATATTTATCTTTTATAATAATACCGAAGCTGGAGCGTCAAGAAGTTTTTACACATACATATGGTAAGTGGCTGTTGCAGTTACACACTCTTGTGGCTTAAAGTAATAGTTAAAGCGAAAAAAATGTAATAGTTAAAGCGAAAAAAATGCTATCTATGAGCCTATTCCGAAGTTGATCAGAAAAAGTTATACATTGACTATTATTTTAGTGAAACATCAATTTTCTCTGAAATGGGTAGAACAAATTTTTCTACAACTAATTAACAATTAAATAGTGGCTAATTATGGGTGTATTACGAAGTTGATCGGAAAAAATAATTCACTTAGTTGACAGTCAACTTAGCGAAACATCAATTTTCTCCACAATGGTTAGAGTGGAAATTTTTTTTCCCACAAGTAATTAACGATTAAATTAGTTATTAGAGGCTAATTATAGGCGTATTCCGAAGTTGATCGGAAAAAGTTTGCGAACATCAATGTTCTCCGAAATGGTTAGAGGAAAAAAAATTGTTTCCCGCAAGTAATCTAACGATTAAATATTTGATAATTATGGGGCTATTCCAAAGTTGATCGGTAAAATCTGTATCGTTACGTTCACAGTCCGAACATCAATTTTCTCCGAAATGGTTAGAGCGAAAAAAATATTTTCCCATAATTAATTTACGATGAATTATTAATGGCTAATTATAACCATATTAAAAAAATGGATTAAATATAAAAAACTGTTTCGCTAAATTGACTGTCAACAGTAGGGAAGGTAATTGAACTTAACATGGGGCTAATATCTGAAATGGCTAAACTAAATTTCAACGAGACTTCGCAGGAATGAATGAGTTGCATAGGTTGTTTTTAAAATCCTGCCCTTCACACAAGTGGTTGGAGAGTTATAATTTGTATGACGATAATCTCATAACTGGCGAATCGATCATAACAAAATTTCGCAAACAGTTAGAGAAAATTATCAAAAATAATAAGGGCAAATTCCACCCTGGAGAAAAAAAAAATTCGGAGAAAAAATAAGAATATCACAATTTTGGTGTTAAAACAACCGATTTGCAAGTTATTTGCAATGACAAATTCGCAGAGGATTTTATTATTATTTCCAATAATAATACAATTGTATAGTTTTCGTAATGGTTTTTTTATATTAATGTTTACAGAAATTATTGTGTACTTTATTCCAATCAAAAAAAAAAAACCAAAAAACAAAACGAAAATGCAAATTTTTTATATAATTTAAGAATATGAACAAAAAACATTATAAAAATTAAAATCATTATAAATTTATATACTACCTATATGATAAATAAAGATATATAAAATTTTTAATATCGCACACACAAACTTTATAGTATACTAAAAATAGAGTTTACAAGTAAACGAAATAAAAATAAATTTCATTAGACAAAAATTTACTCAATACTGAGATTTATTTTGAAAACAATATAAATTTTTGAATCATTCTGCAGAACGAATACAAACTAATGTTTCATTATGTTACTCAACCTTTTTATGTTTTTCTACTAAATTTTAAGGCACTTCTTGGTAAAAATTTAAAAATCAAAAGTTTATCAAACCCAAAAATATAAATTTTTTGGGCTAATACAAAAATTTTAATATTTAACTCAAAAATACGCATAAACAATTTGAAGCTTTATAAACAAAGAATTTGGTTTGTTTTCAGTTTCTTTAACAGATATAAAGTCAATGAAGTATTTCTATTATAAAAGCGTGTGTGCATTGATTATGTAAAAATATATGAAAAATTAAAAACTCAAATTTATATTCACACTAATTATTTTATACAAAAAAATATTCGATATTCTTACGTGTAAGTTCATGTTTTTGAATAAGTTACGTGTATGTAATAATATACATATATGTTTATGAGTATTAGTTTAATATAAATTTTTTTATGAGATTAGTTTAATATAAATTTTTTTATGAGTGTACCACTAGCGTAATTTTTATCTATATCAAAGTCGAATCTTTATTCTATAGAAAAGTTAGGGCACTTCGATCTAATTAACTCCTTTGAAATTTAAAAATATATTCCTGAATTAAGATATCATCATATCATGCAAACGCAAGCTGCTTGCATGTGTCAACAGAATAGGACGAAAGAATAACATATATATGTATGTGTATAAATACATTCACAACCTCTTTCAATTCCATTTAAGCCATGAATATGTCCGATGTCCTATGAGTTTTACATTTACTATTAAATTTGTTATATTTTCAAAAACAAACTAAATTACATTACCAGTAATTTTATGTTAATTATAAAGAATTAATATTCTATTTTAAAATTTACAGCAATTTAGAGCCATAACTCTGACAGTACACAGACAAAATACCCATAATGCCCGACAAGAACTGATAGGAACCACTTCCAAAAAATTTATTTATAAATCAGTTGTAATAATTTCCCGGACAAAATATAAATTTAAGGTTTCAACAAGAAACTCTTTGGGCTTAATTTTTTTTATATCCAAACCAACAAAATTTTCATTTTGAACTACTTTTCAAAATTGGCTGGGGTTCTGGTAGGTATGTGTATACTGTATACTAATTATTAATGCTTAATAATGACTTAAAAATATGAAAAAAATCGTCACAAAGTAGTTCTCTCGAACCCAAAAACATTATATTTTTTAATCGAATTCTTGATAGTTATTTTTCTGTTACGGTTTTTTTTATTTTACAGCCGTTAATTAAATCGTTTAGTACTTGTTTATTACCATGAAAACAATTTTTAATAGTAGTGATAACAATGAGTCAAAAAAAGGCGGGAGCCTCAAAATTAATCCATTTTAGTTTTGAGAAATCCTACAAAAACAATCCTAATATAATTATATTATTGGTAACAGGCATACCCGGATGAATTCAAACAAAACATGTTTATTTTAAAATATTTTAGTGAGGAACGGACTGTTCAACAAACTTGAACGTAGATCGGATTCCCAACCTTTTTTAATATTCAAGAAATATTGTTTGGAGGAGAAAAAGACGCCCATCATATCATAAATATATTCATGGATACCAATTTACATGTGTTACACTGAAATTAGCAAATGTTTTTTTCATCAACTTTATGTTGGAGATATTGATTTTACCTTAGATTATCTCGTGTGCAAACTAAAATATTTTTTTAATACAACAATTTGCTTTTTAAATGTGTTTTTAATCCCTATGACTGCATAACGCTGATTAAAATGCATAAATGTATGAGCATATTTTTTAAATTTATATAAAAAGAGATTAGTGAGAATATATTTTATAAATGCTGAAAAATTGTGTGTTGGAATTTAAGCTATACATAAAAATAAACGAATCATACTTAACGTTCATTGACTTTTTTATATTAAAGATGACAATAATACTTTGAAGATTGAGTCATGTATACAAATTTTGGAAATTTAATATTATTAAAAATAATAAGGGGAGTAAAAAATGAACGATGCTCTCATTTCTATCGGACAATTTTAATTTTCAAATCCAATATTATCAACTGGCGAAAGACAATTGTATTATTTTATAAAAATGGCAATGCTATTAAAAATTCCATTATTTTATAAAAATGAATTTTTACCAAATAAGTAATACATCTTATTAATTGTATGACAATTGAGTAAAAAAAAATCATATTAGCTTAAAGCGTGTATACAAAGACGAAAAAATTTAGCGGATATATATTGAAAAAATTAGCGGAGAAAAAATTGATACGCATCCTTTACTTTTATGGCGAATCTTAAACGAATTTTCTGCGTTATTTTCATTATATAAAATTATTAGTAAACGTAGCAATAAAATACTGTTAAATTATAACGACACATCCCTAGTTTTAATCTAAAGTTTGTAATGCTAGAAAATAATGTGACGTCAAAGTGTTGGTATAGTTTTTCATAGAATCACCTAATTAATCCATTTCCTTCCGGCCGTCTGTCTGCTGTCCGCCATCAGGATAGCTCAAAAACGAAAATAGATAGTGATATGAAATTGCATTGAAGTTATTTTCGATTGAGCAAAATCGCTTCATTGGGTCCAATGTGATCCACAACCCAACTGAATCATAAAAAATAGAACAAAAATTTCAAAATAAAAAAAAGTTTGATTTTAAAACAAACAACTTTTGTTTTCATAAAATGAAAATATATTTGCATAAAATGATTTGCCACAATTTTTTTAGCTCAAAATTTGGCATTAAACACATAACTACAATACATATTGTATATGTATTTATAACTTGAATATTAACGCCAATGGTACAAAATAGTTCAAACATAGATACTCAACCATATATTGAGTATCTAAACAATTAAACTGTTAGTTGTATGGTGTTTTCACTTGTTAACCTTCAATTTTTTGATAGAAAACATTACCTCTCTATTACTACTTGGCCATGCACAATACAGTTAATTATTTAATTATACCTGTATAATTTCTCTCCAAATATATGAGTTATTAATAAAAATATTTAAAAATTTAAATAGTAATTACAGTTTAAATCAGTTTGAGATGAGAATTGATTTGTTTTTTCTGCTGATACAATATATTCTTATTGTCTTTTAATATATAACAACAAAAAAACACATAAAAGACGAGCAACCTTGAACCAGATTACTTAAGCAAAAAAATAATTTATTTAAATTAATTTGTTACTTAAATAAATTACCTATATTACAATTATAACAATTATTTCTCATAATGACAATATAGTTTAATCATATAATACGATTTACATAGTTGGGTCGAGACAGTCTTGCGGCAAAAATATAGTATCTATATAAGTATAAAAAAACTTCTTATCTTTATTTTTCGTATGTATGACGATGGCTACATTTTTATAAAGTATTGAAGGTCTAACGCATACTATATACAATTTATACAAACACTCACTCACTACGTTTGTCTAAACGACGAAGTTAATTAATCCCATTTTTTTAAATGTAATTCCTAACTTTCCTTTTTATAATATATTAAATTTTGCTTGAATTCGGTAGAATAGCTTTTACTTTATGTGAAAAAAAATCATATTAAAATGACTTTTTCCCATAAGTGCGTGCCCATGTTAAAATTAAAAAAAACTTTGATTTCGTTATTCTCAATTATGGGCAGGTCAATTTCAATCAAACCAGGCTCTTATTTTTTTGTTATTAATTAAAGAACAATTAAGAAAAGTTTAAAACAATAGAACGTCAAAACTTTGGATGAAAAAATAAATGACATTTATGCAATGTTTCAATCTGCATTTATAGAATTTCAAATCAAACAAAAACGAAATGATTTTTTTTTCAAATAAAAGAAAAAATTAACATTTGACTATCTGAATCAATGAACTTATCCACTGAGCTTTTAAGCTGTGTAGATAGCAATTGAAGAATAATTGTAATTCTTCCATTAATTGATGTCACCACGCATTTCTATTTTTGAATTGTTTATAATTATAAATTGTTCACAAATATTACTTAATATAGAAGAAAATAAAATGATAGTACCAGTGTCGGTGTATTTTGTTATATTACTACGTCCTTGGAAATACGAAGGGAAATTACACTTGACCTGCAAGACATATACCCGAGTACGTACGTTAGCCAAATAGACATAGTCAAAATGGATTCGGAGAATTTGAATTAGAAGATAGATTCGAGTATTATTTAAATATCCGAAAAAACCGAATTTTTTGGAGAACAAATACTTTCTTAAATTACTTTATGCATGAAATTCATGTTATTATTTTGAATTAAACATAAATTCATAGATAAGTGTAGAAGTAGTAGACAGCTTACAACATTGACATTACGTACTAACAAGAAATATTTATTCATTTATTTAACCTTCATACATGTACAAGTATATTTATGTGGATGATTCTCTTTCTTATTGTTTTATAAAAAGAAAATTTTTCACAATAAATACTTTTATAGATATCGTTAAATTCAACGCTGTCAACCATTACATATTTTCTAACATGTTTCAATAGATAACATGACAACAGTTAACATGTTATGTTAACAGGTAATAATTAATCAATTAAATTTATAGAGATTCAATTACATTTCACTGTGTAATATAAAACAGTATCGAATGCACGCACTCACTGTTTTATTAAAAAATAATAAAACACATAATATTTTCTACATAAAAAGTCGATAATAAATTTTGTACAGATTTTTACGTTTTTCGATACCTTGAATATTATTTCCCTTAGACTTTTTGCCATTGCATATGTAGTTAACTAAGATCAAAAATAATAAAAAAAAGCACCCGCCAGAACTGCCTTCTAGCAATTTTTATCCAGCTTTTTTTAAGAAATTTATAATATGAAAACGAAATCAATACCATCTTACACATTAAATTTCAACAACTTGTTTGACTTTTGGCATAGTTTTATTCCCGATCTAGATTTCTGGCAATACTTTTATGCGATTTCTACAGTAAAAAACTACAACTACATAAAATTACAGGGTTTTGTCTTATAATTTAATTTTGATAAAACAATTTACGTGTTTGATCGACCACCAACGCTTCCGGCCCGGAGAATAATTTCTGGCTGCAGAACTGTGGATTAGTCAATAGGTAGTTTTTTCTATAAAAATTATTACACTTCACATTTCTAATTTTGGTAAGCATCTCTTAGATTAACAACTGCTAGACGCTGTAGCTCCGTTGTCTTTAATATTTAACAACTAAAATTGAACATAAAAGATAGAGCATAAACAATTTTATGCAGTGTGTACAAAATGCTTAATTTGCTGGTAAAGTTTGATTTTTATCCTTGAAAATACAAGTATCCGATGGCCTTTCGGAACAGTTTAATAAGATCAAAACATGTGAAAATAAGAAATAAATATTACGAAAATCTACCTTCGTAATTGACGGAAAAGTGGAAAAGTAATAAAACATATTAACAGAATGTATTATCATATTTAGATGATCTTGGAATTTTATTTGACTTCAATAGATTGTGGCACATATTCGACTTTTAAGTTTGGACAAATTCTATTCACAATTTTAAGCTTGATATTGTACACTTTTGTACAGAATTTGGCAAAGAATTGACAAAGTACATTAAAATAAACAAGTCAAGACGACAACTAACAGAGTTAATTGTTTGAATGGCCAAGATTGATTGAATATTAATATTGGAACTACTTTTTATTAACATGAATAAAATACATTAGAAACATAAACATTTACTTATTCAGTATAAAAAATAAAACAACTAAACAAACAAAAATAAAAATATTGTTAATTAATTGAAATCGGAGACCCCCCACTGACGTAACGTAATTACTGATCTCAACCGATCAACAGAATTAAGCAACATTATACACAGTTATTACTTGGATGGGTGACCGGCATAGAATTGCTGTGTGCTGTTGTTGTATAGAATGATTCCCAATGTAGTCACTATATGACCTTAGTTGTTGAAAAGTGAAAAAAAAAATGATTTCGGGGTGAAATTTTGGCAAATTTAAATAGTTTATGACAAAATGTGTCTACCTAATAGTTTTAATTTTTAAAAACAAACATTTTTTTGTTTCATCACACTGAAATTTTTATCATGTAGTATGGTTTTAAAAAATGGGTCATGGATCCATGGAACCCAGTCGACCGATTTTGCTTTAGATTTAGAATACTCCATCAAAATTTCAGTTCGCTATTTTTTTTTTGAGTTATCTTGATGACGAACGAATAGACAGACAAACATAGACTAATTAAGTTATTTTATAAACAGTCATACCAGAATTTTATTAATACCGTAAAAATTTTTCAACGTTATATACTGTATAGACTAAACTTTATATACTCTCAAGTATAAAAATTTGAAGAAACTTTAATACAATCCACTTGCGATTAATAACAAACTTTTGTATAAATTTGTCTCTGTAGATAAATAGGGGTTTAGCAAAATATTTTGTTTTAGTATTGCATACAAAAAAAGGTTGTTTAAAATCATAATAACATTTTGCATGTATTATATTTCTGTAAGCGGTAAGTATACACGACATATGTATAACACACATTAGATATCTATATAGGTAGGTAGGTATATGTAGAAAATGTACACTAGGTTTATGTATTTTTTTGTTGTTTGTTTCGTTATCTATTAATATTTAGTAGGTCAATGAAATAGAAAAATGAATTAATTCTGCTACGAAAATATTTTAAAATCATGGAAAATTTTTTTTTCAAAAATAATAAACTTTTTTATAAAGAGGAAAATATATTCAATTATGAACATACGTTTCTAACAAAACTGATAAATGGGACGTGGTTTTAATTAAATTTTTATTTCAGTGAGGAAAACAAAACAAAAATTTAGATTTATCAAATTTTATTTGTGTTTCTTTTGTGATATGTTATTTTCGAAAAATTGTAGCAATACAAAATAAGTGCCAAACTTACAAAGCTATATACTCAAATAATTATCCATAAATTATGATTTCTTGAAGTGGTAAATAATTAATTAATGATAAATTAATTAATGATAATGATAATTATGATAATAATAAATTAACCATTAATTAAAAAATGATATAGAGAGGTAGCTGAAAATTCGTAAAAGATAAATTTAAGAAAATAATTTAGTTTTTCATCTCATAATTATTCATTACTTAAAATTCAAAATTTTCCAGTAGAGCTTATTTGAATTTCTTTATCTAAAACACAAATATATAGTGTATATTCTAAAAGTTTTAAGAAATCATCTAACGCGTAGCACTACTTAAAAGGCAGACTTTCGTACAAATTGAACACAATATTTGGAATCTTTTTTAATTTAATCAGCAACATTAAACAGGAATTTTTGTAAAATATGTTAAAAATGTTTCCATAAAAAAACTATGAATATTAAAGCTTTCTGGTATACGAAAAAAATACCAAATGTGAGAATTGATGTAACTAATGATAATTAGTGATAAAAATTTAAACACGAATTTGAAAGCCAAACAAATGAATAAATTTTAAGGATACTAAAGTTTTGTTAATTCATTATTTGGTTTAAAATATGTATAAAATATTCTTTACAACTAATGCCTGCCTGGGTTTAGTACAGCATACATTTCGGCAATACTAAGTATCAAAATCGAGGTTTTTGAAAGAAGTGCGTTTGTTTTGTAACAAAGTATAACTATCATTAGTAGCTCTCATATTATACCATACATAAAAGACCAGGGTAGAAGCCATTAAAAATGGAAAAAAGTTAAAAAATTTATAGTAGGATGAAATCCATTGGCAACGGAATATAATATAACGAAAATGAAAGGAAGAATAATTAACGGGCGAGTTGAGGTCGGGAAGTCGAAGGGGTGGGATTTTAAGGGCAAAACACAGTTTATCTTGATTTCCGGCAAAAGTCCAATGGAAAAAAATTAAATGGCAAAGTTGTAGGTAATAAACAGATCTACAACTTTTGTATTTACACTTTTTTCACATAATCCCAAAAATTTTTCAATTGAAAATTAGAATACTTTTTCGATATTTATTCAAAATAAAGTAAAAAAAGTGTGTGGTGTCGTTGGACACCGGATAGGAACGAAGTTCCTTATTATGAAAATATTAATTTTGAGTTCTATTTGAGGAATAAAGAAAATAATTATTCGGGTATACATTTTTTATTATGCCTTTTTTATTGATAAAAATTTAAAAAAAAAAAAAAGAACTAATTTATAAAGTTATCAACTTTATTTTATTTACAATGATTTATAAAAAAATAAAAAATATGAATTATACACATACAACCACAAAAATAAAACACGTGGTAATCATACATACCACGAACAACACACAACACGATATTACACGAACAACATACAAAACACGAACACGAAGAGTGTGGTTGTCATTATACACTGTTATGAATGTTGTAAATAATAATAATCTTACGTTACGGACGTTTTTCCCCGGTTAGGGTACCCCTCCACATCGTCCCATAAGGAACTAAAATGAATATTTTAAATAAAAAAAAAACAGTGTATTTGGAACATAAAAAGATGTTTTCAACAAATTTCGTAAAAAGAAAAAATTGAAATAAAAACCAAAAACTTGGTTATTGCAATTTCTCACATAAATTTTGAAGAATGTGAAAAAGTGTAAACACAAAAGTTGTAGGTCGTTTTATTATCTACAACTTTGCCATTTAATTTTGTTCAATAGGATTTGTAGTTTTGCCGGGAATGGAGATGAACCGTGTTTTACCCTTAAACACTCAGCCCCTTCTACTTCCCAACTCCAAAATCGCCCGTTAATTATTTTTCTTTTCGTTTTCATTATATTGTCTTCCGTTTCCAAGAAGTTTCATTCTACTATAATTCTTTATGGATTCAAAAATTATCGATCCTGGTCTATAATATTACTTACACAGTTAGTAAATACGTGTTCATTTTATATATAATATACAAGTATAAAGAGAAGAATCAATCACACACCATGTGTTTAACTTTCACACGTCAGATGGTTAGATGCCTCGCTCTTTATATTGTAATATTATTAATAACAAAAATAAATTTATCTCTCTATTAAAAAATACTTTTTTATTAGAGAAAAATATCCAAGTCTTTAAAAAAAACTGCATTCAACAATTCAACATGCTGCACTAGATTTTGGCATATATATTCTCGTATATACAAACAACTATACAAAACGACATATTGCAGTATTTTATATTATTAATAATGATAATAGTAATAGTGCCTGTCTATACGGAAATACGGAAGTTATTTATATAGTGTGTTGTAGATTATAAGAACAGGTAATCGACATAAAAATAACTATTAAAGGCCATATCGACATGCCATTTTTTACCACCTTTTTGCAACATATTCAAAACAACTTTCGACATCTCTATGGAAGGTAGATATTTTAAGAAGTATTATCTCATATGGTGCACGAATTGAAAGTGTCCAGCAAGCAATAAATAACAGATCAAAAATCTACCGTGTGTGGCGCTTACATAGTCGAAGGGAATTCCAGTTAGGAAATTTGTTATTTTTAGTGACTTAGTGACTACTATAGTAGTTAGTATGCAGAACTATTTCCCTAGTCCGAAATAATTAAAAGAGTAAAATATAACCTAAAATAACTGCTGTCAACAAACGACACAACGTTGTTTTTTTATCATCAATAAAATTTAAAAATAATTTATAAATAAAGAATGTATGCGCTAATCTCGGAAATTTAAACAGATTTTTTTATTTTTTACATCGATTAAGGTATGATACGTATACAATTACATGCAGATCTGTGTATATTTAAATTATCTGGCAAATACAGCGTGACATAAGGAAGTGGGTAGATGATTCTGAAATTAGTAAAAAAACGTCCTTGGACTATATCGAGAGGAATAGAATTTTTTTATTTTGTAGAAAATAATTCAGGGATATCGGAAAAATTAAGTTGCTGATTTAAGCGTTACGTGGGGGTTGGGAGAGTCTAAAAACTTGGTGAAAGTACCCAGGACATCAAGCTGCCCTAAAATGAATAGATTAAAATCTGGCGCACTCGAATATTGAGACCTTAAATGTTACAAGAAGTCACTACAAAGCTTGCATTTTGTTTTTAAAAGCTTATGCCAATATATTTCAATTTTTATTCTTGTAACCTTCAGCGAGAATTTTTAAAATATAATAATAATTCTAAAAATATCTCAAAACAAGCGACTTTTTATTCATAGTCTTTTGAAATTGTGTATTATATATCACATTTCTAGATTCCTTTATGAAGTATGAAGATATTTTGGCTCAGTAGTTTCTCGTAAATTTTAGTATATAGGTTCTCATGGAATTTGTATATGTAGATAAATCTACAAGCTATAAAATCTTATAAAAGTTGGAATCCATATAGTGTTTACCTCTGGAGTGGAACCCACAGGGGAGCAGGTCAAGGACAACATGGAAGAGATCGGTTGCAAAAGAAGTACAGGAAGAAGGCAAGAGTTGGGGAAAAGTAATGCGGATGGTCCAGAATCGTGTACGGTGGATAGCTTTTGTTGCTATACGTGCCACTCGGGATTAAAGTAGAAAAATCATCATCATATCGTTTGAGTTTTGTCTGTGAAATGAAAGTCTAAAAAGACTCTTTCTTTTTTACTTTCTATTCTACCTATTTTAGTGCCTACCTTGTTTTTCTAAGTATGATGGAGAAGTTGAATAGATAAGGAATATATATATATATATATATATATATATATATATATATATATATATATATATATATATATATATATATATATATATATATATATATATATATATATATATATATAAAAAATAGATAATGTGCATTAACTTACGATATTGTAAAATCATAAAATCAATTTATTTTTTGTCAAAGTCGTTGTAGTGGAGACCCATCAATAAAAATTTCAGATTACTCGTATGTTTCCTGGCCTACATATATTGTTATTTATGTAGACAACAAAATTATGTATGCTGTAGGCAACCAAAATTAAAATGCAACCAAGAAGAAAATGAGTAAAATTGGACAATTGCTTGCATGTTTATGAAAAACAAGGGATTACTGAGTTACTTAGTATTTTCTTGAATACCCAATGATAATATTTGTCTAGAAATTGTATATATCATTTTTTAGAAAAAAACGCACCTACCTGAACAAATTGTGTTTTTTTTTTTTAATTAAAACATACACGTTTTTATGTTGATTTAAGGTCTTTGTATATCCAAGTATAACTTTTATTTTAAACTGAATAAATTATAAATTACACCATATAAAACTCGTATTTTCTCTCATTTTTAAAAAATAATAAAATGTTCAGGTAGGTGCGTTTTTTTGACCAGGAGTACGCCAACATATGAGCTACAGTTAGATGCGTTAGAGCCTTGTAGGATAATGATAAACGATTAAGTATTTTATATAATAAAATTGTATATAATAAAATACTTAATCGCTTATCATTATCCTACATATAATATTCTAACGCATCTAACTGTAGCTCATATGTTAACATATAAAAAAATGTCTAAAACAAAAGTTATTTGTTTTTTTTTTTAAATTAGGTTTTCGTTTATTTCTGTTCAAAATCGAATAGACATCTACCTACGGTCTTAAATTATAGTGAAAAAAATTTTTGCATCCTCAAAACATTCGAGTCATTCCCCTTTTTGTATTTTCGGTTGTTCCAAGTTTATAATTATTTGATTATTTTAGTTATTGTTTGGATTTAATTAGTTTATATATATAAGTTTACTTTTAGGTGTTTTAACTCTCAGCGCGAATAAAGAGTTTTAGATGACTGACGTGTGTATCTTTCTGTCAGGGACGGATGTTAGAAGGGGTGCCAGTGACCAGACACTTCAGTTATATGATATCTGTCTTGGGATTGATAAGCGGGGGATGAGGCTAGATGCTATTTTTGTCTTATAGGAGAAAATACAGATCCGTACCTTGCATTTAGTGAATGGAATAAAATTTTCATAGACTTCAAGCTTTCAGGCTTCAAAAATTTCGAAAACTTGACTGAGCTAGATCAGAAATTTTAATCTTATTTCTTAAATTTATTAGGGAAATTACTTTAAAGATTCGTCTCCTAGGAAACTTCAGATTACTGGAGTCATCCCCAAAAACTCGCTCCATGTGGAGCAGTAAAATCTTTATCACAATAGATACAAGTTGTCAATAATCGATTTAATTTTCTGATTACATTTGAACTATATTATTAAGGCTTTTACATGTTCAGAATATTTTTTCAAATCGATTATTATTAAAATGGGACAATATATGAATTTACTTGCATCTTATTTTTATATAAGTATACTTCAAAGTCTACATCACATATTATAAATTTATTCTTGAATTCATGTTTTAAGAACTGTTTGGAGTAGCTTTTTATTTTCCTGACACTTAAATGTATCAAATTTATCGATAGATAATTAAATTGGGGCCATTAAATTTATCTCATTCTTGGCTATTGTATAATAAAAAAAAAAAAGTACAACATCTTACTTTAAACACTTCAGAAAAAAATCCAGATCCAATTTTTTCTTGGATAAAATCATCCAAACGATTTAATGATGACACCGCATGTCGTAACGCTTGGCATGAAGATCCAGTCTTCAGTCGATCATTATGGTGTAAAACACGCGGCGTTTTGGTTGTTATATCCACAGCAGCACTATTTGAGGTGCTTGGAATATTTCGCCCTCGAGTCAAGGGCTCCAAACACCCCACACTTATCACGTCCGCACATGTATTTGGTACATTGTCCATATCAAACAATTCTAAATTACTCTTAACTATACCAACTAGAAAACTCAAAACACTTATTTTAAATTCAAAATAAAATATCTCCTCTTTTTGTTAAGTCACACTCAGTATAATTATATGCACACACATTTCGGAATAGAAATACATCCCAAAAAGTTCGGGATTTCAAACGGATTGGCGGAATTATTTATGTCAACATGTTTTTACATGCTGAACAATTTTATACAATAAACACGCGTAACAAGATTAATTTTGAACACTTAAAATAATTTAGAAGAAAATTAATTAAAATATACATCCCGTAAAATTTATTTTTATACAATTTTTACGGGATGTCAAAACTTCTATTTACAAACTGAATAATTTTTTTATATAAACTCAATTTATTTATTGTCATAACACACATACAAGATTTTATTTCAAAAATTTAAAAAGTCAAACTACAATCAAACACAAATGTTTGATAACTCGTATTTATTTTGTAAATATTTTTTCATTTAAACATTTTTATTTATCTATTATGCTTTCACTGAGTAATATTATTGAAGTTAATAATTATTAAGCTGCCATCATAATTGTCTAGTGTTGTCTAGCCTTTTTTAACTACTGTGTAAATAATAGACATGTGATTTTTTATTCCGTCCTTTTCTTTTATTTGAAGTGAGTATAAATATCTTTGGGTACGTAGGACTTTGATTGTTGTAATATGCGTACGCATCATTTTGGTAGTATACTAATATCTGACTTACATGTGTAACACAGTCATTTATTTGTAATACACATTTTGCAATTCAATTAATAAGTTTTTGACAGCTGGAAATGAGTTTAAATATTCGTTATTAAAACCCAAAAAATTGTTACACTGTAAACTTGTCTTTGACTGTTGGAATACTCAATTTCTTTATCTTACACATTGTTTGTGTACATGGTTAATATTTAAATTTAATTCAGAATAATTAAAATTAATACTATATCCTAAAATCTTTTTTATTTAAAACTAGAAACTTGCAGTATTGAAAGGTTTTTTTAAGTCATATAAAAATCCTATTTGAAAATTAAGTTTACTGTTTTGATTTTTTAATATCATGTGGAGTTATCTGTTGTACTAAAATACCCATTCTAATTTAATAATGCGACAAAATAATGATTACTTGACTTGTAATAATTTTTATCAACTTTTGTCTTATTAATTTATTTAATTACAAACAAATACAAACTCGTTTACAAAGCAACAAAAAAAGAAAAAAAATCCACGACTTCAAAATTTTAAAATACATTATTTTAATGGTATTTTCAGTTGTTTTCTAGATTTCATTTTGTTTATTTAATTACAAATTGTATCATAAAATCGGTGAATTTTATAGTTTTAAAAAAGTATAATGGATTTAATTTTTTTTCTTTAAGTTTACAAATTGCACATTTTTTCATAAACAGAAATCAACATAGTAAACATTATTGTCAAATTAGAATTTTGGCATGACATTAATGCTATTTTAAAAAAGCATGTAATGTTAATGTTATACTTATAAAGAGTAATTAATACCATGAATTTACTTTTGAATTATTAAAATAGATTCAAAAAGTTATACACTAGAAATTTGGAATTCTACTCTAATAAGCTCGGGTATTGTACTGTTGAAAAAAATTTTTGTTCTCACTATGGTTAAAAAATCATAAATTTTAAACATAAGTTTAGGATATCATTATTTGAATTGATAAAAATAGTTCTTTACACTTTACACTTATTTAGAACGACAATTTAGAAAATATATATTTTTTTTTAATTATGATAAAATTATTTAAAAATGATAAAAAAAGACATTCTTAAGAATTATGAAAGTTTCATATTTATCGCTGATTATATAAAGCAACATTACAATAATAATCCTAAAGTAGCATAATTAAATTTCATTTTTCGTGAAAAATATTAACTCTCAAATGTTTTTCATTAACTTTCAAACACTCTCTAATGGTTAGTAACTATATGAAATGTCAAAGTTAATTATTTCAGAAAAAAAATTTGAACGCCTAATTCACATAAACTTTGATTGCGTTTTTGGTGAAAAATATTAACTCTCAAAAGATTTTCTTTGACTCTCTCAATCAATTCTCAAATGATTAAAAACAAAAATAAACGCCTAAGTCAATTTTTCTAGAAAATAAAAAAATTGTGGATCAAGTTTATACAAAACATTAAAACGGTTTTCTGTGAAAACCATTAAGTGTCAAATCATTTTCTTGAACTCGAAAACGATTATCTTGAATTAAAATTTTAAAAACGGAAGTGAAAAGTCTAATTACAATGATTCAGTTAAAATATTAGGAAATATTTGATATAATTCCTATACAAGGAAAAAAAGCAATAAAATCAGCAAGGGGTATCTCAAAAAATAACAATTTTGTAATTTACATTAAATAAAGCCATATTTATTTTTGTTCTATATTCGACAGTTTCAGAGTAAATCAGAAATCAAAGCCAAGATTTAAGTATTTACAAAGTTAGGTATACATGTGTGTTGTTATATAAGCTTACTTTTGGCCGATTTAAAACAATGTTTTATACCGATTTTAAAAATCAACAAGAAAACAAAAGCCAACAAATTTATTTCAAACAATTTTCTTTACAATATTAATTTTTGTTTCATAAAATATAAAATAAAGGGAATGCAACAGCTAATAAAGTTAATTGTTTAGATACAGTCTACACAGTTAAAAATACATGTATTACAATTATATTTATTGTATTTATATAATCTACTTATTAACTTCGGCGGGAAAATTGAAAAAAAAATACAATCTATATCACATTAGAGATTGTCTTTATTATGGAGGTCTCTTTTTTGTGTCAATTAAACGATTTCTGTTTAGACGTGTTGGCCATCTGTATTTAAACAATTTAATATCTATAGTTAGCTTGAATAAAATAATGAAATTTAATAAATTGGATGTTTATAGATACTTAGATGTAGAATTTTTCGTTAACAACATTTGTTCTCAAATTTTTATTTTTTATTTTATTAAAACTTCGGCAAATAATGCTATATGCAAAAACTTATATACTTTAAAAATAAAAATATATATCCTAGTAATTAGATAATTAAAAATAAAAAACTTCTGGTCTCTCCGATCCGGTGATCTCCGAATTTCTGGTGAAAAATTTTAGTGAACGAAACATAAACCAATGTCGAAAAATAAATAAATATTTAGCAAATTTCAATTTAAAAAAATACTTAACTAAATGGAATGAAATTTGATATGCACAATCTTGAAATAAGTGAATAGAAAATTAATTTGATACTTTTAGTTTTTAATTAAAGTTTTTAGTTTTTTCAAGGAAAACGCTTCAACATAGCCTTTGTTTCCATGTCAAGATTGTGCGATTGGTAAGTATTCAATGCATTTGAATAAGTATTTTTGTAGTTATTTGTGTACGAAAAATGTATGATTCAGGTGTATCAAAAACACCAACCCGTAACCAATCTCCTTTTCCAGAAATTAATTAATTTTATAAACTTTCCCACATCTTTAAATTTATTTCAAAAGACTTTTAATATCATTAAAACACCACCATGAGTAATTTCAAATAAACAAAATATCAATCCAAATAAAAAGTGAAATGCCATCTTTATTTTATTTTTTGTTAAACATTCACATACTTTCATCTGGTAAATAGCAGTTCAATTGTTTGTCGCTTTTCCATACAAAATTAACATTTTGAATAATTTTTATAAACAACAGATTATAATAATATCTAAGGTATAAACCTTACGATAGTATGAACAGTGCAATATTATTTCATTATTCTAATTATTTATCGAACATATTGCGTGAGAATTTTTTGTTCGCATGTAAACAAATTTTAATTTTGTTTCTGCAGATCTCAGCTGCCTTCTAAATTATAAATATCTACATAGCTATGTGATTAATTAATTATACATGTATCCTCGTAAGATATTCTCTTCACGGGCAAAATATTTATTTTTCGTTTTTATATAGGTATCTAAGGTTCAAAGCCTATAAGGTTGCGATGACCAACGGTTTTCTTACGATCGGAGACCTACACAAATAATATGAAAAACTAATATACCTATATAATTTAATTTGTTAGTATAATTGGCATGGAAAGATGGTAGATAATTTTCTGTCACCTTGTTTCACTCGAAAGGTGAAAATATTATCTTCTCAAAAGTTTACTATAGAAAATTATATGTCATGTAAGTAAATTATACTTCCGCTTTCGAAACTATGGTTTTCCTGGTTAAAAAAAATTTTGTTTGTTCCGAGCGCCACTTTACTGTCAAAGAGTATTTTAAGTTATATTAATGTATATTTTTTTATCTCATAACTCAATTGCAACTAAATAAGTCAAGCCGTTTCAGAGATATAGCTAATTCAGTAAATTAGAGCCCCGTTACAGCGATTGAAATTCGACCATTATCACTCAAAAATGAATCTCACTGCCTTTAAACAGTATATTAAACAAAAGAGTATATATGCGTGTGTATGGTAGTGTGTATATAAGCCACACCTCTCATATATGTGTGTGTAATATTTTTGTATTGATTTAAGCCCAGCGCACACCGTAAGATTATCTGATCAGAAAATCTGATGGTCAACGTACACCATCGGGCAGTTCTATAAGAAATTCTTATTAGAAAATCTGATCATACTTCACCAATGAACTTTCAAATATTTTAAATTTATTAATTACTTTTTTGACTAATAAGTGGTCTACTTCATATACCATCGTAAGAAATTATCATAAGTAATTCTGATGCTACTTCAGGCAGCATCGCACGTATGCGCACACGATAATATTTTCTGATCAGAATATCTGATTTCTTATGTAGAATTCTTACCGTGTGCGAGGTAAAAAAAACAAAATACATGATAAGAGTTACATCAAATTTTCTGCTTAGAATTTCTGAGCAGAAAATCTTGCGTGCGCAGGCTCTTAATGTATTTGTAAAAAAATATTACCATTCTCCAGTCCTTCTCTATGTAAACGATAAGTGTGCTGCATTTCATACTACTCCGTTCGCCCAATTTTCGTAAAAAGAGGTAAAAAGTTTTTGCTTCAAATATTAATATATAGATGTTTTGATAATCCAGGGTTTCTTCACATAAATGCCGATATGTGAACTCATCATCTGATTTTGATGAAATTTTGTGTGTAGATGCATGATATAGTTCTTCATCAGTAATTTGATTTTTGTTGAAGTTGATTTTTCTGGATATTGGGGAAGAGGGTGGTGTAACAGAATACTCAAAAAGTGAGAAGTATGGCTTATTAACTGAATGGTACAGAAAATTGTATACGATTTAACTGTAGAAAACGCATTCTTTCATATAATTTCTTTGATTTTTGGTTATTTTTTTCTATTATGTTAGATGTTAAGTCAATGTTTGATCAGATTTCTGCACTATTTCAATATTTATTTAAAAAAATTGAATTTTAGAGGTTAGATCTTAGAATATTGTACTTAACTTTCTTGATTTAAATTTAAAAAACGATTTCCATTTAATATTTATGATTTACCAAAGACTAATTAAAATAATGTTCACTGTTGAAATCAACGAACATATAGCATGTATTTTTAAATTTGGCAGTGAAATAATATATTACCGTTATCTCTTCTTTGATAAAGTCATCCTTTTTCAATAATCACAAAACTTACATAAGCTCGCGGTAGAGGTGTGCTGAAAGTATTTGTTTATATTTAAGTAATATAATAAATTTTTTCATGGGCGTAGAATAAGCTTTTAACACAGTTTGGCACGTTGGACTCATCCACAAACTTTGCAAATTTAATATACCAACTTACATCCTAAAATTCCTAATGTCATATTTATCCAACCATAAATCCAAAATCCATATCCAACAAAGTACATCGAACCAATACTGTGGCAAAGTTGGTGTACCTCAAGGATCCTTGCTTGGATCCCACCGCTTTTTATATTATATCAACGATATCCCGAGAGATCGGACTACCGAAACTGTTGCAATTTATGTATCCGTCCAGTAGTCACGTACACAGCCTTTATTTGAAGTAATGTTGCATCATCGTTCATCACGAAAATGCAGCAATTCCAAAACAGTTGCCTTCGAGAGGTCTCGAAAAACCCCTAAGGTTTCCGTCAGAAGCTCTCTGGACACTCGACCACACACAACTTTGTACCTCAAATCCTTTTTTTCAATATTTCCCGGAAATCAGCGAACTGGGTTAATTCATCTCGAGTGCGCTGCTTTTCAGGAAAAGATTTCCAACGCCACACGATGTGGAGTATTATCTTTAAAGTTAAGTCATATATTTTTTACGTTAGTTATAGGAAGGGCTTATCCATCCACATAGGTAATGTTTTATTTTCAATGGTTTTACATTAAAATTTTTCCATTTGCTAAAAGATGTGTCAAAAATTGTAATTTCGATGTAACTATAATGGTATATAAGATGATCTATTATAGATAAAGCTTATATTATGATGTTAATAAGACTTATTTATTTGACTGAAAAAAATTTTTTAAAAAGCCTCTACAAGATGTTTTTTTTTTCGAATACTTTTTCAACTTTTCGAAGACTTCAGAATTAAAATTTTACTATACAAATGATAATTTTTTTTTATTATTATATTGAGCAATTTACAGTTGAAAAATGTAAAATTTTTGGTTGTATTTAAATTTTCTGTTATAATTTCTTTTTCTGAAAATTGTTTATGTTTTAAATTATATTCAAGTGTTTATTATTAACTTGTTTAAGTGTCATTAAATGTTTGTCTGTTTGACTTTAGTTTAATGTTTGGTCGATTTATTATTTATAATTATTTTGTAATTTCAGTCTTTATTTTTAATAGTATTAATTAATATCGTTTCTATCTACTAATAATACAATATTAATGTATAATTTTTAGCATTGAAATAAATTTAAATTATGTCTAACATCTGATTTTATTTAAAACCGGCTTAATTATATATAAAAATCAAATCAAATAATTAACAGTCCAACCGTATCCCAGCTTTACATAATTTATCTTGGATGCGAATCACTCTTTTTTAATAAGAACATAAAAACTTTGTAGAGGGCCTATCTAATTCTGGTTTTATTATAATCTATGATGTAACAATTTGATAATTATTAATTTAAAATTATTCTGATGAACAATGGAATGTGTAATTTTTGAAGAGACATAATGCTTGATCAAGTATATAATACCGACGAGCAAGTTAGGCTCCATTAACATAAACGTGAAGTGAGAAAAATTTATAATTTTTAACTGATTTCAACTTTAAAAAATTGAGGTTACATTTTTGCCTGGATGTAAATTACTAAATTACCCACCAATATTTTTGTTCTGAATTAATTTCAAAAATATTTTTTTTTAAAGGATATACTCCTGAGGTGGTCTCATAAAAATTTTAAGAAAAAATTCTATTCTTTAAGCTGTGTTCACATTAATCAAGTAATTTAGTCAAGTAGCTAGTAGTTCAGTTACTTAACGTGTATGAACAGCAACATTTTAGTCAAATGTTTAGTAAAATTCTATTTTTTGTGTGCAAGTAATACCGATACTCTTGGATCACAAACATATTACAATTGAAGGAATCTATTTGACATGTACTTCTTTTTCCAGTCACAGTCATATTATATAAACAGTTTTGTGAATGGAATTATATAACATGATTGTGACTGTTTACATAGTTTTAATAAATTACTTGTTACTTGACTAAATTATCAAATTATAAACGATTTTCGTATGTGTTAAATACTAAATTAGTTGCTACTCGACTAGATTACTTGATTAATGTGAACAAGGTTTTAGGAGAATTGATTATGTTTGTTCATCAATATTTTTTATTAAAAGATATACTCCTAAAGTGGTGTCATAATAATTTTAAGGAAAGTTCCATCCAGAGAAGGATGTCCAGTTTTTTTTATGTATGCAGAGCGAAATTTTCTTTAATATTGGACCAATTTGAAATTTTTCTGTTTCAAAGGATAATAAAGAAAACAATGCATTTTTGTTTCGGATGTCCGTAATAAAATAAAGTTGACAAAGATAAAAGATCGTTTTTATTCTTTTTATCACACTGTTTTTTATATTCTGCCCGAAATAAAATAGATCGTGTTATTTGAAAAGAAAAGGACTATTGTTTTATTTCGTTGCTATGGTTAAACGATTTTGATATTATATTTGGAAGTCACAAACGATTTCTGATCGATTGCGTACTCAGAAGTCATTCTAAGCTTATTCATCACAAACTATTGACATAGACGATATGTTAAAATTTCAATTTTTTTAATATTTCTAAGCCTCCTAATAAAATTAACGATTTGCTCATTGATTGGTAGTGATAATCATTCTTTACTTTGGCCGTTGTCGAGATACGCATTTTATGTTAATTTTGTCTAGTTT
Source organism: Chrysopa pallens (assembly GCA_020423425.1). Classification (NCBI taxonomy): domain Eukaryota; kingdom Metazoa; phylum Arthropoda; class Insecta; order Neuroptera; family Chrysopidae; genus Chrysopa; species Chrysopa pallens. Next base: position 34,349,385 of record CM035591.1, read on the forward strand.
ATAAATTAACATATTCAACAGATAATCATGATTTATGAGAGGGCTATTTTTTAAATAAAACAATTTTTAGATAAACAAAAAACTATTTAAAATAATCTAATTGTAAGATAATTTAAACACATTTCCTAAAATTACTATTTTTTCTTAATATACTTCAGATACTTTCTTGTGTCAAAACCATCATCAATATCTTCTTCAATTTTAACTTTTTTCTTTGGTTTCCGTCTTTCTAATCTTGAACGGCGGTCGGCCTCCGACAATGTTGATAAATCTAATGGCAACTAAAAAGTAACAAATATTAAATAAAAAGTTTTAAAATTTGAAAGATATTTCTAAATTACTTTAATAATTTTTCTAGGTTCATGATATCGTATATTAAAAGTTGAACCGTCTGGTTGAACCACTACCGTTGGATACGTGTTGGGATACTTTAATCGATGTGTACGTGTTATACTAGCAGTATGAGCATTTAAATTTCTTGTAAAAATTGTTAAAATTATTCTAGAATTCACAAGCTTATTTACAAAATTCATTTTATTTGTATTATAACCATAACCTCATTTAAAATTATACAGGATGGTGAACCTAAATTCAGACAAAATGACAGATGCCTTACGTAATTTTTTCTAAGCAAGTTTAAATTTCAAGATAGACTAGCCATCTATTTTTTTGATAAATAAAAAAGCCTTGGAATATTAGCCTGAAATATGAAACATACTGAACAGCTTTCTCCGATAGGTGGTTGTATATCCTATATTTAATCCTGGCTAATGTTTCTTGGTGAAATTAAAATTAATTTTTTTCTTAGGGGAATTGATTATTCTGAATGTTGGTAATGAACGCATAAAAATGGAGGAGAGTAGCAGTTCAGCAATAATAGATGTTACAACAGAAAATAGAATAATATCAGAGTTTACCGATAAAATTAAAGATAACGATGGATACAATAATTTAAGTTTATCCTTAGATAATTCATTGGTAAGTAATAAAATTTTTTAATCTATTTAATAATAGATGAATGACAAGTTGATCTATTTAAAACGATATAAACTATAGCGGCTTATCTTTATAGGTGCAATCACCAAGTATTGAAAGTTTTTCAACATTCCAAGACGCTGAAGTGTCTGAGTTGAATATGGATCAAGATACGGATTTATGTGTACGAGTTGACAATCCACAAAAACAATTGGAAACATTAGAAACTTTTATATTATTTCGAGTTATAACGAAAGTAGCACGGATTGAATACTCTGAAACTGAGTACATTGTTCGTCGTCGATATAATGATTTTTGTTGGTTACGTCAGAAATTAGTCGACATGTATCCAATGCTCATTGTACCGGTGAGTATTTCATTACATATTTTTTTAATTTCGGTGAGTCGAGTATAAAAGTTACTTTTCTGTTTATAGCCGCTGCCTGCCAAGCATACATTGATTGGTCAGTTGGATCGTTACTCAAAGGAGTTTATTATAACAAGAATGAATATGCTCAATATTTTCATGAATCGAATTGCATACCATCCAATTTTAAGCTATGATGCAAATTTAAAAGTATTTTTAACAGCAAAACCGTCCGTAAGTATTCTATAGTTAGTGATTTAATTCATTGAATTTTTTTCTTAACAGATTATTCATTATGAATTTACCATTTTTCCAATTGGTTCTAGGAATTTTTATCGTATCGTAAAAATAAAACATCAGCAATTAATAAAGTTTCTGATTCCATTCAGAATATAACTATAACAACGACTATAAAAAACCGTTCAATTGAATTTGATAAATTTAAAGATTATGCTCAAATTTTACATGAGAAATTATCTACAATTGAAAAAATTTCTTTAAGGATAAATAAAGAGCGTCAAGGTTAGTATTTATGCGTTTTTAACAAGTTTAATTGCTTGAATATGTTGTAAGAAACATTGGGGAGTGGATCAAAACCATTCTATCTTTAATTCTTCTGATAAAATCATTGAATTATTATGCCTTAATTTTATTAACTCTACATGCTTGATGGAATTTAATAGACTAAGTAAAATTATAATTTACATTATTTATGTTTCAAAGAAAATTTTGTAGCCCTCTTGCCAAACAGGTTATTGAAAGGCGCAGTATGATGATTTTTATGTGATATATTTACTTGTTGGTTTATTTACAATATCATATTCAATAATGTATGTGTATTACATATTAACAGTATTATTCTATGCATGGCTTTATATAAATTTTCGTTTTGGAATAGATCTATAGTGTTTTTATTTTAGCAAATACAGAAAAATGGTGTAATTCTTGGACGTTTTTTTTACAGTGTTTGTGTATAATGACCAGAGTAGACATATTTATTATAGTACCTACTTTCTTTACAGATTACATCACCGAATTGGTAAATTACCATCCAGTATTATTATCTTGGTCAAGTACTGAACCTCCATTATCTGGTTTATTAATAAAAATATCAAATGCCATTGAACGCACTGCAAGTGCTCAAACACAACTACTGAACGATTATAACATTACGTTAGGTAATCCAATACGCGAGTTTATTATGTACGTTGAAATTGTACGCGATGTCTTAAATAAACGCGATAATTATCAACTGGCATATGAAAGTTCTGTGGAAGATTTATCACGAAAACGATGTGAGAAAGACCAATTAATGTCTTTGCAACAACAACAACAGAATTCAGAATCAGCGAATTCAACGTCCGCGTCACATTTTTCACTATGGAAATCTTCGTCGTCAGATCAAAAGTTAGAAAAATTGGGTAAGAATATGCTAGAATATTATAGAAATAGTATATTATACCACTAATGAGCATTTCCTAGTTATGAAATAATACAGTTTGATCGAAATAGTCTTTGAATAGATAAGGAAATACCAACTTATCACCTACGTTTATAAATTATACAAAGTCGATTTTATTGCATTTCTACAAAGAAGGCATGTTTACGTGGGCAAAATCGGGGGTAAACTTTAGTAAATTAACAAATTTGTAAAATTTTATTTTATTTCTCATGAAAATAATATAAAAAAAATGGAATTTGGGAAAAACATCATATTTAATTAAATGATTATATATATTTTGCACTGAATAATTTTACTGAGATGCTTACTAAAATAACAAATTCAAGCTTATTATTTGCCATTGAGGCACGGAGCCAAATTTTACTCTACGCAAAGAAATTTTTATGTTAAAGTACAAATTCTTGATCGTATTTATGTACCAATGAAATACGCTACTGATTCTGGTATGGCAGAATTATTTTCCATTTTTAACCTTATAGAGGCGATGTTGGATGGTTGGAGAATTTCGATGACTTGTTTCTATAGGTAGAAAAATCATTAGTAACGGAATCTAATAGGTGCATATCATTATATGTATTGACCTCCGGAAATACTCTTCTTCATTTGTCGATTTTTCCTGATGATTGGACCTGTTTATTTACCTTGTTACTAATTGTACGAGGAGATTTTAATTCTTGAAAAACTTTCAATAATAAATATTTTAAAATTTATACTCAGCCTTTTTAAGTTATTGGATATAACATAAGCTTATCGACTTCATTTAGGGTTAAGCATATTCACCGTGCTCACATCGATGGATCTGCGCTTGCAGCTTGGGCAACAACTAAAAGTTTGGAGTGACTGTGTACTTATACGTTTGAAAAAAATTATTTATTTTAGCCAAGGAAATCATAAGCTTAGATTTAGATTAATTTGTGATAAATAAATGGTATATTGAAATAATTTTTTAAGGAATCTCGTTAAGAAAATTATCGCTTTCAAATTAATATATGTGGATAATAATTAATTTATGATAATTATCCGAATAATATAAAAAATCGATTAAAATAAAAATGGAAGTAACTGCGATCTCAAGTAATATAAATATCGAATCTTCTTAGGATAAAAATAATTTAAAATTTGTGTAGTAGTACTACGTTTTGCAGTATCTAGCAGAGGCTGTGCGTTATCTAAATGAAACACTATTTCTATTTATTTCATACACGCTGTTGAATTTTCTAAAAACGGCGATTCTGTGGTTTTCATGGTAGCATTATAATAAAGCTAAGGACGCCTGTTGAATCTTGCATGACTACTTGTATGAATTCATGGTAGATCATATAACAAATATTGTAGAAAATAACCAGGGTACCCTTTAATTTTCAACTTTGAAATGATAATCTATAATGTCGAATTAATTTTTATCGATAATTATTTTCATATAAAATGTAAATTATAAAAATAATATGACTTACATTTTGGGATTATATTTTATTTTTCGAAATAAAGAATTGACACAAATTTTTAAAAGTGTGATCCTTGGTCGTTTTTAATATCTAATTCTGATTGAAATGGATAATAAAAATAAAATTTATTTTTCATATTTTAATTACTTCTTGTTACACCCACAAAAATTATTTATTAACTTACTAAACTTACCTTTTAATTGTTGGTTTTTATTTAATCCAGGGACTTGTATTCCACAACTTGTAAAACAAACGGAATCTCTACAAGATCGCTTAGAGTGTGCGAATGAAGCATTGCGTAGTGATTTAGAACGGTGGCAACTTGAAAAGCAAGCAAGCTTAAAGAAAATGCTGATGGATTTTGCTAATAAGCAAATTGAATATTATCAAAATTGTGTAGATGCTTGGGAGAATGTTCTTACCGATAATAATATCTCTAGTTCATCACAAGTGAAACAAGAAATTGCAGTACAATGTCAGTTAAGTGCCAGTTAATTACTATTTTTTCTTCAAAAGTTTTTGAATATGATTTTCAAGGAGAGTACTTCAGATAGACAAAAAATATAAAAGAAGTTTATAAAACAGATTTTTCATAAAGTCAAAATTGTAAAAATATCTATTTTGTGCCCTCCGTAGATTTTTTAAATTTGTGTAAAAATAATCGAATTGGAATTACATTTATTTCAAACTGAAATTTTCTGTTTAAAAATGTAATGAAAAATTTGGTGATTAACAAACACCACAAAATTACAATAATATCTAGTATGAAAAATTTAAGTAAAATTGATTAATTTCGCTATTATTACTTGAATGCTGTATATTAGGAACACGAAAAAAGTATCGATAACCTTAATCTTTTTGGTATCGAGAACCTTTATTTCGATATCGATATTTTTTTATTGATACTTGTATGAGTATTTTTTCACAGGCATGGAAATAAATGTATCATACAAGAAAAAAGTACTCATACAAGAAAAAGTATAGAATAGAAAAGTATCGGTATCAAAAGAATAAATTTTTACTTACTAGAATCAATGTTATATATACACTTTGCTTTGAATATCGATCGATCATCGGTTTTTTTGGTATCCAACTCACTTAAAGTGCATTGGCAAACCCACGCAAATAGAGGACATTAAGACATACTAATGAATGTTATTTGTTTACAACACTATTAAGTAATGACAATTTTATATCATGTTTTTATATTCACTTAATTTAACATTTACTTAATTTTGATAATCATTTTTGATTACTCAAGATATCTATGCTTTTCGTATCTCAAGTTATTACCTTAAGGTATTATTTCTTTTTTCTAGAGATTTTTTCTATTAAAATCAGAAATGTCGCTATCTCTTGATATATCCATTATCTAATGATTTTTTGCAGACCAAGTACCGATACCTCTAAATATCGATACTTTTTTCTAGACATTTTTTTCGAAACAAATCAAAAGGATCAATACTTCTTGATATATCAACTTTTTAGATATAAAATCTGTTGAAAAATGAATAGATACCTTAAATGGTATCAATACTTTGCTTCCAAAAAAAAAAAAAAAAGGAAACTTAAGGTATCGAAAAGTACTTGATATCTAAGATATATTACCTAATCATTTAGATGTTTACAATTTTAGCCTTATATATTTTATAACATAAGAAAAAATTATATAAGATACCCGGCAGAAATATCACTTGAAAATTAAATTAAAATTATAAGAGAGAGGGTAGATATTGTGCCATATTTGCCACTTGTACTTAATAAAATAGATGACCAAAGGAACTCTCATTAACTTGTTCAAAATATTCATATTCAAAATACCATGTATAAAATAAATTCCATTAAATGTGATTTTTCAATATATATTTTGATAAAAATATATATTTATATATTAAATAATCGTTCTATATAAATGTAATATATATATATAATTAATTTAAAAATAATTAATATATTCATTATTAATTAGTATTTTATAAATGTAAATTTTGTTATTTATTTAAAAACATATTTCACTGTAAAATTACACATTGAATATATTTTTTGTTGTTGTTTATCAACAGTATTATCAGCAAAAATGTAAACGTTACTAAATAATTATTCCACGCCTAATTCCTTTCCAGTTTCATCCAATTATTTTCACCAAACTTTCACTTTTAAATAAATGAACTTTTAGCTTTGTTATTGGAATATTTTGAGTCCAAAGGGTTAATTAATTTTTAAAAAGATGTATTCCTATTTAAAATTTAATTCTCTACAAAATAGAGTTCTCAATCTCAAATTTTGAACTAACGTCTGAAAATGTGGGCACTTTGTGATTTTATCAAATACTAGCTGGCCCGGCAAACGTCGTTTTGTCACATATTTCTAATTAACTTCAACATTTTCTAAGTATAATAACATATTCTTAACAACTTTCCTCTATTTCTTAATACTGAAAGCTAAGGCAAATTAGAACAAATAATGATATTAATATATATTTTAAAGCATACCCGGCCACGTTGCGGTGACAATTGATATTACATCGATTGCATGCAAAATTTGAAGCAGATTAGACGAAGGAATTCCGTTGTCCATACAAACTTTGCCTCTGCTTTTCATCCCACTAGGGGTAGAATTTCAGAAAATCTTTTCTTATGGGATGCCAGGTATTTGATGTGTAACCCACTATTTGGTGTGGGATACCCGTGACACGAAATATTTATATATACACTCGTGTTTGATGTGGGACACCCGGTACTCGTGCACCCACAAGTCGTGTATATTGTGCTGTGGTTCTCATATACTTGATGAAAAATAATAAAAGGAAGTTCAGAACCACTAATATAGAAAAGAAGAGATAAATAAATTCTATTTTGAATAGCTGACCCGGGTAAACATTGTTTTGTTATATAAATTATTTCTAATTAACATCAATATCTCCTAAATATAATAACATACTCTCAACTGTCTATAACTAAATAATGAAGCTGCGGCAAATCAGAATAAATTATGATATTAATTTATTTATATTTTGAAGATGGTGTCACCCTATTCTCATTAGGAAGAAAATATAGACCATAGCTCTAATCGTAATTGGTTTATAAGTTTTAATATATATGCTTTAAATTTCATCATACCGTAAGTGAGAATGAATAATTTTTAAAAATTTATTATTAGGAAGTTCCTGGTGAGCCAATGAGCCACAAAAATTATACAGTAAATTTCCGAAATGTGATCTAGCAGATTTCATGCTTATTGGATAGAAAATAAGATAGAAAACTACAGCCGAACAAATATATACCTAGATAGATAATGTATTATATATATATATACAAAATGACAAATCGTTTACTTCTTCGGTCAATAAAATATTTTATCATTGTTTAATTTTCTGTTATCATGTTATCATTAACATATTTCATTTTTAGCGCAAAAAATTTAATATTTGAACTTATAAATACAATATTAATTTGGTATGGCTGCTTGCAATTCATTTATATTATCTTACTGGTTTCAAACTTTAGAAATATTTATCGGTTTTGGAACAGTTTGTAGAATATATTTAGGACGCTAAAGGGGTTAATATTAAGAATACTTCAAAATAATACGTGAATGTTTTAAATAAACTACGCCACAATGAATTTCGTTAATTTTGCTCCATCGTCTTTGTCACGTTGCGTCGCACTCTTTACGACTCCCCTATAAATTATATATATTTTAAAAAGGTGACAAATTTCATCGTTGGGAATTCCAACAAAAGAGGAGGTACAAAAAATATTCAATGTTGCAGATAATAAAAAGATCTACAACTTTTGTGCTGAACATTTTTCAACGAAAACTGTGTCCCACATAACCACAATTTTTTTGGAAAGAAAGCATTAAAAATTTCCGAGATATAGAATTTATTTTCGAAAAAATCACGTTTTATTCAAATACAAATTGTCCTTAGTAAAATCATCTTATTTTTGTTTTCAAATCTTCTTTTCTTTAAAATAAATACGTTGTATACTCACCATTTAACTACATGCTCAATAAATCCATAAAAAGCGAAAAATGAATTTTTGAACATGTTAAAAAATTGTTTAAATTTATAAAAATTTTGAAAAAGTATTACTATTTCAATGTTCGAAAGGAGAGTTTATGTTTTCCGAATATCTGCGTACTTCTATAATATACTACTTTTGTAAAGTGTTTCTATAAGCGAACGGTTTATAATTAAATTATTGTAATTTTCTCCACTTTTTATATAACTCGATAGGATTGTAGAGGACTATATTTACTTTGCGTATTCTATTAAAAAACTAATGTATCTTACAAATATTGAAAGTTTGTATGTATTTACCATCTTCAGTTTGTTGTAAATTTAGGATTTTTAACGTGTTATTCGACTCCATAAGGGAGCAAAGAAAATTTAGTGCATTACGACCTGAATTAATAGTGTGATTCTTAGTCAGATTTCAAATATTTTTTTCTCTTTCTTCGTTTAATTTTCAGAAATTTCGACGTAATACATACCTGCAATAAATATTTTTGTTTTGTTCAGCGCTTCAATCAGATTGAGAAATTGATACATAAATTACAAAAAATATGTAGTACAAAAACGCTTTAAAATACGTGATACTTAGGAGCATCAATCTGCCAAGCCAGATAGGTATAATAAAAAGTTGAAGTTGAAAAGTTATAGTAAAGAATTTTGAATTCTTTTTTATCTAGTAAACGAGGAATGGGAGATATATTTGCCCATAAACTTTTTTTATCTCTAAAAGATGATTAATGCTATTTTAAGTCATTATTCAAAGGTATCATTTCTTAAGATATTTTAGAAACGTCATTCTAGAAATTGAAATCGTATAACGTGCGACGACTCCGCATGGAAGAACGTTTACATCAAGTGAATACTTGACCGAGTAATTTGGGTGAGTGCGTACTTGGCCGAGTACTCTTTACGTATAAACACTTTTATATACTATAAACACTATACTTGCTTAACTGGGTACTTGGCCGAGTAAATATACACACTATTCCTATATAAAATTTACTCATCTTAGAAACTTGGGCGCGTATTCACTTAGTGTAAACGAGCCTGGAGTTCAATTTTTGAAAAGTGAATTGGTGAGTTATGGGAATGAATACCGCAAATTATAACGTTTGAATAAAATTTGTATTATCTCTATATATAAAATATTATGCATAATATTAATATTATAGGATTTATGATTTTTAAAACAAACATTATAAATTATTAACATTTAAATAAAATATTTGATAAATTTGCTAATATTATTAAAATTATTAATAAATTTATATTACTAGTCGATGAAAAGAAGAAGCTTATTAATGCAATAATAATACGGTGAAAACATCTCCTCAGAGAATCATTACGACTAGCGAATTCATACTGGCGATGACTAATTTGTAATCGAAATATGTATTTATAAAATACAAAATATTTTTGATCTAGGAAATTTTGGCAAAAAATTAAAATTTATATAAATTACGATCAATTTATATTAGTATGATTGCCATACAGAAAAGATGCACGTTACGACTTTTCAACATCGAAATATCCAATATCATAACATGAGTTTGAAATACATAATTTACGAATTTAAAACTCACAATGTAGGGTAGCAATTAGTTTAGTTCTTCAAAATAACCACACATTAAATTTATTATCTTATTGGTTAATTTGAATAATTTTTATTTGAAGGCTTCATTGAAACTATATATAATTTTAGTAAATTACAATTCTCATCAATTCACTTTCCAAAAATTCTCTTCCTGTAATGATAGAATCGTTAAACATGCGCTTATCTGTAACTTTATTAACAGGCAACTACGAATATTAAAAACACAAAACAACTGCACACTTGTTTAAATTGAAACTCAAAATATTCAACTGAATGTTTTATTTTTCTTCATCATATATTCCATATAATTAATGGTATTATCATTACATAATAATTATATTTATTGTTGAGTCTATATTTTTTTCATTTCAAAAAGCTATGTTAGTAGTAAATACTGATATTTTTAATTAGTTTTCTTCATTTTTTTTTTTTAAATATCTTTAACATCTATAATTAAATTATTTTTAATTTTTTTTTTTTTTTAAATTGTTGCATTTTTTAAATATATTTTTTATATTTTCTCTCTCATATTCTCATTTCATCTACATATTTTTTCTTTTAAATTAACTATAATAATAATATTATATTCATTCTCAAAGTGTTAGTATTAATAATTATTGTATTTGTATTATTATTGCTTTAAGCGATTTTTTTAATAAATTCGTTAAATAAATTTATTTTCTTTAGTTATATAATTGATTTTCAAGCGTTGTTCTGAAATTAAAACGATATTCACGTTGTGGGTTTTTTTTTTTTTTTTAATTTTTCAACTAATAAATAAGCTGGCTTTTATTCATATTTTATTAATATTGTCAAGATAATATAATTTTTAATTTTGATTGTTTTATATTTACCATAATGGAGAATAGCATCTATATTTATTTAGACACTATTTTCAGTATTAAAAAACTAAAAAAATAATTACTGAAATGTATTGCGTTTTATAATTCGATATTATTTTTGCAAAGAAATAACTCAAAAAATAATTATCCATAGTCAGTCATAATGATGAGTTTTTCCCGAAAAAATATTCCTTACAAAAATTATTTCATAGCCTCCGTTTTTTCTTGGTGAGACATTTGTTTGCAAAAATAGTATCGTATCACTCTGTAAATTTAAATTTTAAATCGTAATATTTTGTATAAATTTGCATAAAATATGTCACTAAAATTGGATAGATGACTGATTTTTAAGAATGGAATTTTCTATGTAATTTCTACAGAGATACTGACTGAAAAATTCGAATGTTGCCAAAGCATAGCTGATCTACGCAAGAAACTTATCCCAGAGCAGGGTAGGGATAGAAAAGTCAACCCATCGTTACTTGAACGTATCTTAAAATCGTTGCTTCCTCGAAAATAGAAAATAACTTCGGAACGACTCTGATTTTAATCAATCTAATTGTGGTAGTGTTTGGTCTATTTAATTTTACACACAATTAAATTTTAAATTTACAATTTTTTTAATTGAACTTACAATAAAATCAACTTTACAGCGCAATTGATCGGTAGAGCGTAAACTATAACAATCCAAATAAAAAAATTATATTCATTCCGAATAAAACCTACTTAACATATTCACATATTAATAATTATTTGTATTAATAATATTATCGGATTGAAATATGATCTTTAAACATCGGATTGAATTGAAAATAGTTTCGTATTCATTCATTCTGATTCAAAATTGTGAATACATTTTAATAGGAATGAATAGGATTAAATATGGAAAATAATTTTTGTTTTCTATTAATTCCAAAATTTTAAATAGGGTTTAATCAAAATGAATACGAAATTTAATTTCTATTAAATCCTATTAATTTTCGATTCAATTTCGGTAGGTTTTAATCGCATTTTTTTTATTAGAGTAGATGATAATGCAATTTTTATATTCGATTCATATAAAATAATTCAGTGCCTTAAAAGTCAAAGTACTTTCTTCATTAAATTTCTACAACTCTTTAACGTGAATATCATTTGTGTTTTGTAATTAATTTTTTTATAGATTTTTGTTATAAGTAGTTATCTTCTATATTTGTTTTGTTTGTTTTATAAATAATGCAACAATTTTAATAGTATACATAACAATTCAATAATTTCTATATAATTATAGGATTCTAAACAGGAGTCTTGTAATTTAAACACTTTACGCGTGTAAGTGATGAAAATCCTTAAAGTAATTTATTGCTATTATAACATTGAAGGTATAAAGAAAAGATAATTTGATTCAAATAGGTATCTTCTCGACTTATTTTATGGTTAGTTTTGTTTTCTTATGTATGTAGTTGTAGTACTAAATTAAGAGTTTGTCTATTTGAATTCAAAACTATAAAATGAAACTCTAAAATAAAATTCAGAGCTGATAATGCAGGGTGGTAAAATAAGCGTTAAGTTTTTCCAATTCTTTCCACTTAAGATCTCAAATAGATTACTTATTGAATTAAATTGGACCGGACCGATAATTAAATTATTTTGATTCTACCTATATTTATTCAAGAAGCTTTTTATAATTTTTGGTTTCGATTAAGTCTTATTTATTCTTTTTGAAACTTTAAATATGATGTTATGTTTTTCATTCCGACTCAAAATTTGTAATCAATTTAAACACGATTAAATCAGAAACTAATGAACTGCGGTAACAAATTGATAATTAACAACACATAATCTTGATCATGGAGAAGGATGTTAATTGCATAAAAAGAACTGAAAATCTTACCAAAACTTTGGGTTTTTCTAAAATCGGAAAAATTTTAGAACATTGATAGTTGCTATTACTTTTACAAGGATTCGAGTTACTGATGATTGGGATATTAAATCCACCGACTTCCGAATACATCTTGAAAAACAATAAAAATCATAAACGGCCCTTCTAGTGCTGTAGTTCATCTATAAGGAACTTAGAGATTTGTTTAGGGGTATCTTAGAGAAAGGTATTATTTTCAAGTTCAATTACACCATTCGCATTTACCGTTTCTAAAAACTCTCGATTATTTGATTTGGAGAAGAAGAGCTGGTTATTTAAGAAAAAACCCGTGTAAGTTAACAATTCAGGAACCATTCTAAAGATATATAATAACATTCGCTATGAAATTAAGTCTATACAATCTTTAATTTTGCGAAAGGTTCACTAAAGTAAGATGTAATTTTTAATCATGAAAAAAATTCTCCATTAATGTACGTATAAAATTAAAAAAAGCAATTTTAATATTTGTTGCTTGAAAGTTACAAAAGATTTAAGCCATAACGTTCATTTTACACCATCCTGTATTGTTAATAAAATTAAATTATATAAATTGGTCGTATAAAGGAAGGATTCATTGATTTGATTGTCTAAAATATTAATGTATAAAAATCCAAAATAAAACTCGTAGCGTAAAGTGTTTAAGGTACCTTTTACGAAATCAAGGAATTGAGGTAAAAAATTTTGGATAGGATCGCAGTTTCATTTTCTTTTTTCATCGAGGTACAATTAAGGGAATAATTAATCGTTGACTAGAAAACAGTGACACAAAGCACTGTTAAATGCTCCGTTCGTCAAGGAAAATATTAAAATTATTTTTTTTTAATATAATTTTTTATATGCGTTTGATATGTGCTCCACATACACCCCATTTCTAAACATTCGTCAGGTTTCTTTTCTTTTTTCAAACATATTTTATAAATGTTTTCTTCGGTATTACACGGGAGTGGATAGTTTTTTCGAAAAAATATTAAATATTGCCGTTAATTGAATGGTTTCTACCGATATCAAAGTTAAATTTTATATAAAAAATAGTTTTTTTTTCTCATTACCAAAATAAAGTTCTAACTCTTATTTTTATGTGCCGAAATAACAGTGGCCATATATGATTACTTCAAGTATTTATGACGATTTAAAAACAGTATGTAAACTTTACTCTAGGAATAATTTACATATTCAACCATTTAAGGTTTAAAAAATACATTTTTATCTCCATTTTGATGAAATTCTATTGCATATTCTGGTTAGTGGTATATACGAAAGTGTATCTTGATTACAATGGAGTTTGAAATTCGTCTAATATTATGAATATTCAATTTTCTTAAGTTACATATATGGATACGGTTTTATACGAGTGAATATTTTATGGCCATTCAGTTAGTTCTAAAATGAAAATTTCTATCTCGAACATAAAGATCTGAATTTTGTGATCATCTAAATTGTTATTTGTAAGAAAGTGCTCTGAGAAAGGAACACGATGTTTTCTAAGTCGTATTATGAGAATACCACTGCCATCTAATACGAAAACGAATACTGAATAGAAAGATCTGAAAGCTGTGCCTAATAACATTTTCGCGGGTTATATATACAGATTTCTAATTTAATTATGTCCTTTATGTATTCAATGCTAAGTAATATTCTCTGTAAACATATGTTATGTCAAATACACATATTGTGCAGTATTAACAGGGAATAATACCTAATATTGAAGTAGTATAGGCTAAATAGTGACATTAATAATCTGTATGTATATTAAGTGAACTTAAACACCTCATGATACACGCATATGCAAAATCTAAATGGAGAATACGATAAAATTGATACCCTGTTAATTTAATAATATCAATAAATTATTAAGATTTATTTTTAGAGACAGTGTCTTAATTATTAATGATATGAGGTGTAAATTAAGATTTTAATACAAACTATCTTCTTCCGTGCAACAAGACGAATTCCGAAGCGACATACTATAAAAAAATGTTTGCAAAAAGAAAATTAGTAGACGCATAGCAAAAAGTGCAATAATAAATATAACATCTCTAACGATTTATTACTATATGTTTTCTAAAAATTGACTCAGAACTGAAAATTGACTAGAATAGATTTTTTTCACAAAACGTCACAATGTATCGTAAATCACACAGCTGTAACGTTTACGATTTTATTTATAATTATATTTAGTGTTTTTTTATTTATTTATTTTAATGTTGGTAATTATTTTCATACAATTCATTCTCATAAAATTATTTTAGGATGAAAAATTTGAAAATTTTCCTTAATGATTTTTTAAATATTTTTTTTTGCCTATGAGTAATTTTTACTTTCTTAATTTGCATATAAAAACCTCCCTTGTATTTGCTTTTAGTGAATAAAACATAACTATGATTTTTTTAAATAAATATCAAAGTCTAAGGGTTATTTTTAATACATTTTTTGTTTCCTACGCGGAATTATACAATTTAATGATATTTTTTTTTCATATTTTTTTTTTTGTTTGGTAAATTATTTGATAAATACTTGGTATAAAGAGATATTAATTTATACTACTTGCTTTGTTTTATCATTCTTATTATACGTTTTGTTCTAAAAACATTTACATTTTGTCCAAATATTTAAGTACACAATAGCAAAAGTTGTTTTGTAAAAAACGAAATTTTCTATAATAGGCATATTGTTCTATTTTTTTTTTTTATTACAATTTGTTATATATATAGGCGTACCAATAACGGAAAATACATTTATGAAGTTTTATGCGTTAGGAAGTGTTAACTGTATTTATTATTCCTTGTTAAGAATCCTTATTATTATTACTGATATTTAGCTATAACATAATAATGGAGAAGTTTTGTTAAGATTTATATTTTCTTAAACATAAGTTAAGAATTCTTATTAAAGAATATAAGCATTACTTTAAACATTTACTGGTATACATTCATATTGTGAATTGGGGAATTTGCATGGTTTTCATTTTCAGTTAACATTCCTATTCGTCCGTATATAGATAATTCTTATTGTGAAATAAATTGCTATTAGTATGTATTCATTCATGAAATGCATTATCCACGGTAAAAATCTAGGATGTTGATATGTATAATATGTTGCATTGCTGTTTCCATTTAGATTATAAATTATTTTAACGATGACTGCAGTAAATCAATAAATTATATTTAGCAAATGTTTGCTAAAAATATCTATTTTTTTGTTTTTGAGAAATATAAAATATTAAATAAGTGGAGTTGAAAATTAAAAGTTATAAAATAATTATTTTTTTAAATAATTTATTTTTAGAATTTTTATTTTTATTTAAATCTATTCAATATGAACTTCCACAAATTAAAGCTCACAAAAATTAATCAAAAATTTCCACTGTGGGTGTGACAGAAACGTTTATAATGTGAATTTATAATTTAAATTTATTGTGATTAATATTAAATTTGAAATAATTTTAGATCTCTAACTCTTCCTAAATCCTGCTAAATTTAAATGAGAATATATGTATAGAAGTCAAAACTGTATTTCAGCCAAATAGGTAAATAGTAAAATTGTTTCTTTCAAATTTTGTTTTTTTATAATGTATTATTAATCAGTACTTTTGATTTTTACAATGTATTATTAATCAGAGTAAAAACCCTTTACTCTAATTATAGTAAAAGTTCTATTAGAAAAACTTTTCATAACGAATACATACATTTGAGCGTGGCATTTCACTGATAGAATAATCTGTATACTTGTATTTTTTAATTTTAAAGCTGCTGCTAAAGATATTTGATTTATTTATTCCGTTTAGGTACTTAGCACCAAATAAAAAATTTTTAAGGTTTATTTTTGACAAATACATGATTAAATTAATTAAAAATATATAATCAACATTCAAATGACTAAAGAATTAATATACAAATATAACATTTACTCTTTTTGTTTACAGCTTGGCGGAGAGTTGAGGTAATAACATGTATTAACTTTTTGAACTTTGCAGTTTTTTTTTTTTTTTTTTTTTTTTTTTTTCTTTATATTAATTTAAATATTAAATACATTTAGTTTATAAACCTAGAAAATGGTGATGAATTATGATGGTTCAATGCACGGTGACCGTGGTTAAATGAATATTTTTATTAAAAAAATGTGATATTTTTATGGTACAAGTTTTTTTAGGTTAGATGAGATTTGAATATGATGATAATGACACGTGAAAATTTGTTTCTTTTTAATTTACAATAAAAGACATCGAAATTTATATAGGCATACTTTTCAGATTGAAAACGTGTGCCGTATTTTTTTGTTCTATCTGAGACATTGATAATAAATATACAATCATTCCAATATTAGTTCATAATGAATTATAATATACCCTTTCGGACTAAATAAATTATTTTATCAGCCCAGCAATGGTATAAATAATTTGATGTAACTTAATCAGTACTGTTGTATTATGAAATAGTATATATATATATATATATATATATATATATATATATATATATATATATATATATATATATATATATATATATATATATATATATATATATATATATATATATATATATATATATATATATATATATATATATATATATATATATATATATATATATTTAAATTATGGTGACATTTTGTTTGCTTTCGCTGTGGTAAAATGTTTAAGCATGCCTTAATTTTCTGGAAAACAGCTAATTTATGTTTCCGCCCTTGAAATTTTCAGTATTTTAAATTTTTTGTTAATGGGTTTGTTTAATTATAGTACTGATATCTATAGGTTATTCAATTATAGTATTGATATTAATTGTTTGCCAAAACAACATAACGTTTTACCATTATTTCAGCAATCTTTAACTTCTTCCATATTTTGTTTCAGAGTGCTAAAACAAAAATTATGAACTAACTTCGATATATGAATATAAAAAATTTTACTAATTTAATACATTTTTTCATACTACAATCAGCAATGTACAGACATGTAAAAAATGGATTATTGTACAGACAAAATTACACATTTTATAATATTTTGAGATGGGAGAAAGAGAGAGAGATCACTTTAAACAACGTTTTCTATTGCAAGTTTAAAAAGTGCCCATGACTACCTAACCTAATTTAATTTTTGTTTTATGTACGATCTAACAACATTTTCTATGAGAAAAGTTTTGCACTTGAATTGTTTGTTCATTCGTTTTGTTTCTTGGTCAACTATAAAATATACTTTTTTTAATATAACTGATAAAAAAATTATATTATGTAAAATGGTCACTTCCAACTCATAATATAAACTATATATGATTGAGACAGTCTTGGATAACGTTCTTTATTATTCCCATCTATACCTATAATAAATAAACTAGCAACTTGATATGTCATCTGATCTAAATCAAATCAGTCGGATTGTCTTTTTGACTTATCAAAATAGTTTTATTATGAGGAAAACCATACAATAATTTAGACTGCGATTCTAAGATGCCATCATAAGATAAGCTTTTTATTTTGGAAGTTACCATTATATTTTAAGTTCATTGTATTGTAATGGTCTCAAATTAGAATTTTATAATGTTTTTAACTGAATTGTGAGTCATTTGAACATTAATTATTTTGTGACTATAATGTCAAAAACTTATTAAAAACAAAAGATCTGCCTAATTTGATTAAATGGTTTTCACATATGGCAGTGATATTTGTTTTTTGTTTTTTTTTGTTTTTTTAATTTTATTATGAAGGGTTAAAATTATTTGTGCATTATTGTTTTTTTTCTTTTTTTTAATAATTAACACTTCGTCCGTAAACGTTTTTTCGACACCTTCCGTCGGTAAACCTGTTCCGGTCGTTTTTTCAACCTGTTAATGCACTCAAAAAATTTCGTAAAAATTCATGCTCATCTGTGAAACCTTCAACTTAACATATCAATCATAAAATTGTAGAAAAATTCATTTTTGCATATATTTTTTATTAAAAAACTGGAGCAACTTGCTAAAAAAACGGAGGTACGAAATACCCAAGTTTACCGACGAAGGGTTAATTTATACATTTTTGGTTGCTTAAAATTAATAATAGAGTTTAATTTCACTTTCTAAGTCATAACAAATCGTCAAATTTAGTAGCGTAAAGAATTTTATATATTTTTTCTTTTTATATGACACAAGATTAGCATTCTTCACAATGCCAATTACGTATAAAATCTTAGGGATGTCGAATTTTGTATTCGTAAATTATCGGTAATTTTATTTTCTTTACTACAGAATCAGTTAAAAAAATATTAATGTTGAACTTTTAGTAGTATTTTGTAAAAAAAACTGAAAGTAGATCTTATATCAGTGTTTATACTTTGACTTGCTTGAGTTAGATACAAGATTTTGCACTTAACTGACAATACGAAAGGTACTAATTGGAAATTAAAAACAATTATTTGTCTAAAAAATACACAAAATAAGAAACAGTTTAAGGATTTTTTTCAATTTACACAACTGTTTTGCTGTTTATATTACATATTTTTTCAGTTTTAATACATGTTTCGCTTTTTTTTTTCTTTTTTTTTTTTAATATTTTTTATACTAGAAAATCTTACTGGTAATTAATTAATAGCTTATCTATGTTATTGTCAAATTAATGTTTATGATTTTTCTGTATGCAGCTTAAGGAAATTGAACGATGAATATATCCTGTTATTTGAAAAAGTCGGTTTGGAAACTATAGCAGGTTGACATTTAGAATTTTAGGCCGTTTACGAATAGCAAATTTTAAGTCAATGGTTTATTTGGTTTTATTAATCTGTTTTCTCTCTTTCATCTAGGGCCAATGCGTATTTTTAAACTGGAGAGATAAAAAAAGATTAGTCTTAGTTATTACTTTATGAAAAAATTTCTCTTATTTATTTTATTGATTCTTCTAAATATTTATTTTTGGGTGTGCTTTAAAAGAGTGCACTGTTATTTATAATTTCGTCCGCCAATTTTAAACTAAACAAAAACACCGATCGAATGGGAAAAATTCTTCCCATTTTAGTTTAACAATAGTATTTTTAATTTATTAAATTTAGTTATAAAATTTTGTTGGCTAAGACCATGGATATAACTACACTTATAGTTAATATAATATTTTTCTTACAAATCATACTTTAAAATTATCGAAATTGACTAGAGCCTGAAAAATGTGATTTCAGCCATCATACAACACTGTGTGGTCCGTTTTTTTTATACCATATAAAATTGTGAAGTTTCCAATTTTATTTAAAAATAACAGGATTTTCTGCTCAACTTCTATATACAATTAGTAATGACACAGATGAGGAAGGATTTCAAAGTAGGGAATGATCTCTAGTAT
Source organism: Chrysopa pallens (assembly GCA_020423425.1). Lineage (NCBI taxonomy): Eukaryota > Metazoa > Arthropoda > Insecta > Neuroptera > Chrysopidae > Chrysopa > Chrysopa pallens. Next base: position 34,369,290 of record CM035591.1, read on the forward strand.
TAGAGTAACATTAATATTTTTAGGTTATGATTTAACTGACATTCAAAATAAAAGAAAACAGTTGTGAGACACGACAAACAATGTACACGAAACATGTATTTTGAAAAAACAAAAAACACAAATTTCAACAAGTAAAATTATCTAAAAAGTAAATTTAGGAATCTCTACATATATTTTTAAATCTTTAATAGATTTTGTTTCTAAAATATTGTGCTGACATTCAACAACTATGCACTTAAGAGTATTTTTTTTCTAAATTTATACTAAAAAGTTACCATCTATCATCAAAAAACAGAAAATCAGATGAAAATGAAAAACAATTTATTAAATAGATAACAATTATTTTTCTCAAATATTTTTTATTTTTTTTTGTATAATAATTCTAAGATTTTTTTGTAGGTTTTTAAATTTCTATAAGCATACGTAATTTATATATATATATATATATAGTTTTTTTGCGCTATATTAATAAAAATTTAGCAGAACCATAAAAAAATCCGCAACGAGTAGAAATTTTACGTAATATATTTATATTTATATGTATTTATAATAATTTTTGAAAATAAAATTACATAGCACACCTTTTTGCACACAAAAATAATTTTAAAATTTGAATTATATAAATTCAAATTTTAATATTCTCTTCTATCTTCTTTTTTTCATGACTTCTTTTTTATTTCCAAGTTTCGTTGCTCCAATTCGAATATTATTATTACTCCCAATTTAATCACTTTGTTCAGCATCTCCTTCCACATCTTTCTCGCCAACTTCTCGAGTATTACTATCTTCTGTTTCAATGCTACTCGTTGGAGTTGGAGTATCTTCAACTCCTAGTAAACCACTATTGGTGCCTCCACCACCCTGATTGTTAGCTTGAGATGTTGAGATTTGTTGATGATCAAATGTTTGTTTCATTTTATTACCGTATTTAGTGCCATCTTCCGATTGAATGTCATATTTAAATTGACTTCCGATTGTATTATATTTTCCATTGTTACCACCTCCACTTGTGTATATATTGTGGCTGCTCGTCAATGTTGGTGGGGTGGAGTATGTGTATTGCATTTGAGTATCTGCTTGGCTCATATATTGAGTAATTTTAGGACCTAGTGTACTATATTTGGATGTTTCCACACTATAGTCATAGCTGCCATATTTTTGGATATCATTTTTGGAACCAATTGTATTATATTTGGATGTAGGTATAGATTGGGCTGTGTTATATGGTGATGTGTCATAAGTATCAGTCAAATACGCTCCAGTTAAAAATGGATTAGTACTGACAAACTTTAGGTTTGGCGGTTGTGCTTGATAATTTGTGGACATAAAAATATTATTAGCTGTTGTATTTATATTACTTATTGTTGTCTGTAAAGCTGATAAAGTGCTTGGTCCATTCATTGTGACAGCTAGACCAGCGTTGCTTGCTTGCATTGCAGGCGAGGATGAACGACCAACAATATTTGGCGAGTTACGACCCAAATGATTATTGGAAGGGGATGCACGTCCTAGATTAGGTGAAGCTCGCCCTAAACTTGGTGAATTTCGACCAACATTTGGAGATGCACGACTTAACGATTGCAACGATGGCGATTGACGTGGGTTTGGAGAATTCACACGACTTGGTATATTATGTTTGATTGTATCAGAACCTGATTGTGAATCACTACTACTACTTGGCGAACCTGGAGACGAGACTATCACCTAAGGAAAAATTAAACACATGTTTATAGCAACGTCTCTTAATACTATTTCTTCGAAATTCTTTTAACATTGTTATATTTTCAATTTATAACTTACCTGCCGTGATTTGGGAGCGACTGGCTGACTGATGGGCCCTACTCGAGGTGAGAGAGGGCGGTAAGCACCTTTGTTGACTGACGATTGGCCCTTAATAACAATAAATAAAAAATTTAGCAAAAAGTTTCCCCTTTCAAAAGTAATATAGTTAATGTAACATACGGGTGTCTGCAGTGATTGTACCGGAGCCTGCGATTGGACGCGCATTCCCGATGGAGCTGAGCGAGGAGCTACTGGAGACTGAACCGCTGAGGGCTGATGGGGGCCTCGGAGCGCTGCCACAGCCGGAGCTTGGGGCCCCGCTTGCAACACACTGCGAGTGTCTCCACGCGGCCCGACTGGCCTGGCGCGCCGACCTGTCTGGAAACACCGACCTCTCAGTACTGACACGCGCTGACAAAATATGAATAATCCCATCAAAAAGACCATCCCCAGTATACCCTTTCCGATCTTCTGATCATTAATATTTTGAACAGTCGCAGTTTTACAAACACAAATTTTATATAAATAAAATGTATCGACAAATTTTGCTTTTTCATTTCACAGTAACATTCATATTACATCGTTATACATTTTATTTAAAATTAAAAAAATTTGGAATCAACAATACACCGAAAAAATACCTTTGTGTTTGAGAATATACACCCCCCTGCAAAGAATATGTCCTGTGCTAAAATATAAACATATTCATTTTATAAAAACAATCTGCACTTCCATCAAAAAAAAAAAAAAAAAAATGTTTGCTTAACTAAACAAACCAAAATATTAATTATAGTCTACCGTATCCTTATTGTGTGAGCCTGCCTGAGATGGTGAGATAAAATGCGGTAGCATACAGTAAAGTTGGGAAGCTTAATAACTATACTACATTACCTGACTGGGTTGTTTTTGGCGCAGGCCATATCTGTAGGAGATATTTGAGCACATTAATTGGTTGATTGTAATCAAGGTCAATTGATGGCAGCGCTAACGGTGCTGTTCCAGAGGCATCTGTTGCTGAATGCAACATTAATGGAGGCGCTAATGCTATAGCTAAGTTTTGTGCTGACATCTTATTTCGATCCGAATTCGATACAACCATTGCCAAGTGATCCATTAAAAATATTAATGTTACCTGTAATATTGATAAATTAGCATTCTTAAATTCTGTAATTGGGAATATTTTATTATATTCAGAACAGAAAGATAAGAGACTTTTGGGACGTTATCTAAAAGAAAAATTATCATTGTAACGATATGATATTAAAAGATTAGAATTGATTTTTATCGAAGTTTTGACATACTGATTTTTTATAAAGGTTTTTAAATTTATTTTATTATTATAATTTTTTGTTTCTTTGTTTTTTGTTTTTGTTTTAAGTATAAGAGTACTTACTCTATTAACACGTGGCAGACAATCTAAAATCGAAAACATAAGTTTTGCATTTCCTTCGGGATCATCGGGAAGACATACGCCAAGTGCATCAACCATCATTTGATATAAGCACTTAGTGAATAGTGGTTCGGGAAGCTCACGTAGATAATCTTTGAGCACACCAGTAATTACATTGATATCAGGAACATTATCTGGAGTGAGATCCACCGAACGGCTATTTCTTTCAAACGCTTCTCGTAGTATACGTTTTTTGGTAGCTGATCCACAAAGTCTGTATAAACCTGTAATCAAAATTTATTGTCAGTTTGTGAAATAAGCTAGGTAATCGCTGCTAAATTTACCGATGATATCAAGCCCACGGCGTTCGATCTCTTCCACGCAGCGTTTTATAATGATAGGCACCTGAAGTGTATTCGTCATTGCTAAACTGGTAGCAACACCACCAGGAACTCCACCAGTTTTTGCTTCTCTTGTTACCTACAAACACGGAAAGTGGAATGAGTGGATTGCTTTTCTTTTGTTTGTATCAAATTAGAAGTAGTATACTTACCACCGTTTCAAGATCAGCACCAAATAAAGGAGGATTGGAAGTTCTCGATAAAGTTAAACTAGGTAAACCTCGCCTACGATACAATTGAATTGAATCCGTATGCCGTAGTCTTAAGTAAAGCGTACCTATTTAGAAAATGGAAACATTACTTTAAGTACTTGAGCAATATCACACGTAAATATATTTTTCTTACCTCTTGGTTCAATTTTAAGGGCAAGTTGATGAATTGGACTATTTTTCAATAAACTTTCTAAATGTACAGATCCCTTATAACATAATTTGTGCCGATACTGGGGATCCCAACTATAGATTAATAAATCTAATTCTTTATTATTTACTAAATCCAATTCAAAACTTTCATCCCAATCAAATACCAAGTCACCCGTTCGAACCTTTGAACAAAAAAAATCAAAATAAGACCATCTTTTCCACGACTACTTAAAAGATTGAATACCTACCACTGTTCTAGCTTTATGCACACGATCACATTCTAATACGCAATATAAATCCCGTAATCCCGTACTACCACTTATCGAAGAAGGTGCTCCACCGCTTGGTGTTACAGGAGTGGTTGCTGCAGAACTACCAGACGGTGCTCGAAGTCCTCGCCCAGCTAATAAATGCACCCATAACATTCCACTAACACCTGCTGACGATCCAAAACCACTGGTTGAAGTTAATGAACCTGCGGTACTTCCAGTTAACCCTGATAATCCGGTTGTAGATGGCGAACTTCCAACTGGTTTTTCCAATTTATATTTTAAAAATTCTGATCCAAAAATAAATTCAATCAGGTTATGATTTATATTAGAAAAAATGTGAATATTTACCGGCAGGATTAATGTCTATTTGTCTCGTATGAGATCTAGGAAGTGTTGTACTGGGTGTAGGAACGGGACCTGGACTTGGTAAACCTGACGTCGTTCCTAAACGGCTTTGTTCCAACTCTAATAAATTACGCATCCGTCTCATTGACGGTGATCTAGATGAGCCTAATGCTGACGTTGAACTAGTGATATGTTGACTTGATAACGATCTTGAAGGAATACTTGGTTGTTGACTTCGTGATGAAAAATGACGATCTAACGTTGACGTTACTGGTTGCCGTGCTCCATATGCTCCATAATAAGATTCAGTCTATGAAAAAAGAATTAAAAAAATTAACTTTTCTCATTTCTAAGTAAAAATGATTGAGAAATTTACCTGTTTGAGAGCATCATGAATATTTTCGGCACTGAATGTAAATCTGGCAGCTCGTTGTTGATTCAATACATCTCGACTGGCCCGGATCTGTTCGTAAATAGCGCTGGTCGATGGGGTGCGACTTAACCAGGCTCGATACTCATCTGATGTGAACACACTTGGTGAGGATGGAAAACGTCCTACACGTGCGAACCACACGTGTTATTCTCATACAACTCTACATTTAAACAAACAGTCTACGTGTGGCTCCTTCCCAATTTACATTACACATGCAACAATAATTTTGTATCCAAACAAATTTTTAAGTCTTACATTTGTTTGTTTCTTTATGGATGCCAACTACATTTTTCAAGTAGCCTGTTTTTATGTATTAGAGTGGTAGAGAATTTCGGAACTATTTTTTATAATAACAATTATCTTATAATTAATAATTAACTTTTACATCACAACAGTGCAAATCGGGAAAGTGCAGAAAATTTTTCTTCATTTTGCTTTTGCAATCTCAATTTAAGATTATTTCTCATCTATTAAATTGAGAGTACAATATTGACATAAATATGTTTATATTGGAGTAACGGAGTATGTTATGTAATAGTATATTTATATAAAAAATAAGGAAGTACATACATGCACAAAAAACATAAAAACTGAAACACCTAAGTCTAAAACGAATATGACAATTTGAATTTGTTAATTTTTTGTTTTCTTTTTTTTTTTTTTTTTAATTTTTTTAAATTTTGTTTAGTATTGAGTGATTTGAGTATAATTAATAAAAGCGGCAGGTTTGTAATATATTCACGACGACACATATACATCAATTTTACCTCTGTCCCTACGTATTGAGGGCATTTCTGGTGCAGACAAGGCGCCATCAGAATCATCTTGTAATAATGTTGAAACTCCTGTACGATCTCCAAATCTTTTCATTTGCAATCTGTATTATTAAAATAATTTTTATAACGTTTAAAATTGTGTTCTCCATTGAGACCCTGTTTTGAAAAAAATTTTATTTTAAGACACTAATTGGTATAAATGGAATCCTCTACTGCTTAAAAATGACTTTCCATTAATTCAGAATCAATTATGGATTTATTCCTCCGAGAATCACAAAATATAAAAAATTTCTTGTTTATTTCTATCAGAAATCAATAGCTACCGCAAACAATCTTGAAATAAAGAATGCATATTCAAGTCAACGCAGGGTATCTGACAAAGCTGAATGAGAATTATGCGATGGAGTATAATTATTTTATGGATATCGATTGTCTTGGCCGTTTATGGCTATTAAATTATCAAAACTATTCTTTACCTTGTAGCTCCCCTTGTATCTCGAGGTAGTGAGTTGAATTTGGTCGTGATGTCAGAAGACGTCAATGTGCTAGTTCTAGCTAATGTAGGTATTGTGCTGTGCGGTACAGAACTTTGACTTCTATTATAATAGTAATAACTAGACGATCGTGGTCCACATGTAGCTTCTGTGTCACTGGAATAATCCAAACTTGGACGATTACGACGGGTTAGTGTTCCAGTTGCACCTGTGTATTGTCCAGCACCCGTTGCTGCGGCACTTGTTCCATATTTACTTTGACTCACCAATTGTGCATCAGTTTGGCCATACCGTTGATTATACCGACTTAGCGTTGAACCTTTAAAATGAATCAAATAAGTACAAGATTCTGGTGTTTATAATTTAAAGTTTATTACCTGATTTTAAACTACTTCTTAATAAACTATGTCGCCCAGCTTGAGTTATACTTGTGTAATCAGAATATTCCACACGTGGAAGATGTTGGTCGGAGCCCGATCTAGGCATCAGTCTTCTAGAGCCTGTTGCACCGTGTTGAACATAATAATGACTGGCTCCACCATCTCGACTTGGGGTTATTCTAAAGAATATGAAAATTTAATTTCTTTCTAAGATGTAACAAACATTTAAGGTGCTTTCTACGGTGTTCGTTTTGCCCTTTAAAAATTCTGATTTCTATCTACCACCTCCCCCCTCCCATATCATCAAACTCACCAGTGGATAATTTCTACTTTGTTTAGTAAAATCACTTAGCTCTAAATGGTCACTAATGTGTCTCAGAGATAGGAAAAAAAATAAATGTGCAATTCTGTGACACGTTAGATACTAAAACCATTTTCTATACGTGTTTGTGCCCATTTTTAAATCTACTAAAAAAATCAAAAATAAAAATGGTGCCTTTTCTCAAACTATTAAACGTTCAAAATATTGGACAATTTGTAAATTTTACCTTCCGGATAATGGCTGTGCTCCAGCAGACATTCTTCTACCGTTAGATGGTAATACAGGGCCTGTATAAAATGGATGCACTTTTTCTGCAAGACTTTCGAGTGTTTTTGGATATTGTCGTTCATATGGCTGGAAGTGTTGAATACTGGATTTGGGCTGTTCAGTTATAACAGGTGGAGGTGGTTGATAGCTATTTATGGAGGTGGTATTATGAATTATTTAGTTAGTTTAAATAAAATTTATTTTTATTGAAAATTTTGAAAGTTTTTGATTGGAAATGGTTATACACAGTCAGTTATCTGTTAGTTCATGAAGCGATTTGGTCGTTTCAGTCAATGAATTATGAGATTAATGAAGCGAATTTAATTGATTCTAAAAAATTTTTATTTATGATTTGGCACACAATTTACTGAAAATGAGATTTGAAGGCATTCTGTATTTTCTAAGAAGCCAGAATTTTTGAAACACTAATCAGGTATATTTTCCAAATATTAGTGGTCTAATTTTTTACTCAGTATTGCTATATTTGACAGAATAATAGGAAAGATATGGACATTGTCTCGCAATGTACACACTTAGACAATATAGTGATTAATAAAGAGTTCTAAGCTGAAAGTTCCCTTTTAAATCTTATTTACTATTAATGAAATGGATGGCCCCCAACTTATTTTTATTAATATTTCATAAATAAGTGTGAATTATTAGGTGACAATAATTGATACTTGGCATTGTAACTAAAAAAAGAGATTTGTATTTGACATTCATGTTAATGAAGACTCTAACTAAAGGTATAACTAAGAACTATTTAGAACCACCAATTTTTAAACACAAAATTTGAAATAGATGATAGTGTTTCATAATAACGTATAGTTTTTAATTTATTATAATAACTAATCACATTTGGCTCAAATGGAAAATAATCACTGAATGAGTTATTAGTGAGCTATTATTTTTGTTACTCTGGCCATGAGATCTTAGGGTGAATATCCAATAGTTTGAATGCGGCTATTGCGAGCATTATATATATCATTTAATAAACAAATGGAGCTTAATGAAAATTAATATATTTATATTTGCTTTTTTTCTTTGGAGTTTCGATGATGTATTAATTCTTTTGCAGTACTGTGTTAATTAAAAATGAATAATTTTTTCGAAAATGTTAAAAAAATAGCAGCTGAGATAACTTTTATTGCTCGTGCCTAAATTTGAAAATTTGAACCCATTTTCAATGAATTCTTGTTATATTATCCTGAATTAAGTACTGTGTATATCCATGATTTGGAAAAACATAAGAAGATAAAATACACATATTTGATTGTTGAAACACAAATTAGTAACCAATCGATAAATTGAATACTCACCCCCACGAACTACTACTAGAATCTGGTGGACGTGAATTATAATACAAATCAACAAGTCCGTTACGATCGTCTTGTGGAGTTGTATGTCGTGAATCGAATCCTGTTAAACCTAAGCCTAATCTTGATCGCGATTCACTCATTTCTCGTCCATCACCTGTATGTCGTTGCCGTATTGAATCCCGATTAGAAGGATGCGATCCATCATCGACTTCATCGTTTTCATCATCTCTCAATTCTCGCTTTATTACAACGACTGGCGGTGGTTTATGTTCGGATCTTGGCTGTAAACTTGGCGAACCAACACCGCCTTTTGATCCTAAAATTAAAAACAATGTTATAAAACTTTAGATTTTTTGATACAAGTTTTAGTGTTACCTTTACGTTGTCTGGTAGCCAGCACCAAACGTCGCGGAATCGACATGATAATTACTACATCGTCCAGGCTCATACGAGTGACGTCAACCAAGTTAACTGCCAATATTTCATCTCCTACCTAAAAAAATACAAATCATCATATATATATTATTTCACAAAGATATTTGTTTGTATGCCCCCCCCCCCTAGCTTTTTTAAATATTCACTAAAATTAATGCATCAGGTATCATTTTATAGCTTGAGTTCTCCCTTTTTGGTGCAGTTGTCAATAAACAAGGTTTTCGATTAGCAGAATTTGTAAAAAAATTTTGGTTTGTGATTAGAATATGAATTAAATAAATTGTTAATAAATATCAAAAAATGAGACATCAAACTAGTAGTATGAGATATGAGACATCAAACGTATCCATATTATGTCATTTATTAATAGACCTAATTAATTTTTGTGTAAGTTAGTTAAGGCTAGTGTAACAACTTTTTCCTCTATGGAAATTTTGGTAAATGAGGAGTTCTATTTATTGAACATGTTAAATTTACGATAAATTTTGATATGGCTTCAAATTGACGGTCATCTGTTTTCTTTTATTTGTAATTATAATAGGAAGATTACTTCATAGTAAATACGAAAACCGTTTTGTCCGATACGTGATTAAATTAGATGTTCATGGTTCGACAATCTGAAAATAGCAATTTTCATGTTGTCGGGCAACAAATACTTTGTTTTATCACATGATGGATAAAACGATCTTTGGGGTCATAGCTTCTCCTTCGGCAGAAGCAGTTACTATTCTAAAAAGCATTTATAAATCAGTAGGCATACTTTTACCAAAAAGAATCGGACTGAAGTGGAAACTAAGTATATGTGGCTTGTTGTGGCATCTCTTGTCGGAATTATAGAAATCAGTCTTTTAAATCATCCTCCTATCGTATTTAAAAACATTTTAGTCCCCTAATATGACAACGATTATTATTATTGTTATTATATTTATAAAATTATGCATGATTGTAGGATATAATTTTAGATTTAAAAATATACATTAAAAATTTTAATTTTTTATTCATAAATCAAGAGATTAATGAGTTGGCTGCTGATATAAATTATATATGCATCAATCTACGAACCATCAGCATAGTTCATTAGATAATTAATTTTAGGAATAAAATAGTTTTTATGTTTTTTGACATTTCAAGATCTTCACGCTTTATTATGATAAATCTTCATAATGATAAATACACAAACTTGAATGGCAAATGGAAGTAATTTTCAAATAAAAGGAGTAGAATTAAAAATTCAGTTTCACCTGTTTCTGTAAAGCTTGAAAATTCATTTAAATACAAGATAATAATATTATAAAAATTAGAATTTATTTTGTTTAACATTATTCTGTAAATTATATTTTCATTCTTAATTTTTCTGTAATAAATGATATGTATTTAACAATTTTTAAAACTCTAATTTTTTCTCAACCTTACAGGTAATTTAAATTTATAGCTATAAAACTCAAATCAGAAGTTATGATTTTAAAAAATCATAACTTATCTGCGTTTATGTTAGATTAATTTACTAAATGTAAAGACGCTAATTATTTTAACATAAAAAAAAAAAGAAAGAAAATTATTTTGTTGGATTGTAACTGTCATTCCAAAAAAGATGCCGCTGAAATACGCAAAAATACATTGTAATCAACATGCAGTTCCGCTCTACCGAATCCTTTGTTTATATATAACAACTATTAAACTAGACCTGCTTAGGCTAGTGCATATTATATCCACCAGGTAACATGTTTAAGTGGAAGACTTCTCATTAAAAAATGAATGGATATCCGTCAATTTAAGCTTGTGTGCCAATCTAATTTTTTATGGACTCCGAAAAAAAATGTTCGTAGGGGACAAAGTAATTAAACCACGCATATAAGTTTTTAGAAGTGTATTTATAAATGCCATAATATGTATATGGCCATTGGTGCTATAAGTACTTACCACGTAAGGAGTTCTATTAAGTATATTTTCTAGAAGTTTTGAAATTTTGCATGAGGGCATAAGAACGTCAGATAGCAAAATAAATCATTTTATAACTATAATTTTAGCCTGGTTAACAAGTACTATTCAAAAAAATTATTGTTTGCATATACCGAAAATTATTATTAATGTGTCATTCGGTTCGGAATGATATCTAGAAACTTTTAGAAAACGGGAAGGTTTCGTTTTTTAAGTTTGTTTCAGATATCCTAAATCCAAAAAAATATTAGTAAAGAGCAAGAAATTTCATAAGACATGTACTTTTACTATAACTAAAGCGCTAGTATTTATAATTTGAATTAAGCGATGCAATTAGAGTTAATAATAAGCAACCTTTTAACAAAATAAATATATTTAAACTATCAAATATGAGTTATTGGGATACATGAATGGAAAATATATCGAAAAAAAATTTTCCCGGAATTTGTCTAGTTTTTTGCTATACTGACAAAGTAATTTTTCCAAGTTGGAAATTCACACAAAAATACTACTAATTCTAAATAAAAATCTAAAGCTTTTATTTACTTTTGGATCTAATTATTAAAGGCTTTTTAAATTAATTCCGATGGAACAACAATTAAAGGGCTATCAAAAATATAAGTTAAATATTATAGATGGATCAATATATATACAATCTTTTTTAAATTTCAAGGGCTCTACGATAATGTGTATGAAAATTAATTAACAATTTTCTGTTTATTTGGATATTGTTAATTTATTTTGTGTATTAATTAACTTTGAAGTTTAGTTCGTTATGAAATATTAATAATGATATAAAGTTTTAAATGTTATTAACAAACCACAATATTTAAACATTAATATTGTTTTATTTGTTTGTAACATTTTCTATAAAAGTAAACATTCTCTGTTTTAAAGACAATATTCTAGACAACTTATAAATCAGGTTAATATTCTATATGACTAATCAAATAATGTTTAATCTTGAAATGCTTCCCTATTGTTAAATTCGAGGACATGAATAAATTAAATTAAGCAACTAAAATTTAACCTGAAAACATTTTGGACTTATCTCGCTAAACATGCATCTTAAAATGATAGAAATTGGAGTGAAAAAATTAATTAATTGTTAGGATATGCAACTGGAAATCGCTGTATACTGTTTTCATATCTTTCAATAAAATAGCATAGAAGACATTTATGTATTGAGGTGCAAATATAATTTCAGGAATAAAATAATAATAATATCAGGTGGAATCTGACAATCGTACACAAAATATAAAAAATTTAACTTGTATTCATGAAAAAATGAACTTATTTCTATTTATTATCTAACAACCCTGACGTTGAGTTCAAATGATAGTTATTATATAGCATACATCAGCTTATTAATATGCTCAGAAAAAGTATGACCTAAGGTTTTGCTTTTTAGTGTTTTATGATATTTTATTAGAATTCAATATTGAAATTCTAAGAAATTTTTACTCACTTTTAAGCATCCGCTATTGTAAACGGCACTTTCAAGCGCAATTCTTGATATAAACACTCCATCATTTCGATCGATGCCATTTCCTTCACGTATATATAAACCTAATGTTTGCCCAGGTCTTTTTACAATTTCCACAAATTGAACGGTATGTTTTGCATCCTATAAAAGCATAAAAATATTAATCGTTAATTGTTATTATTGATTGGAACATCTCAGAACTAAAATTTCAAATAAATTTTATTAATCCTATAATAGTCCTTGAATAAAAAATAGATAAGAAGAAAAAATTTCTTACTTGTAATGTAAGAAAACGTTTTGCTGATTCGTTAGCCGTTCGTCCCATATGTCGTGGATCCAAAATTCGGACAATCATTTCACCACGACGTTCCACAGCCTTGAAAAAATGAAATTAATTAATAAACAATAAACAATAGAAGATAAATACATATTTAAAAAGCCTGAAGCAATTCTAGACACGTTATAAAAATTTGAAACATGTTACGTGTAACATGAAACAAAAAAGTGTCAAAGATTATAGAAGTGTACATGTATATACATACATGTATATATACATACATGTATATCCATACATGTATATATACATGTATATATACATGTATGTATATATACATGTATGTATATACATGTATATATACATACATGTATATATACATGTATATATACATACATGTATATATACATGTATGTATATATACATACATGTATATATACATACATGTATATATACATACATGTATATACATGTATGGATATACATGTATATACATGTATGTATATATACATGTATGTATATATACATACATGTATATATACATGTATATATACATGTATGTATATATACATACATGTATATATACATACATGTATATCCATACATGTATATACATACATGTATATCCACACATGTATACAGATGCATACGTACATAAATACATACATACATACTAACATACATTCATACATAAATACACACACATACATAGATACATATATTAACAAAGAGAACGAGAACTTTTCGAATAAATATCGCTTTTTGGCTCAATTTTCTAGATCAAAAATTTTTATATTTTTATAAATACGTATTTCGACTGCAAAGTAGCCATCATAATCATTAATTACAATCAATTGTATATGTGCGATGTGTACTTTGATTCTTATATCAACTTTTCTACTTTGTCCAATATACTACTTCGAGCAATTTTGACATCTGAAGCAATAAATTCAAGTGTGTTGTTAATTAAGAACGAACAATAGTCAGGAATTGATTGTATTGGATGTCAAAATTGCTCGAAGTAATATATACGACAAATTAGAAGACAAATTGATATAAGATTCAAAGAACAGGTGGCACAAATAAAATTCGGTGGAATTGATATATCATGTGTAACCGCGCAGATTAATGAAAATAACCATAACATCGACAAATCTAATTGAAAACTTTTACAATCGTTATCCAATCGATATCGAACTAGATGCATATGGAGGCATCTACGTTCAAAAATTGGCAACAAAACAATGAATTTTGATAAAGGATCTATCCCAAATTCATATTTAATAAAGATTTCAAAATTATGGCTGAAATGTTAGAATTTATGAAATTTGATATTAAAATTATTTTATTTCATAATTTATTTCTAGTTATAAATTTAATTTTAAAATTTTTAACTGTCAAAATCACGTAGACCAATATTTCAATGGCGAAACACTAAACAAATAATAGATGCTGATTGGTTAACTTAGCAATTTGATAGATAATTGGAAAGTATAAATTGCAGTGTGGTAACCGTGACCAAAGTAGGAATGAGTTACATCTCATTGAAGAATAATTACGATTAGCTAATTTTTACTGCTGATGACTACTTCAAAAATAACGCAAACCAGTAACGAAAATGATTTAATAATAAATAAGTGATATTTAATGAATAAAATATTAATGTTGCTTATTTTTAAGGTGAGATGTCCTATGTTACACATCATTACGCAAGTATACAATTCATATTACATATTCTTCTATACGACGTAATGATATTCTGCATCTTCAGGTAGATGATACAAGGAATATTTCAAATGAAGCGAAAAATAAGAAAAGAGTATATTCGTGAACACATTTTTTTTTTGTATTTAGTAAATTTACAAATACGAACTTAATTAAACTTTCGTTAAATTAAAAAAAAAAAAAAAACTGGAAAAATCCTTAAAACAATTATGTCAATTCGTTAGAGACCCATTACGAAACTTAATAAATTGATTAATTACTAAACCTTATTTAAAAAAAAAAAAAAACTGTATGTGTCAAATCCGACACACGAATAGCGTTTAATAAAGCTCTTAAGAGCTGCCTCGCAGCATACCCTTGTAGGTCGTCTACACCCAATTATATAAGCTATACACACTTGACTGAAAAGTGAAAGATGCGCACAAAAGGTTACACACAAAAATCGTAACATCATTTGCCTACTAAATATTACTCTTCATATTTTTTTCATACTTTGCGTTTTATATGAAAATTGATTCTTAAGGAGAAAACTCCAAAAAATTATGTGTCGACGTGCATACACTCTAGAAGTACAACTAGTTCTTATATGAAATAGTTCCAGAAGCTCATTTTATTTGCCCCCTTTACGTAAAATGTCTCACTAATTCATATCAAAGAAATGGAAATATACTAGATAACTTGCTTTCTTCCCTTCTAGACTCCAAATTTCGTTTTAATTCTCAATTGTTGGTAATTTCAAAAATTTATACGATTGGAAACCCTAAGAAGTCCGACTGTCTTATCAATTTTCTATATCAAAGAGTATAGGTACATTCTATTAGCATTAAACTTTTACATCTTTATTATTATGATGATATACGAAGGTATGCCAAATAGTGACATCAGCAATCAATGTTTGGTATTTATATAAATGATTGACGTACATTATTTTACATAGTATGCATATGAAACCATTGGAATTTACAAATTTACATACTTGACCGATGAATGAAATTTTTGAAATTTAAAAATATTTAGGTTTTATGTATGATAAATATTTATTATAGGAGAGGCGATCGGAAGTAGATGGAGAATAGAGTGATACTGTGAAGAAAAGCAAAGGAATTTCTTAATAGCATACCACAATACTCCAACATTACATTCATTCTTTAGATGAACATTATTTTGATATTACAATTTACAACTAACTAATAATATTATCTCCCTATCTTTCTTCCTCCCTTTGTTGTATTCTGTCAGAGATGTTTTGTTAAAACGTTGTGTCATGGTGAGAAAATTTTGTTTTACAGGGTGTATCAGAGTTAGTTATATGAAACTATTGTATTGAAATCATTCTATGGATAGATAAAACTTGTAATGTCTGGCCGAATATAAAACTAGTGATAATTTGCCTATGTAGAACATTCTGTAAATCCATTGTTATTCATCCCTATTCATGTGTGCAATTTTAAAACAACACTGAATTATGATTTTAGAAAATTTTTTTAACCAAATTATGTAGTGAAATTGAAAATTGCTTGAATTTTAAACATTGTGCGACTTATTAGGTTTAGGTTATATTGTTCGTTTATACGGAAAAAACGAATCACCTTTTTGGCTTTCATTTTAAAAGCATTGGATCAGCAGCATATTTTTTTGAGTCTTTAAGTTATGTAGATAATTATGTACATAATATATTTGACATATGCAAGATTTTGGCCAAAAGTAATAGAACTCAATGATTACGATAAAATTCAATAAAAATAAAATGGTTTTATAGGAATTTGAACCATAGAAATTCGCTTAAATGGTAGCATTTTTATCACTCATGTAATTAACTTCGGGCTTGATTTGGGGCTCGGCACCTAAAAAAATGATTACCGGATCTTTGATTTGGGATAATTAGTAGGTCACTTTTTATATATATGTCGTGATCTCGTAACGATGCAACGTGATACAGTAGTTTGAGTCTTAGAGTTATCGAATCCCTTCCTCTTCACTGGTTTCTTTATTAGTTCTTAGATTGTAAGGACTAATTATTTCTCAGTTCTATCGATTGGTAAACTAACTGCTTGCTACATATTGAAATTAATATTATCCTGTAACCCACTTACGGATATGCTGAGCTTATTGGAATGTTATTCCACATTATATTATTTAATAAATTATGATAGTGTACCAAATCGACAAATAGCGAAACTGAGGCATCCTGTTTGATTAGATATTATTTTACTCTTTAAATATGTCAAGGATAAAAAGATGCATAAAAGTTATTTCACATCACATCGTCATCTGTAGGCATGATGATCAGGAAGGAACAAATTATTTTGTTTCATATATGGAAGATATATCAAGGAAATACTAAAAAAGGGGTGAATATTTGATTATATTATTTTCATATACAAACAATATAACACCATTAGTTCATCATAAATTTATTATTATTGTTATTATTAATAATTTTATAAAAGTAAATAATATTTTTACTGTTATTTTTGTTTTCTTAGAAAAAAAAAACCAAATAGTCATTTTTTAATGAAAAATAATACTTTACAAATACTAAGTTTTTTAAAGTTTTTTATTTTTAATTGATTATATATTATTTCATTATAATTATACAAAGTAGTAGGAGTATGGTGGTGGCGTCGGAAAATTTAATTATAGGACATTTGTTTAAATAAATATTAGACGCAAATGAGGTTAATATATGAATAGATAGCTAGATACTAATTTTGTTAATATTAAAAATAACAATTTCAAATTTAATAATGTAATTAATATTTAATAGGACATTTGACTACTGGTTTTTTTCTTAGAAAAATAGGTTTGTATTACTTTTTATTAGTGTCAAATTATTCATTATACGTTTAAGGATGCATCAGAGGAATATTTTATGGAATATATCGAGTCCTCATGTATATAAAAAAAGGAGAAAATATTGCTAAATATTCCAACAAAAACTGTTTTAAGTTATGAAAATGCTTATAAACGACACTTAAAATTTGTAGAGAACACGGTTCACTTGTGGGAATGTTGTGTAAAATTTTCATTAAATTGTTAGTGTTGGGAATATTGTGTATTATTTTATGAAAAAAAACTACGATTTCGTAGGAAGTTCACAAAATAAATTATTTAAAGTAACTTTTGGAAAATCAGCAATTAAATAATAATGTTCAAAATTTAAGTTCAAAATCTCAAATCCACTATATAATTTGTCTGAAATTATTTGCTAAAATCTTAATTGAGTGTTGCTCTCTCGAAGTGAAAATTGCACATATAAAAAAAATGTTGTCATCTTAAACAAAATTAAGTATAAAAAGTGTGTTATTAGAGCAAAATAAACAATCATTTACTTAGTTATAGATAAATAAAATATGTATTTTACTAATCGTAAATCTCAACCTACTTTAAAATCCCATTTTCAAATGTAGGAATCAAACTCTACCTATTTTCAAATCTTCTCCTCAAATGTTTTTCATTCTCATTAGAACCACCAGAATTTTAAGCATTTTTGACATTTGTTAATAATAGTTCTACCTTTATATAGGCGAGTTAAAAATATATCGTTATGCTAGCTATCACATTTCGTTATATATAATCATAATTAGTTATATATAATTAGTCACGTTTGGCATGTTGTATACACGAAATCATAAGCTTTTACACATCAAACAATTATTTTATAAATCGCTCGACGCGTCAATAGAAATTTTCACTGCATTTATGTGTTTTATATTTATAATGATATGTAGTTTATTTGAGAAGAGTGATTCTATTTATTTATCGCAGTAAATTCAGAATGTGTAATACTTTAATAATATATAAATTCAGGCAACAATAAAGAAAATAAATAATTTTGATGGACATCTTATTATTATTGTTCTATGAAGGTGTCTTTATGTGTTCTAACACGCAGAATGAAACATCTACAAAAAAAGGACATTTAATCCCCAATAAGATTAAAAACAATATAACATTGTACAAAATTATTATTATTGTTCAATGGTGATATAACACATGTCAACGTTTTAATTAATATTACATATGTTTCGCAATAGAAAATATTTCTATTAGATGTTATTTGCGAAAATTACGAAAAAAATACAAATTTTGTATAGAAAAAATCGCATAA
The DNA here is from genome assembly GCA_020423425.1 of Chrysopa pallens. NCBI lineage: Eukaryota > Metazoa > Arthropoda > Insecta > Neuroptera > Chrysopidae > Chrysopa > Chrysopa pallens. The sequence goes on from CM035591.1 coordinate 34,387,802, forward strand.
ATAGTTGACACGTTAAAAAATTATTTAGTTTAGGTCTCGAAAAAATTTTAATAAAAAATTCTTTTCAATGGCTTTAAGAAGCTTTAAGTGTGAATATCGGCTTTAAGTGTGAAAAAATCGGTTATTATTCACCAAATTTCAAACTTCACCATCCAATCAGGCTTTGTTATTTATAGCAAATTTTAAATTTTGCAAGGTCTTTGGAAAGATTTTAGCACAAGTTGCGAATACTGTGATTTCAAATAATAGTCTAAATAATTGGACATAAATGGTCAGCATATTTCAAAATTTAGTTAAGCTTAGTTTTCTCAGAATTTTGAATTGACAATTTATCAAGATCCCTAAAAATATTTTACCACGCCTAAGTATAAATGTTGATTCGAATAATAGTCCAAATAATTGGTCGTTAAACAAGCTACAATATTTAGAGCGTAAAAAAATTTGAATCATAATTTTGAGATAAAAAAACGGTGCCAAATTCCGAAACATGCTGACCAATTACATCTTATTAATAATCAATCGTGCTATCAGCAAAGAGCGTTAAAATTTTGAGGAAATACAGCTTTACCAAAGGAAATACAGCTTTACCAAATTTTGTAATATGCTGACCAATTACCGACCAATTTTATGATCTGTTTTTCAAGTCCATATTTGCTCTTTGACGAGCTACAGTATTTACAGCGTTAAAAAAAAATGTTTAATCTTAATTTTGAGAAAATAAAGCCTGAAAAATTTCCGAAATATGCTGATCAATTACGACCCATTAAAAATAAATCATTGAAATTATTGTGCAAGATAAAATTCCATCTTTATGATGGCATAAACTTCAAGCTTTGTTCGTGTATCATTTTGAGAATAGCATGAATTTTGGAATTAGATCAATTTTCTTGGTGCCTAATTTTAAATTAAAATTTTCAAGAAATACATCCTGGTCAAATATGCTGGCAATTATGATCAATTAGTGACCAATTATTTTGACTATTTTTCGATTCCATAATCGTAAATTGAAAATTTTAATTTGTTATTATGAAAAAACAAAGCCAGGCCAAATTTTGAAATTTGAATTTTTTTGAAATTTTATTACCAATTAATGAACAATTTTTTAGCTAACATACAAGCCGATATTCACAGCAACGTGCTGGCGTCCTGAAGCCTTTTTAAACGACAACCTAATATTTAGTATTTGAAATAACTTTTCAATAAATTCAGACACTAACTTTAAAAATAGCATACAATTTATTTAAAATGAATTGATTTTCTTAGAAATTAAGAGTTAATTTCATTAATATATCAACTTCATGGCAAAATCGCAAAATTTTATTCAAAAACTTAATTATTGACATGCACAAACAAAAAATTAAATATATACATTTCGTATTCCGAATGGTTTATTTAGGTTTAAATTTCCCTTTTTTGTCGTCTGTTTTAATTAAAGGCAAAATCAGGCTTATTATTCATAAGAATTTCAATTAAACTGCCTTTGTAAAAATTAATATAAAGACAGTAAAAGTCTTCACGTTGCTGCCATTAAAATTATATGTTGTAAATTTTTGATAATTTATTATGGTATCATTTGAACCAAGTGTATAGAGTTTCATAATTCTAGGTTAATTAATAAAGCTGGCCAAAAGTTGTATATTTTTGTTTTGATAAGATATATTAAATTTTTTTACAACTAGACTACAAATACAAGTGAATGTGTCATTAATCGATGTTACTTTTACTGATAAAATAATAATAAAAATAAGATTATTAGCACAAGCAAAAGAGAAAAAACTTTTAATTCTTGATGAAAAGCTGTTAGGGTGTAGAATAGTTAGTCCAGGGCCGATACTTTTTAAATTAAAAAAAAATTTATAGTAGGATGAAACCTAATGGGAACGGAAGAGAATATAACAAAAATGAAAGGAAAAATAATTTACGGGCGATCTATGGTCGGGACGTGGAAGGGGGTGAGTTTTTAATTTTAAGGGTAAAACACGGTTTATCTCGACTTGTAAAAAAATCTACTACTTTTCTATATACACTTTTTTCACATAAAAATTTATATGAAAAATTAAAATAACCAAGTTTTTGGTTTTTTATATCCATCTTTTACAAAAAAAAATTTTTTTTCACGAAATTTCGTCAATTACGATTTTTTTTACACATATACTGCTATTTTTTTTTTTTTAATTTAAAATATTTATTTTTTTACTTTATTTTGAATAAATATCGAAAAAGCACCATAAATTTCAATCGAAAAATTATAATATGAGGTTGTGTGAAAAAGTGTAATATAAAAGTTCTTTTGTGTTAATCTTTTTAGTACCTACAACTTTGCCATTTTAATTTTTTCCATAGAACTTGTAGGTTTGCCGGAAATCTTAAAAACTCACCTTTTCCACTTCCCGACCTAAGATTGCGCTTAAATTATTCATTTTTATTATATTTTCTTCCGTTTTCAATGGGTTTTATCCTACTATAAATTTATCATTTTTTACCATTTATATATAAGGCTTCTACCCTGGGCTAAGTATAACACAATTGCTGTCGTGTGGGCAGTGTAGAAAAATGGAAAATGAAGATTTTTCTATGTTGAAGATAAAAATTTAAAGATTTTATTCATAACACTGTAAAATAGTCTCGTAAAAGAATCTTAAATGAAATACTGTGTGTACATCAGTACACACTATCAGAAATTGTCATAAGAATTTCTGATAAGAAAATCTGATTTGAAATTCTTAAACTGTTCTGGGTTTAATATACAATATTATTAGAGTTAGAGAAGCTACTTATAATATTGTTGGCGAATAACTTATGGCATAAATAAGAAATACATTACAAAAAATCAATTAATTTTGCTTAACACAATTTTAATCGTCAAACTTGTAGTGGGTGTTAAAATCGGAGGTCTAGAGATTGGAAGGTTTTTTATTTCTGAAAATTGCCAAACTACAAATTTTAATAATTTACTTCAACTATTATTAAATATCATCAAATTTTTAGAATTGACATTTTTAAAACTTGTTTGCTTTGACTGTACTATCAAATGAAAAAAAATAAAACTATAATTGTAAATAACAAAACCAATATTACCGTTTTTGATATTTTCAAGTGGTTAAAATCTTAATTATTACTTTTTTTTTTTTTAAATGATTATAGAAGTCATTCAAAACTATTTTTATTGTTGAAAATATTTGCATATTACAAAAAATTTTATTCCAAGAACACTGTTCCCGTCACAAAAGAAGAAAAAAAACTGTCGCAACACGTCTTTTGTATACAGGTGAAATTACGAAAAAAAAATTATTTAGTTTTTAAATAAATAAAATTAAATTAAAAGAACTATACATTTGAATTTATTAAACATTGAATCGGAGGATCCCATTCTTTTAATAAGGTTGAACCTACCGTAGGTCAACAAATTTAAGGCTTCAATAAGATTTCTCTCTCTGGCAAAGTGGAATGAAATAGATAAATTTCCCAATCAGCTGGTGGCCTGAATTCCAGCAATATTATTATTCTCATTCTAGTGTTTTCATTATTAAAAAAAAAGCATTTAACAATACAAAATTTTAAATAGGTGGAAAGGGTATAAGTGTTAGAAAACAACGCACTCCAATAATTCCATGCTAATTCTATAAACATTCTCCATATAGGTAAGTAATATAATCATTTATATTATGACTGTGAGAGTAAAATCGGAGTATAATACTGGTACTTAGTCTTAGCCTTAAGAAATCTCATTTCTACAAATATTCATTCATGATAGCAACAAAACATTTATATTATTCAAAATGTAGTTTCCCAAAATTTATGAAGACAGAACGTGGCGTTTAGTTCCACGAAATTTATATATCAAATGCGTTCGACTGATCCGTATAGAGGTAAAAACAGGAACAAGTAGCAATATTAATTATTAAGTTCTACAAGGGAAAAATAACTTTCTGTTATAGACGTTTCTATAGTTGCATCAATAGTACATCAATTTTGATTATTGACAAAATTATTAAATTCAATTTTTTTTATTATTTAAATTCAAAAATCTTTTGGAGCGAAGACATGCTTGGGAGGTGGATGATTGAACAATTGATTGGGCAACAAATTTTAAACATCCTTGCCCCGGTAGATGAAGCAATTTTAAACAAAAATATACTGCATGTATAAAATCTTTGCGAAAAAACAATACTTTTCGTGTTATTCGTGATAGAAAATGTCTATTTTTAAATAAATTAATTAAAAAATCTATCGAAAAAATTTGTAACAGAAATAAAGGTTATAAAAAAAATTAGAATAGTACTTTTTTTTTTTTAAAATTTGTGTATATGCAATATTAACCGTATGATAGCCTTTTCAATTCGTCGGGTCGTTCGAGGAAACCTAAAGTTTAAAATTGAATAACTCTTAAACGTACAACAATTCGGAGAAAACATTATCATTTAATTGTAGCGATAACGTTATAATTTTAAATTATATAATAAGTAAAGTTTTAAAATCACAGTCTATTAGAAAATTTGTGAGTTTTCGATTAACGTATCGTTTTCGTGCTATAAGCGATTTAAGTTCAAAATATGATTAAAAAACCTAGTATTTAAAATTAGCTTGTTTGAACAAATCTTCGATTTTAAACCGTTTACACTTGTGGCACGAAAACGGTGCATTTTACGAAAAAATCACAACAGTGATAATCACAAAAGTATTTATTTTTATTCAATATACAAAATGAGCATGGGAGAGAGAGAGAGGTTGGTTCGTAAAAACTCTTAAAAAAATATTTTCACTTTGAATCCTAGATTTTTGTACATTCAAATAACTCCTGTCGCTCGTCTTAAATTCTATACCTGTGATATAGTATGATTTTGTTGACACGCTACAGGAACTGACATTGCTTATTAATTTAGGAGCCTAAAGGCTTAAACGTTTCTTTAAATAAAGTTCATAAAAACCAAAACTACGGTGTTAACCTATTATTAAAATTACCTGATTTCATCTCTTTTTATAATAATAATAAAAAAGAATTGTAAAATTTATGAATGTAATTACAGTAATAACATTGGAATTTGCTAACCCATACTTGCAAATAGATTAATGAACACACACGCAAATAGTAATACATTAATGTTATGGAAATTGCCTATAACAACCACGCAAATTAAAAGTATTTTAAGTGTTTATTTGTTTTTAAAATTAGCTGAATAAAAGCACACATTGTCAAAGAGGATAATAAAAAAATTACCCCCTCTACCGATGAGAATTATCATTCAACTCGCCATTTAACAGTACGAAAAAAAAGTGTTAAAATGATGGGAGTTGTTGGGAATAAATTTATTTTTTAAAATAATGTATAAGGTTTTCCAATAAGAGTTGGAGTATTTATAAATAGAGAGTTATTGGTACATAATTATATTTTTCATTTTCTCAAATGTTAAAAACTAATTATTAGAATTTTCAATTTTATTATGCATCACGTGACTGTCCCTGGACGCTAAGAAGTAATAAAACCATATTTTTCAAATTTCGGGATCTGTTTTGGATTCTTATCGTTTGTTTGTTTATACACTAAAGTGTGAACAAGTTTGAGCGTTAAACACAATAAGCCACCAAAAAGAAAGACAAAGAATTTCGCGAAATGGTGTCAATAATAATGCTGTATCTGCCCAGAAGATATTTTTATAAATTGCCTGAATAACTGATTCATTACTTTGAAAAGTTCACCTCTGTAGATATTTTTGCCTGTGTTAATAACAACATTCTAAATGAATAGTTATTGTTTCTTTGCATTTGTATGTATAATTAAGGCTACAACATACTTCTACTGAGGGTAACATGATTTCATGTAATTGGTTCTAGAATCTTACCAAATAATTCATAAATATTATGACATATATAAAAAAGCAATATATTATATATAAAATAGCTTGAATACACCTTTTCAATTTACACCAAATTTTTATAAAATTAAAGTCAAATGCAAAAACTATTAATTAAAATCTAGTTATATTCTGAAATTGTATCCAAACTATTAACTATACAAAAAACTGTTTTGAATAATAGTTATTTGTATTAAGAAAATGTTCACCGTTTAGAAATGTTACTTTTAAAAAGCGGGCTATGTGGTCATGGATGTGTAAATGAAAAACTATTGCCTATAATCACGAACATTTTGATTAACGGATAACTTAAAAATTATTAACCCTCTATCATGCAAAATTTAACCGCTGAATATTTTTTGACGCTGAATTTTTTCTAGACTAATTTTGGTACGAGGAATCCAAATTTGCCCATGAAATTCCAAAAAAATTTACCTGTCGACCGCTATGTGAGAATTTCGAAAGGCCGCCCTGGGGCGGACATTTATGTTAAAGCATAAAAAATGCAAAAGTAATATTTCTTTATTGTGTTTTTATTGAGAAAATGCATGAAAATAAATTAATGAAATACATTATTTGCGTTCATGGTAGTCCGCGAAACAATTTTTGGCTACCGAATTACATAAATGCAAGTTGCATTTCGTGCAAATGTGCTGAGTTTCGGATTTTTTGCAGTGTTTGCACTGCTTTTTTCCTCCAATTTTCGGCATCCAGGCAGACATATGCCCGTATCCATTGAAACGAATATCTTCGACTGGATGGTGTGCTTTTTGGCCACTAAGTAAAAAAAGTGATCTTGGAGCAGATGAAGGCGATTGTGAGGCGGGTGATTCAGAATGACATGAAAGTCGACTTGATGGTAGACTTATTGGTCTTCCACTATTACGCCGATTCTCCGTCAACGCTTCTGCTATTTGCGATCGGAAAATTGGCAGCTCAATGGGTTTTTCGTCTTCAGCCTTCTTAGTATAGCCACTCACTTCACATTTGCGCTCAGCAGCAATTCGGTGGTATAATATATATGCATTTGTGACCGCCATATCAATCAGGTGATAGAAAATACGTGTCATCACATTTTTGGTTTTAGTGCGTATATGGTATCGGCCCATGAGGCCATCCATTAAATCAACACCGCCCATGTGAGCGTTGTACTCTCTTATTATCTGAAGCGATGAATGAAATTGACCATTATTTTTATGAAAATAAAAGTGCTTGTGATCAGTTGCTTTCATTGACTATGAAAACAATTCTCCATGCTTTTCATTTACATGAAAATAAATGTGATGAATATGTTAGCTTACCTGTGGGCAATCGATATCAATGAAATATTTGTTTGTTCTATCGTAACGTGAAGCTTTGGCACGTTGCTGGTCAGCACTGAATGTTCGTGCGAACGGCTCAATGCCAACATAAGTTGAGAGCAAGCGCACACACTTGTTGTCTTTCCATAAGACCGCATTGACATCAATACCTTTTACATTCGCCATATATTCGATAGAATATCCTCTTGGCTTATTCTTCACCTCACTCTTTCACCTCACATGTTGTAGCTGCTACTGCTGTTGATGTTGTAGCTGCTACTGCTGTTGATGTTGTAGCTTCTGCTGCTGTCATTGTTCTGGGTTCTTTGCTTTGTGTGCAAACTTCAACATCATCGTTTTCAATGAGAATAGGTAAATCATTCAAAGTTGATGATGCTGTCGGTGCAGTTTCGTTGAGTGTGAAATTGAATGTCGATGGAAGAAACGAATCACTAGTTTCTCCAGCATTCATTTCGTTTATTGAAGCATTGACTCCTTCGTTCATCTCTGCTTCAATTTCATCTGGTATATAATTTGGATCGCCAATAGAATCATCACTGTCATTATCGGTATAAGTATCGGATTCGACCGCTTCCATAAGTTCATCAATTTCTTCGGCTGACATATCGCTCAAAAAAAATTTATCCCTATACGTCGACACATTTCTAAAATTTCTAAAGAGGAATAACACATTGAAAATAAAACACAATCAAAAATTGCAAGGAATTCAATGAAACACAGTCCAATACAGTGAAACACAGAAAAAATAAATAAGATAAAATTTCAAATTTAATAACACTCAAACGTGCATGTCCGCCCCAAGGCGGGCATCAGTTCTTCTCAAATTTCTCAACAACAAAATAAATATATACATAAACTTATGATTCATTTTAATCTTAAAGGTTCAACATACTCAAAAAAAATTATTTCACAAAAATCGAATCACAAATAAAAAAGTTATCACACTTTAAAAAAAAATATTTCCGGGAAAAATATTTTATGTGTTTTTTTGTCGGATGTTCGCACTCAAATGACTGTACAAGCCAAATAATATTTCATACAGACCTCAAAGATAGCTCGATATGTGCGAGGTGACTTGCCCGATGCAACAGAGAATATTTTTTATATAAAAATTTGATAGTTTGGCTAGTATTTAAGTTTTAGTGATGACCGCCCGAGGGCGGTCTTACATGCTAGAGGGTTAACTTTCTTGTTTTAATTTCTGCCGTTACTTTTTATGTGTAAATTTTTATCCCTTAGAAGGGGTGACAATCACCCATAGACTAGAGCGTAATTTTTTAAACTATAAAGGTTGAAACATTTTTAATTACCTACATTAAAAAAAAAATCATCAAAATTGGAATAGTTGTGACCTGTTCCGAAACAATTTTCTAATTTTCTTTTACTAATTACTATTGACAAAATTAATATTAGATTATTTTTATAAAATTAAAAAAAAATAAAAACATCATAAACATGAAGATTTGTTAATAAACGATTAACAAGGTATTTTTGAGAAGCTTATTATCAAAAACTAATTGTAGGCCCAAAATTATTTTTACTAAATAATTACTTGCTTTTTATAAAAATTAATTTCACATAAATATTAAAATTTGTAATGATTAAAAACAAAATGATAAAATTACCTATGAAGATATAATGTAAATATTATTTTTGACAAATAAAATGAATTAATATAATTAAAGTAAATTAATTATAAAATAATTACAACTAACTAATAAAATGGTAAACAAAAGAGAATATATATGAATCTGTTCTCTCACGATCAAATAAACCAAACACTAACTATAACCAATAATAATAATATTCAATTATAAATATCGGAGCATTACTGCTTGCTAACTTTAGTTTATAGCTTGTTGTTAGAGCTATAATAATAATAAAACATACATCTAAATATATACAGGATAGATCAAAAATAACTTTCCTATTTTATTACTATAATCATAACATAATTTTATTACTATAATCATAATCATAGGGTGTTGCAGCGGTGCTTTCAATCAATTTTTGTATTATAATTTCAATAATTAAGTTTGTAAGAAATTAACTTGAAGCGTATAGTTTTAGATTAGCTACGCGTAAAATTAAGTAAATCAATACTATTCGAAGGAGACAAATAAAATTTTCATCACTGTAATGGATAGATAAGAAAAAATCAAACATATTTTTTTAATTATATTCCTAATTGTGTCTTGAAATAATTAGTCGATTTTAGCCACTAAATAGTTATGGTTGAAGCAAGTTTTTGCATGATTTTTCTGGCAATTACTCCAACATATGTTTTTTAGAATGAAATAAGTTTTCTGAAAATTTCACTCATTTCAAACTTTTGTGAATAACCTAAAAAAGGGTAAATTAAAGTAAACAATAATCAGAGATCAAATATATAACTTTTATAATGTTAAATATATCAGAAATTTGTTTATACTCAATGGAAATTTAGCGTAAAATGATCTTTTGTGAATGAATGATCATGATTGATAAGTTTTCAGGGTAATACAGAAAAGTCTTATAAATTTCGTATGATTTACTATCACTTTGAAATTAGGTTGAATAGTACTAAAAATAACGCAGAGATGCGAATATGCAGTGATGAATTGAGGGGAGAGAGCAGACTGCTGCGTGCACCAGCTAGTAGGCGACGTGAAATTAAATAAAATCTATAACAAAAAAATTGCTTAATCTATAACAAAAAAATTCATTCTTGTAACCAGTAGGTAATTAGAAATTAATATTTAAATAAAATAGGAAAAGTGACTTTTCATCCTATCCTGTATTAGTTACAATATATTAAAACACATTTGTTATTAAATTAATACAAAATATTTTAATTAAATTTAGTACCTCTAGGGCTGCCGCAGTGGTTGCGTCATGATCATTTTCAACTTGTTCTATCTGACGGAATATTTCAGTACTGATTCCTGATACCTGAGAACATAAACAATTATAACATAAAACACCACATAAATAAAAACATAATTAGTTTCATTATATTTTATTTTATATAAATAATAATAATAATAATTTTATTACATTAAGGTATTATACAACACAATTGTATTCTCATTATTAATTATTCCGTGGATATACCCCTGTAAAATAAATACTAATGAGAGTCTTTGAAACAAAAATGAGACATCTATACCAATCGACCGACAGCCCACCGTAAAAATAGACACCTGATCGGTTAAAGGATAAACTCAATTGGAAAAAACAGTATTTATAAAGAAAAACACAGAGTCGTAAGACTTTACGTCTCTAAGCGGTCTGATACACTATATTTTTTTCAACGCAACAACGGACGGTGAAATTGGCGTGGTTTCTGCTTTCCATTGAGTTAATAAATGGAGTATGCCACGCTAGAGTTTATTTTCAACATGTGTTGCAGCAAACGGACGTCAGTTTTAGCTCACGTCGAACGGACGCTGCAGCTTTCAATAAAATTAAATATAGCATGACCTACTAGGACTTGATTGTATTTCACACTTAGATATTTTTAATTTATTTACAGTCATATATATAATTATAATTGTACAAGTTTCATCTTGTTAAATTTGTGTTAAGTAATATATTCTATGGTATTGTGTAAATACATTGTAATTCCCGGTTTGGTTGTATGCAGGGGCGTAGGAACGAAATTTTTGCTGGGTGGACAGGTTCGATGAGTCATCTAATCCTCTCTTAGACTAGAAAGGTCAATTTTTCGTGAAAAACTATTGTTTTGCCCTTAAAATTATCCTACACGAAATTGTAATAGAGCAATAAAATTTTTAATCTCAACAAAGGGGCCTAATAATCTCAAAAATTCCTGGGTGGGCGGCTGCCCACCCTGCCCATACGGCTCCTACGCCCCTGGTTGTATGTAAGGAAGTTCAGGTATATTTATTTACATGATAGTTTTTTGAAATATTTTACTAATAGAGGGTATCTACATTTTTCCAATAAATAGAAAAACTACAACTATATACCCCCCCCCTTCCTTGTAACACATATCTTAAAATACCCAATTTTGTATACAAGTTAGAAAAATGCGGTATCTAGTGTAGCGGATTGTATTTAACACAATCAAATGCTAGAACGTGCGTTGAACGGACGCTGGTTTCAGCTAATTTAAAGACGATACGTGACAGTTGAGTTATTCAACAATTAAACTGGTATAACTAGGCAAAAAAATTTGAACTATGTACAAATTTTTACAAACGTTTACGGGGGCTCTTTGCTCATAAACACAATAACTAATGCAATTTACATTTTTTTTTCAATTTACGCGCACAAATAACTAAGATAAAATCTACCCAAATATTGTTTTGCACAATCTTGATATGAAAACGGAGGGCAAATCGAATAGTTTTTGCACGAAAAAAATTTTGGATATTAAATATAATTTAGATTTTCACTTTAGAAATTTGTTTCCCAGTAAAACGCTTCAACCCGCCTCTCATTTTCATGTCAAAATTGTTCATACCAAATTTCAATATTTGGATATTTATATAAATGTCTCATTCTGCGTTTTATGGAGAACTCATTTTTTTAAATTATTAGTTCTTAATTCATCGAAAATTGTTGACACATTAGGTAGTGAGGTAGTGAGGAATTGCAGTTAGTCGACGCTAAATAATTTTATTCCACTAGTCGAAACCTTTTTTTATTAATAGGAATTTGAACCATCATTTAACAACCGATCCATAGGACTTTTAATCTACCGGATCTCGGACCACAAGATAAATAAAAAACGTAAATAGTTAAAAAGCAAAATGAAATTTGAATACGATGAGAGATAAACAATCAGTTGTAAGTATAAAAATGAATAAGATGAACAATGACGGTATAAAAACTGATTAAAAGTAAATGGTCAGAGATAGAAGATGTTCAAAACAATGTTGGATGATTTGCTTTAAATTTCTGATGTAATGTTTATTTGTTGGATGAAATGTTTAATTGGCATCAATCAAGTATAATACTTTAGTAATTATATTTTTTACTTATCTTGCAGTTATTCAGGAAGTTATTTTCATTAAGAGTATTTTGGAAACTATTTGGTAGTATTTTTGAATACTTCATTACGGTTCTGATTTTTTTATCAAATATATACAACATTTTGGATTCTTATATGGACTTACGTAGTGCTTTCTAAACGTTATTCCCATAAATTGATTTAAATGATCTATACAATATATAGGGCATGGAAATCAGTGAAGTGTTCCTTTTTTGAAAGACTCCAAATACGAAAACCAAGACCATTTATTATGGGAGTAATGTGACGCCAATGATGGAATCGACAATAAAGCTTGTAGTGCCGAAACCCAATAGCATATGATGTCATTTATAAATTAAATACTCTTTTAAAATTTGTTTGCTTTATTATGCTTAGTGTAACAATTTCAGGAAGCTTGTAAAATTTTCACGTTGCCTCCTCAAACATAAAATTGACGAGCGTACATTTTTAAATATAAATATAATAGAAAGATCATTCTATGTAAAGTGAAAAAATTACGAAAGGTGATAAAACCGGATGAAAATGATCGACTAATTTTATCACGAGTTGGACAAATTCCTATTACAATAGAAACCGGATGCACGTCAAAAGATTAAAATTTTTGTTTGTCTAAGCCCTGATATACTTGCAAAAGCTCAAAGCTTCCTCATTCCTTCTTACTGAAAACACGTAAATACATTAGCGTAAAAATTTTTTGTTTTGCTTTTTTTTTAAGAAAATATATTTAAATAAAATTAATAGGTAATAAAAAATGCTGTTAAACTTCTTAATTGAGGTAAAAAACGAGCGAAATCTTATCGTTTTGTATCAAAGTTAAAAGAAATGAAAATTCTAAGTATATATTTTTTTCTAAATTCTTGTAATTAAATAGTAGTTAGAGTTAAATAGTAAGTGATGTGAATTAAATACAAACGTAAATAAAATTAACAAAATACAGCAAAGCAATGTTACCTTCCGAAAATCCCCCTGGATGACCATAGGAGGTGGATCCCGTGGTCTTGTGGCTGGTACTGGTGGCGCCCGACCTGGGGATGCCGTAATGTCCGGAACTTCTCTCCCATTTTCCTATTCAACAAAAACAATTTTTGAATGAAAATTACAACAAGACAAACTATCAAAACTTTACACGTTTTACAAGTTGCCTATATAAACAAAAAAACTAAACAACATTATATAATTATCCTTGATTACATAAAGGTTATTTGCTTATGTCCTTTGTAAATGTCCTTAAATCCTTTCAATGGCAAATCATTTTAATTATTCAGATAACTTACACAATGCAATACAATTGAAACAATATTATCGTATGTTTGAATGCGTAAGGTGATTGATTGTTGGTTTATCTTCAAATTACTAATCCATCGAATCAATAAATGGTATTAAATTAAAAATATTTACAATCAATTCCGACAATTGTAAAAAAAAAAAAGAATTTATAAATAAAAACAATGTTATCTGTCTGAATGAAATTAAAATAGATTTCTCGCATTTAGTATAGGCGCTAATAGCAAATTAGCATAAATGCAAAATGTACAAAAGATGCTACATTATTACAAAAAATTTTTGAAGTATTACAAAACTTAAACCTTGTATCTTCACTATTCTTTTGTTTATAGTTTATCTATTTTAGGTCTGAAATATTTCAAGTCTTACGACGAGTATATTAAATTTAAGCTTAAATTTGTTTGACGTTAGAAAATATTGAAGGCACTACCTAAATTTTAATATGGGTCTGCAGACAATAATTAGAGTATTTTTGCATGCCTGCCCGCCTTTCTGTACGTCTACATCAAGATAACTCAAAAACAAAATGAGATAGCGAGCTGAAAAGTTCGTGAATAAGGCAAATCGGAATACTGGGTGCCATATATCAATGATCCATATTTTAAATCATAAGAGTTAGAAGAAAAGTTCAAAGACAAAAAATGTTTCTTGAAGACAAACAAGTTGTTTGAAAGATTTTTTTGCAAACTCAACCACAAACTACAGTATAATGAGATTTCCAATATAATGCATATTATCTATAACAATATAGATTTTTTGTATGTTCAAATTTTCTTTTTGTCATTAAGCGATTGAATTTGCAACATGAAAGTTGCAATTTTAGTTGTCCGATTGCGGTCTTCCTATTTATTATCTAGCTCCCATTTAGAACATGGTTTAATATATTGAATTCTTTCTAAATACAAATTTTTGGAGATAAGATCAAAACACAATATTATCTTTTTGGTCTATGTTCATTGTGATAATAGTATAAATAGTTTAAACAAATTATTCTAAAATCATAGTAAGATTTCTTACACAATCATGAACGCTTTAGCAATTTGCTTCTTTGTTGTCATCGCTGTGGCATTGTCACAGGTAAGTTTAAAATTTTTATTGTATTTTAAAAATTGGTAATTTTACAAATATTTTTTAATATGTTAGGCCAAAATCGATCGGGATAATGCATTCCACATGGAACATTATCATCCAAGATCCCCTGGATATTTACCACCTGGTTTACTTCGCCCAAGAGTTGTCGGTGGTCAAGAAGCCGCTAAAAATCAGTTCCCATATCAAGTTGGATTATACATAGACCTTGGATATGGTACTGCATTCTGTGGAGCTACTTTAATTTCCAAAAAATTCGTTATGACTGCAGCTCACTGTGCTAGCGGGTAAGTTATGCGTTACAATACTTTTAAGCCAAAACTAAATAGTACAGTTGTATTCAAAGATTTCATCCGTTAAGAGAGAAATCTAAATCACTTGTTGTCTGTGTCGACAACTTATTCATTAACTTGGAAATGTATAATAGGCTGCCCAATTGAATGTACTTAAAAGTACATAAAGCTCATTTAGATATTAGGCATTCCAACTTCATCATTCATACTGACACAAATGTTAATTATTTTATTTAGAGCATACGGTTTTGAGCTTATCCTTGGTGCCCACACCATTGGTGCACCAGAAGCAGGTAGTGTAATTGTGACCGCAAGCAAAGCTAAAGTGCATCCAAACTATGACCCATATAACATTGAAAATGACATTGCAATTATCGAATTAGACAATGAAGTTGAATTGAACGGTAAGTTTTTTACAGTAATCTTGGCATTTTAGAGAAATCTTGACAAATTGTTAAATTATTGCTTTATTAGAGCAAATCAACATTGTTCCATTACCAAGACGATCCGATGAGTCAATCAACTTCGCTGGCGTAGAAGGAACACTTAGTGGATGGGGAAAAACAGCCGATAGTGGAAATATAAGCCCAGTTTTACGTTTTATGTCAAATCAAATCCTCACCAACTCTCAATGCAGTGCTAACATGGCTGGCTTGAATATTCCATCAACACAAATTTGCTCATCTGGTGAAGGATTAAAAGGCGCTTGCAATGTAGGTTACAACGTTTTTATATTTTTTCTAGTCGTAGTGTTTTATTGTTTTTGAAATTGTTTTTAGGGTGACAGTGGTGGCCCACTTGTAATTTATGAAGATGGTATACCAAAACAAGTTGGTATTGTTTCATATGGTTTGATCTATGGCTGTGAAAAAGGATACGCATCTGCTTATACTCGTGTTACTTCTTACTTGGACTTTATTCAAGAAAATTCTGATGTTCTTATCCAATAGTTAGTATGCATATTTTTTTATACTGATCTTTTCTAAAAAATTACTACTACTATGCTACTAAAAAATTTTTTGTAAATTGTTTTTGTTTAAATAAAGTTTTAAAATTATTATTATTTGTCATTATTTGAAAATCAAAATTAACTGTTCAATTAGTTATTAAAAACCGATATATTTTTTGTTTGCAATAATTTTTGTAGAACAAATTTTTGAAATAAATCTATAAGCCACATCATTTAGGTAAAAACAGAAATTTAAACAGGTATTCTTAGTTATAGCCAGGTATAAGTATTATAGTCATGCAACGAATTATTTAAATACCAAAATTTAAGTAGGTATATAAATAAAAAGTTTCCAAAATACGATTTATGAACTGTAGAATATTAATTTTCCAAATAATAATTTTTTGTTTATTTTGTAATTTCCAAATTGTTTCTCTATTCCATTTTGGTTTTTCCAGTGACTCAATGATCAAATTTCTATCCAATATAACACCAAATATCCGCGTTTAGCTAGGTTTTAAACCATATCACATCATCAATGGCATAAACTACACATATCAAACTACTTTACCGACAGATTAATATATGAACGACAAGTGTATGGGAAAATTTGATGAATGAGACTTGAGCATCCAATCAAACTTTCAAATGAAGGTTATATTCACACAACTTTTATTAGAAACATTTACAAACACAAACTTTATAAAATAGTTTTAAGTGCATTACCTTTTTACTGAAAAAACAACCGTGGCCATTTTTATCACACATATAACAACAATTTGTTAGGCCGAAAATGGCGGCTTTGGCCCACTCGCGCACTAACCCCCAGTTAAATAATTGTACTACATATAGTAATATCTACACCGTTTCTACAATACGCCTATATTGATCTGACACGACTCGACGCTGAGGAGTTTGAATGTGTGACGTCACTATACTATACATATAACAGCCATTTGTGGTGTAATGTACTTGAACTGCTAGCAGAGCGGGGTAACAGAATGTATAACATATTTTATATATATATATATATATGCATCGTAGATAGAAAGCTCTCTTTCTCTTGCTTCTAACTAAGCAAGCTCATACAATGCCGGGTGTGTTGATCTGCCTCTTTTACTACGAATATAGTATGTCTATTTCACTCGATGATCACCATTTCGAGTATCGAGTAAAATAGTATCCAGAGTCTACTAGTGAGTGTATAGTCAAACATTTCTCATAACTAGCTGACATTGTATGTGTATTATAAACGCAGTCGTTGAATGTCGGTAGTTTTGTTCATGAAAATATATTCATTCTAGCCGCCGTTTCTACTCAAAAACGACTGACTATATAGTACTGGCGTTCGGACATTTACGCTATAATTCGTTTCGGTAGTACCGGTCATGACATCGTTGAACGTATATTTATAATGTATAGTAACGTTGAACTCTCTATTTTAATGTCTTAGAATTTCTCACGAAAAATTTAGATTCCAAGGTAAATATTATATTTTCAGCCAAAAATTACCTTTACATTCTAAAAATTTAACTAGATTGTAAAGAGGTTTGTATTTTTTAAAATACAAAAGTATCTCGATGCAACAACTATATTAAAGTACATTGAAAAATTTTCCATCAATGCGGTGCATAAATAAGGACGCATATGAATTTTTTTTAGAATGGAGTAAGAAATAATTGAGTAACGCTTGGAATATGCTATAAGAAGGTAGATTAACACAGATTGACAATAGAAAACGCTTAATTTTTTTATTTTTGTATAAAGCTGTGTATAAAGGTATTTCAGTACAAAGAACAAAAATGCTACTCTAAAACTCAGCATACATCTTAAAATAAAAGCTGTAATTGAATATTTATGATATTCTGAACATTTCATAATTTGACTTTAATAGGTTATATTGTGTGTATAGAAATTAACCTGGCTAATGTTGTCAGTCTTCATAATGAAATTCAGTTGTGTTTCACTGCATACACGAGATTCTGAGCCAATAAAAAAAAAGCTATTTAATTATATTTTAAGAGTATATTTCTAAAGATATTAATACTATTATTATAGAGGGCGCAAAATTGTATAGAAGAAACAACACAATCTAAGGCGCAGCGTTGAAAAACAAAACCTTCGATTTTAAAGAACCAAAAATATTATTAACTTTACACAAAGTTAAATATGGTTCAAACTATAGAACTGGAAATTCCACGATTAAATTATTTAATTATATATACAGATATGCCCAAATAAAATATTTTTGTAGTTAAGGTGGTGTTCTATTCTAGCATACAAAAGGATTACTTCAAGAATTAAAATATGTAACACAATAAACAAAAGGTATATAATTTTATATAGGGCATCGTTGTGCATTCAAAAAAAGTGAATTGAATGACCAGATGAATTCAGTATCATATAAATTAAAATGGATTTTGTATTGTTTTTGAACAAAATTTCTGGATCAATAACTTTGTAAGTAAAAATATTTGATAAAATTTGATTTCATAAAAATACTACAAAATTGACAGCTTTTTTTTTTAGATGTGATTTAAACAAAAAATAAAAAGCTAATTCAATTTTTGAAGAGATTTCCCGGCTGATTTAAACCTGAGAAATTGTTAGCTCAAAAACGTTTCATTTTTTGAACAAAAAAAAAATACTCAACAAGTGGTTGTTACAGCCAATTTTTCTAAAACTTGATAATTGGTGAAGAAGCATAGAGTTAGAAACACTGTCTTTAAAAATTATGAATTTAAGAATGACAATACGGATCGAATTGGTTTCATCCTAACAACTGAATCCGATTAACCAACATTTTCCTAAACGCATTTTTGAGGGTACATCGCTGTAATAATACGTTGCAAACAACCCTCAGCACCATTTATTTAGTGTACGAGGTATTGGTTTGTATATTATATACTATATTATTATGCTTTAAATAATCACGTATAATAATTTCTGGTATACAAACAAAGATAGCGATACATTGATTTGAAAAGCGATAGATTATATAAACTTTGTCGTATTTTCGTTATGGTTACTACTATAGAGATATTTTGAATGAATTTGTTGTGTAACGATTTATAGTCAACTAATAATGATTATTTGAATATTACGATGGTTACGAATCTGTGACTGTATAGTATATATCTACATATCGGTTGTATAAATAGGTGTTTATATCTAAATGTGAAGGGAATGAGTTGAATTAAAAAGTTTTATACTCTGGTCAAATTATCTGTAAATATAGAATATTGTGAGCCATCACTATAATCTTAAGAGAAGTTAACACAAAATATGAGATCTCTACAATACAGACAATCTAATGTACTATAATGTAATTAATATACATTGTACATTACTTTCAATATTCGCGGTCAAATAACTCCTACAAATAATTGTCATTAAGTGTCACAAAATTTGCTATGCACAATTCTTTACATGAAAACGGCGGGCGTTTTGAAAAGATATTCTAAATATAAAATATAATTTTGATTTTACTTAATTTTTTTTCGGAAAAAGCTCTTTAACACGCCCTGCGTACTCATGTAAAGATTGTGAAGAACTTTGTGCTTTTAAGAGGCACATTACCCAAGGGGGGAGGGGGTTAGTACTTTTAAACTTTTTTTTTTCGTATCAATATCTCTTAAGCCAAAAATTCCTATTGGTTTTTAATATCATTAATAAGGGTTACAGTTACATGTTTTTATCAGAATCTTACAGACTAAAAAATTCATAATAAACATCTCGCCCTCCTCACTACAATCCTTTTAATTTTTTCGATAGGATAAACACATGATCAGCTATTGCCATTTGATAAATGATCAAAGATTTCCTTTCATATTATTAAAGTTATTATTCTACAGAAAATTAATTGCACGTTGTTATTGGTTAATTTACCGATTTTACACGAATGCCATAAAAAATTGCCATTACAAGTTTGTTTGCTAATGTGATTGAAAATGTTTTAGCATTTTTGATAATGTGTATGAGGCTTTTGTCGCTACACTACGCCCAAATTCAAAATAAAACTAACAAAAATAGTAATGAATGATTAAAATATTAAAAAAAAAAAAAACTTTTCTTTGTTATTGTTCTTGCAATCAATTTAATTTTTTTTAAGTGTTCTAAAGCGATAGAACTTAAAAATCATATAATCAATAAGTCAATATTTTAACAAAGTTTATTTATAAAGGATATCAATACATGGCGCTTAGTATTTGATTATACTGTAATATAAAACATCTTAGTTCAAAATATAAGTTGTTAATAAGACTTTTAATATCAATAATTTTCTTAGAAAATCAATTATTGCCTTACAAAATAAATTGTAAAAATCGTTTTCTTTACTTGTAATAGATATTTTGATTTTACTGAATTTGAAATAAAAAATTTCAAGATTCATATTTGGGAACATTTAAATAGTAAATACCTTAAAATAATATAGGTTGTTTTACTTCAACCAGTCAGCAAAACCAGATCAGTCAGCAAAAACTACTAAAAAAGTAAGTTTCTGTCAAATTTATTCAGTAAACTTCGTAGATTTAAATGGGAGTTTACCAGATATTTCAAAGAATAATTTCAGTTAAATCAATATTCTAAGTTGACGAAGTAGTGAGTACAGGTAGTTCATTTATAAATATTTAAGTAATTAAACAGGTTATAGTTAAATTATATTTACTTAAATTTATGAATTATAAAATATCTAGATTTCTTTGTAAATATTACACCGACAATATTCATTATTAAATGAGAAATTTTACATAAATTATATTTAAATTTCATTTTTTATTCGAACATCAAGTTATCACTACCATAATTATTTAAGAAAGAAAACTATTTTTTTATCTTTGTTACTACTGTATGAAAATATAAAAATATTTTTTTAGTATGTTTATTTTTTAACATTTTTTTCGAAAAAACAGTTCGTCTCAAAACTCAAGAAAAATTTCAAACTTTATGATTTCCCTTCAAATGATGATTTTAAAAAATATTGATATTCTATAAAATTGATTATGGTTAATATTACAAAAATTAATTTGATAAATTCCTAGTTTTGTGTTTACTATGCACTATGCGCAGCAAATAATATAACAAAATTACTAACTTCTTACGAAACACAGAACATATTTTTTTTTAAACTTTATTACCACATCAACGACAAAAATGTAAACTTAAGAAATGCTTAAAATTAAAAATAATGTTAACCCAGGAATTTTAGAAACGCGTAGCTTATTTGTAGTAAACATCATTTACCAATCCCATGTTCTTTCACTCTCCAATTTAGATAAAACGAAAACTGTAAGTATCTACGAAATTGTGTTCGCCAGCACTACTTTCACATTCAACTACGTCAGAGCAACTAAACTAATAAGAAGATTAGACCTCTCCATGTTTTGGGATGGGATAAATCTAGAGAGCCTTACAGGCTCCTCGTGAGTACTTGTTATACCAGAATAATAAATAATTTTTTTTTCATCCAGCAAGTTGAATGAAGCATATCTCTGTTTTGTATCGTTTGCTATTACTAAGATGGCTTACTTAAAAAATATAAACAAATAAAAACTGGTTTTTTACCATTGGCATATTTAAAATTACAATTATATATATATAAAACAATAAACCGCATACATATAAGTTTGTTATCAACATAGAATTATGTAGGTTTTTTTTTTGTTTTTTATTTTGCTCTTATTGAAATGCACAAATGGATTTTAATAACTATCTCGAAATCGGAACAAAACCTCTCCCACATACACGGTGATACGTATACTATACGTATAATATGTATACAAGCATATATGATATTATTATATGGATTCCCAATAATACTACAGTTTAGTGTATAGTAGTTGGATATAAAACTTGATTATTATAGTGCAAAACTTGTTTATGAATTCCTGATAAAAAAACAGTTTAGTCCAGTTGTAGTATATGTTAAAACTTGCCAAAATTGTATCTTGTTCATGGATTTCTAATAATATTAGAGTTTAGCCCAGTGGTTAAATTTCAAATCTGATGATTTGATTCTCAAATTTGTTTATGAATTCATGACAATATTACAGTTAAGTACAGTGACCTTCTTTAGTATGCCAAACTTTTTATGGATTCCTAATAATAATTATAGTTTAGTGTCGTGGTTGGATATAAAAAAAATAGTTTTGTTTGCCAAAATTAACTAACTCTTGGAATTAGTTGAGAAAAAAATTATTTGGATTTATTAAATTTGGAGAAATTATTAATAAAGTTTACAAATTAGTTATGAATTTTATTAAATCACAGACCATTAATTAATAACGATAGCTATTAGGATTGGCCTTCACTTATGTGAGAAAACTACTCAATACTTCTGGACTAATTAAAACAAAAAGTCTAGTTGGAGTTCATACTCATAGCATATAGTTTTTCTGTAGATGGTTGTTTGTTCTTTGTTGCCTAATTGGTTTCATATATGCAGAATGAAGTTTTAACCATTTTATGTTATTTCATATAAATATAAATATCTGTATTAAACTATTTTAGTGCATTCCTTCTAATGAGATGATGGTCTTAATAGTTTTAATGGAATGGAAAAGTGTATTGTTGGGATTATGGTATGTGATGATGTATTATTTTAAATAATTAAACACTTTATTTATTTTAAGATATTCTTTTATTCAAAAATAGAGTTTTCAGAAATATGTCTTTACACCATCAATGATTAGACTTAACTACCTACTAATATATTCCTAAAGTTGTCCCTTTACATTTGTCCATTTTTGTTCATGTAACATTTGTTGTTTATTTGGGTTATTCCAACATATTCAAATGTATCTAGTTTTTATGACAGCTCTAGATGCTCTAGTACTTTAAACTATCTTTCTCCGATATAATAAAATAAAACCTTTTTATATTTAAAATATGTGTTCACCAAATGTTACTTAAAAAATAAACTTTCCCATTGAAATATTTAAGACCCTTTAAAAATATAGTATCGCAAAATACAAAGAGAATGATTTTTGTATAGACGAATTCAATATTTCAACATGTATAGTTAAAATAAAACCTTTTACCCGTTAAATAAAGATGTATTTAATTGAAACTTAATTTTTCGTTTCTACAGCAATAATTCTATTTTTAACCCAACTCAATTTTTTCTGAAACTCAAAGCACAATGGACTAGGCAACAATTTTTTAATGGCGATTATAAGAATTATAAAATCATCAGAATTTCAAGTAGACATTTTTATACCATTAATTAAATGCGTAGACCTTAGTAGCCCTGTGAGTTGTAAACCTCACGTCCGTGGTTCCAAAAAAATAAAAATTAGTTTTTTTGATAATTTCATTTCCACAAAAATATAAATCAATCTTGTGTGCAGTCCAAACACGATATAAGTGAAATTTCAAAAATATCTCTAGATAAACAGATAACTAAAGAATTTAAGAAGCAGGATAATTGTCGGGTTTATTTCTCATGAAATTCATATCAAGTTTAAAATAAATATGCATTTTATTCTCGTATATATTACATCCATCACACTTATCCAGTCTCCGAGTTTCAATTTTCGATAAAAATTTTTATTAAAAATGTTTTTATTAAAATAATGGTATATTTAAATAAATAATAGACGCACACACATACTCTCGCACGTTATATCCTATAGATGTATTTGTTAGATACCTAAAAATTTCATTTCAATTAGAGTGTTCATATTCCTTCCTAAATATTTCACATTGGATGCAAAAATCGCATCTGCCTAGCTTGTATAGAAAAAAGTATTGATATTTTTGTAGTTTTTTTTTTGAGGGGGTGGGACGAAAACGGATTTAACAAATTTCACCAAAATTGGAATTATTACAGTGGAACAAACATAGGAAGAGGTAAACATAGATAGGAAGAGGAGACAAGATAGATAGATATATTCTGTAGGAGATACCTACAGAATTTTGTATATGAAATGCAAAATCATCTAGTTATACTCTAGAAAATAATATAAATTTTTGGTAAATGGTTTAAGTATAATTTTTTATATTTTTTATTAATAGTTGAGTAATTAACTAATTAGTAATTAAAATTTAATTTTGCATCAATAATTCAAATATTAAGTAATTGATCTGTAAAGTCTATAATTTTAATCATAAAGTCTACAAAGTTTATAATTACAATAATGTATACAATTAATCTATAAAGCCTATAACTTTGTGTTAATCATAAGCAAATAAATTAGTCTAGCCTTTACCTATAGAAAAATATTTAAAAAGTACATAATTAGTATAATTTTGGGCCTCTAAGAAATATATACTTCGTTATAAAATTAGTAACGAAACGGTGCTGATCTTAAACAGTCGGTTCCTTCAATAATCCTATTTACTACCAATTAATTAATTTTCGATACTTATTTTTCATTATGTTTAAGTGTGGTAATCATTAAGTGAAATACACTCGTATCATAATTTGTCATTCTTTATCCATTTTCAAACGTGCAGGTTTATCTGAAATTCAACCTCGTCAAAAAATACACAAAACCGTTATGGAAAGCAAGCTAAATAGTCATTATTCGATAAACGATTGTTATAAGCAATGGTAAAATTGTAATTACAATCAAAGCTAATCGTTTAGTTAAATTAAACTTCCCTTACGCATTCATTGTTTGATGACATTTTAGCTTTCTATTTATTTAAGGTATATTTGAACAAATAAGTCATTGAAATAAATACATAGGCATATAATATCCTAAAGCACATCTTAGGATTCTTAAAGCAACCGTTGCGACAACATAGTTCTAACTGCAAGATTTTAGTCTACTGGTATATTTTTGTACTCTTTTGGCCAATGCCCTAGGATAGTAGGATAAAAAAGATTTGAACGATTTATGATAATTAATAATATGTTACTAGGATTATGATAATCAATAATATGTTATCTATCTTGGAAGTAAATATCTGTATTTAATTCTTTAATATTAATTAATTTCCCTATTTGGTTTTGTTTTAGCTATCAACAAGTTGGTACCCGCAGCGTCGCTACCGTAGATGTATAAAAATCAGTTTTAATAATACTTAGTTTGCTCATTAATTTCGCTTTTGTTGCTTTTTCTTCGAACACTTACATAGGATATTAATCGGGGAAAAGGAATCTTTGAGCGGCAGATTAAAATCGGATTTCAACCTAATCGCTTCGATTGCAAGGAAAGTAAGGAAGGCTTTTAGCTCAAAAATTTCACTTCCCTCGCAATGTTACTTCACCCTTTTGCATTTTCAGGTCTAAAAAGGATTTTGTTTTATACATATAGAGATAGAGATGTATCTCTGCCCAAAAGCAGTAAATTTTTTGAATGATGAACTTTTAACGTTTGTCGGAGCTAACTTTCTAACAAACAAATTAACAATTAACGAAGTTAATCTTACCTTTGATTACAGTAGCATCTGATTACGGGGACCCAGTATATATATATACTGATAATCACAATCTCAATAATTTTTCTTTAAAATGTCTCTAGATGCTATTAGTAACTTCTAATCGAGATTTTATTTTTTAAATAAAATCTCGATATTAGGTGAACAAAGCAGGTCTACTGGGCCTGGGGTTTTTAAAGAGACTTGTCTCCATCTGATACTGTTCTTCGTACCATTTATCATTTGATCCGGTGTAGTTTTTAATTCCAAATGTATATTCTTAAAAAAACTTAACTCAAAGCTTTACAAGTTTTTACTTTGATTTGAAAACATAGACTTTGATAGCACATAGTTATCCGTTATCTTACATTCAATAACAGTTTTTATCATCAATCCACAGACTTTTCAAAACCAACAATTCATGAACGTTTAGTAGACAATAATACACTATATAATAATTACGTAATTATTGGTTATATAGAGTTTATTATTTGAAGAAAAATTCCAATACAAAATTAGGTCGAGATATGTGTAATAAGCTTTAAAACGGAAATTGTCATTGGTATTATATCGGTCAAACAAATATGGTGACATAAGCAACGCATAATATAATCAACGTCGAGCTATGTATTTTATATACGTTTATGTACAGCTCTCTTTACCAACAGATCGACGGAATTTGATTAGGAGGTTATTTCCGGTATGTTTCCGGTTTCATAGTCCTATATATGTATATATGCATAACACATTGAGTATCATTTGCAGCAAAGTAATATAATATATATACAACACTCTCATCTTCTCCTATTCTCATCCCATGTTTTTCCATTTCCTCCCTGATATTTTCCAATCTTGTTGTTGGTTCTTATAAATTGACAATATCCAATAAAATATTTCTTGTTGATATATTTACAAAAAAATTTTGCTATCCTTTTTATCAAGAGAGTCTCATATTTATGTGCAGGATTGTGGATATAATGTAATTTATAAGAAAATAGAGCTTTTTTTATTCAACACTTGTGAACGAACTTCATTCTAAATTGGCTATAGAAAGTATAAATCACAAATATTGTATATTATAAGGTGAATACCTAACTTTTCGAAAGATAAACGAAGGTATAATACGAGTTTGTTTATTAACAGATATTTATTAGCTTGACCTATAATATGTATCTAAATTTTGTTAACATTGTAAACAATATTTTGTCCACCAAGATGGCAACCAAGTACAGGGATCTATCAAAACCGACATGTTCAATCATATACATCAAACTCTTATAAATAATCATTCACAGAAGTATCACTTACAAACTTAACAATATAAGATCTGATATCACATAATTCATTATGGACTTCATCAATTCAAAGAAATAGACGAGATGAAATAATCCTCACGCGGCCACGAACAGGGCACACTAAAATTACCCATAGTTTTATAATATAAAAATCACCACAACCAAGATGCCATACATGCAAAACAATAATCACTGTGGAACACATACTAACACAATGTAAAAATATATTAAAGAAAAACTGAAACTGTAGGTTCCAATAACTAAACGAGAAATATTATCAAACAATCAAGAAAACGTCACCAAGTATATATTTAATATCCGTAAACGTATCCTAAAACAGACTAATATTATTCCAATATCCATATCCGAAGGCGAAATTTTACATCCATGACATACATGATCTAAAATTTGCTTGTATATGAGCGTATTATTGGTCTCAACCAAAGTTTTTAATGCTTTAGATATTTGCAATATCAATATTTAATAATTATTCATAAATCCATTTAATATTTTTCCACAAATACATCCGAAAATCGGTGAAAAATCGGGATTCAAATACAAACGAAACCGAACTGAAATTTAACGCATCTATACATATTATTGGGCAAATTTACATATATTTTGTAAATAAGATTATATTTGTAAGTATATTCTATTATTTTACGAATAAAAAGATCAAGATTTTTACTCAACTCAGTAAATGTAGCTATATACATTTACATAATTAAATCAGTCAGTTTTTATATTTATTTAGCTTTTTATAGCTTTTAAATCTCATGCAAAAAAATGTTAAGAGAAAGCTATTCTAACTGATCCCTCTCCCAGGATAATCAAATGCAGAATTTTTCCGCTCACACCTATATCTTCGAAAGATGAAATGATATGTTGTATGTTTATGGTTCTGTTATTGTTATTTAGTGTTTCTAATTTCCAATATCCACTTTACTACAAGTAGATTCGGTAAAGTATATATGTCATTACACAACAAGTGTATTTAGATTTTTAAAACTAATAATCAAAATATTTTTATCATATCGCATTTAAACATGCAAAGCGTTATCTTACTGACGTTTCTGTAGTCAAACACATAAAGTTAAATTTTCAATTGAATAAAAAAAATTCATTCTGTACCACTTGAGAAAATTTATTTTTACTACATACTATCTATGCACCTACTTTTCCTATAAGATTGCACTAAAAGAATTAATTTTTCTCATTTATTTTTACTTGTTCAAAAGTTTTCTACTGGAAAAAAAATTAAAAAATCGATCAAATTTGTATATGATTTTTGAAATCTATATATTTTGAAACGGAGTTTTGATCGAATATAAAAGTTTCATCAACAAATTTCCTTATCTGAACTTCGCCAGATTCTATTTAAACGGTAAAATTGAAGGTCATATTTTCTTAATAATCTAAAAAATATTTTTTTGTCCTTCACTTAATTTTTTTAATCTAAATGAACAGAAACAGTTTTTTTTTTAAAATAAAGTCTTATTGTTTGGAAAACAATCTGAGTAAAAAGTGTTTTTTATAGTATCTATAATTTGAAAATTTTTACATTTAAAATTTTAGGCACCAAAACATTTAGATGAATAATTAAAGTATAAGTATATTTAGGAATTTTTAAAATTAACCTTCCTGTGTAAAGTGTAAAATAATAATTAGATAATTGAAAGCAGCTGTGTGACCTTTTGAAAGGTACTGTATACAATTGGTCACATAAAAAATAATGTGATAGCATTATTATACTAGGTGTAAAATTTACTTGAAATAATAATTTACTTACCAAATAATTAACTTGAAATGTTTTTTTCGACAAAACTTCAGAATGCCTCTGTTTTATTTTACAGGGGACCTCACTTTAAAGGTAACATGAAAGAAAGAAAAAAGGCCATATATAATGTATACCGTTTTCGAGGTGAGAGGAGCGAGTTCAGGCTATCAAAAATGTATAACACAACAACCACCTGAACATTTGAGCGTGTAAAATGTCTTTGTTCATCTGCTGGGTTTCATGGTGGGAGTGGCCATTAGAAAGAGTTGAAAATTGGGAAAAAATAATAATTTATTTCAGCACGTCAGATATAGGGAATGCTAAGTAGCCCAGAACAAAAAATGTCATTTTGAAATATTCGACCGCGTCATACTTGATGTCCTGATTGCGATAATCCTAAATCTAACGATTATTAGGAGGGATTTTGTTAATCGGAAAAGTAGGTGCATAGATAGTATGTAGTAAAAATAAATTTTCTCAAGTGGTACAGAATGCATTTTTTTTATTCAATTTTAAATTTAACTTTATGTGTTTGACTACAGAAACGTTAGTAAGATAACGCTTTGCATGTTTAAATGCGATATGATAAAAATATTTTGATTATCAGTTTTAAAAATCTAAATACACTTGTTATGTAATGACATATATACTTTACCGAATCTACTTGTAGTAAAGTGGATATTGGAAATTAGAAACACTAAATAACAATAACAGAACCATAAACATACAACATATCATTTCATCTTTCGAAGATATAGGTGTGAGCGGAAAAATTCTGCATTTGATTATCTTGGGAGGGATCAGTTAGAATAGCTTTCTCTTAACATTTTTTTGCATGAGATTTAAAAGCTATAAAAAGCTAAATAAATATAAAAACTGACTGATTTAATTATGTAAATGTATTTACTGAGTTGAGTAAAAATCTTGATCTTTTTATTTGTAAAATAATAGAATATACATACAAATATAATCTTATTTACAAAATATATGTAAATTTGCCCAATAATACGTATAGATGCGTTAAATTTCAGTTCGGTTTCGTTTGTATTTGAATCCCGATTTTTCACCGATTTTCGGATGTATTTGTGGAAAAATATTAAATGGATTTATGAATAATTATAAAATATTGATATTGCAAATATCTAAAGCATTAAAAACTTTGGTTGAGACCAATAATACGCTCATATACAAGCAAATTTTAGATCATGTATGTCATGGATGTAAAATTTCGCCTTCGGATATGGATATTGGAATAATATTAGTCTGTTTTAGGATACGTTTACGGATATTAAATTATTTCTAATTATTTGTTAGTTTCAGATAATTTCGGATATGAAATTGTTAAGGAATTGTGTGAAAATGAAAAATAAATCGATAATGATTTATTACATATGGGTACACATTTTCTCATTACTTTTACAACATTAGCATTGACCAACTAGTAAGTTAAGACTGAAAAGTTATAACAAACAATTCAATTCATTAAACACCTGCAATATTTCATTTACCCTTAAGATTCCATCCCATTTACGAAATTATCCGAAACTTCTATTTCGAATTCGGAATGGTTACGGATATACTTTTATTTCGGATATTCCACAGTTTCAGTTACGGCTACGGACTTCCATAACATCTCTGAACTAGACACACATCTAATGAAATTGCAACGTTGTAATATAAATGAAATAAAAATAAATGAATATATTTTAGAAGAAAAACAGAAATGACATAGTAGATATCAGACATATAAAACGTTTTAGACAGTGCTTATATACAGATCGATTTTCGTATATCTTGGCAAACGGAAAACAATGATAAAATATACCTATATAGAATATTCTAATTTTTATAATATATAAACACAAATGCAAATATATGTGTGTGAGTTAACAACACATTTTATCTGTTATGCAGTATTATTTGTAAACTAATCATAAAGTATAATTCCACTATTAAATTATTAAATGTGTTTCCTCACATACATAATAGCATTTGTAAGCATTAGTAATATATTTATATGTATGTATGGAAATTGTAATATTCTATATATAATATTGTTTTCCGTATTCCAAGAGATACGAAAAACGATCCGTATAATATTATAATGCACTTTACAATATGCAGTACAGTATGTAGATAGAGTATTTTAATCGCCATGGTAAAATATCACTTCAGAAAATCGTCCATACAAAGAAAATATTTAATATAAAGAAACTTTGATTTTAACTGTGAACTTAATAGTTTAAACAAACATATTCTGATTAACAATTTGAGATAATAATTTATTATAATATTTATTGTAAAAAACTGGCACTTAATATAATAAGGCATATAAATTAAAGATATGAACGATATTTAAAAATTATTTCATGTGATATTAAAACGCTTTCATACGATAATTTTCAAGAGTATTTACTAAAATATTTCTACCTCAAACACCAAATTGCACAAAATTTTACGTATAGTTTTAAACCGTGCGGTTGTATAATACTTTAAAAAAGAGTTATTCCTAAGAAATGAGGAAAAAAAGGAAATTATGGAAATGGTAAATAGGTTTCTCATAAACAGTTTAGAATTGAGGAAAACGATTCAAAGAATCATTTCTATTTTATTCATAGAAATTCTAAGAGATAGAAGCAAAGTTTAAACTTAACAGACAATATAAACAGCTTTTGCAGAAAATGTTTTCTAAATTGAAAACAAAATAAGTATAGATGTTTACAATTTAGCATTCTATACCAGGGTAGATAATTTTTGAAAACAAAAAAAAATTACAGTAGAATGAAACCAATTGGAAACGGAAGATAATATGATAAAAATGAAAGGAAAAATAAATTACGGGCGATCTGAGTTCGGGAAGTATGGAAGGGTTGAGTTTTTAAGGGTAAAATTCGGTTTATCTGAATTTCCGGCAAAACTACAAGTCTTATGGAAAAAAGTTAAATGGCAAAGTTGTAGGTAATAAAAAGATCTAAAGCTTTTATATTCACACTTTTTTTAAATAACCTCAAAATTTATGCGAAAAATTCAAATAACCAAGTTTTTAGTTTTTTATTTTTTTTCTCCGAAATTTGGTGAAAACTTACCTTTTTATGTTCCAAATACATTGTAATTTTTTTGATTTAAAATATTTATTTTTTCATCTTATTTTGAATAAATATCGAAAAAGCACCCTAATTTTCAATCGAAAAATTTTGAGATTATGTGAAAAAAGTGTAAATACAAAAGTTGTAGATCTTTTTATTACCTACAACTTTGCTATTTAACTTTTTTCCATAGGACTTGTAGTTTTCGGAAATCGAAATAAACCGTGTTTTATCCTTAAAAACTGACCCCTTCTATACTTCCCGAACTCAGATCGCCCGTAATTTATGTTTCCTTTAACTTGTATGATATTATCTTGCGTTTCCAATGGGTTTTATCCTACTATAATTTTCTTCTTTTTTTTATCATTTTTTAAGGCTTTTACTCTAGTCTATTCAGCTTCTATTTATAATGGATTTCAAAGAAAATGCTCTTTTTTTTAAATAGTTGATAAAATTATATCTTCCTAGCTTGCATGAAAAAATGTTAGTATTTCTAGAGATTTTCTCTAAAGGGGGGTATGTAGAAAAAATTAAAATTTATCTATTTTCTGTAGTTACATGATTTCATCTCACATCGATCACAAAAAAGTACACTGTCTAAAGGCTGATAGACCAAGATGGTATTTTTAGAGATTTTTCCCTAGGAAAAGTGTAATAATAAAAGTAAAGTTTTCGTATTTCCCCTTATTATGCCATTTTATTTCATTATATACTGTGTAAAACCACGTTTTCGTAACATGTGTAGAAAAAATTTCTTATTTGATAAGATTTTTACAAAGATTGAATTCTATTTTCCCAGAAAAATTATACAGTAAATTTTCTGAATGTTGAAAACGTATCTGCTGAATAAAACTAATTATCTCCATATTTTTCGTTTAAAAAAATAAATGGAAGTTCAAATTGGTATATCTGAATATTCTAATGATATCAAACTAAATTTGTATTCAGATTTGATGAATTCAAATGATAAACCTCAGAAAAAATTAAATTGAGAAAAATATATGTACCTTTATATAAATATCCTAAGAAAATCATTTAATTGACTTATTCAATTCTAAAATCAATTTTCTTGAAAAATTAAGTGCAAAAGAAAATTTATTAGACAATCTTGATAAAAATCAGTTACAATTCTCTACTACGAAAAATAATTTTTTTTTTTTAACGACACAGATATTATTATAAAAGGGAGATATAATAAGTCTATATGTATTACCTTGGTCTATAGTAAGAATATAGTTTTTCCGGGAGGTATTAAACAAGCAGGTTGAGTTGATGGCAGAAGTTGTATAGAGAGAAAACATACAGATTTCCTTTTTCTTCTTGGTTTAATGTCACATCTGCTCTTCTATTTTATTATTACTTACTAACTAATACCAGTTAGTGGTTAGTTCGTATGGTTGTCTAAAGGTTTTCTCATGGGTAAGATCCGTAGATAGATTAAGTATATTTAAAATTTCCGCTCATTGTTACTTGTTATTAGTGAAATAAATAAAATAAAAATTGTGATCATATGAATTTTTCATGTTTTGACAAACTAAAGCAAACTTGAGAAATCGAAGGTTCGATTAATTATCTCTACTACACGAAATTCGTAGATACATACGTAACCAGACCACAATCTTACTTCGTTCAAAAACAGAGGTTCTTGAATATTTGCTCGCAGGTTTACTATAAATTCTAAGAAGCCTGCGTTACTAAAGCTAAGTCCTTCTCTTTAATTCTCTTCTCATTAGGATCTGACAACATCATCCAATTGAAAGTGTTTAAACATATCGAGTAGTTTCTGGAGGATCCACTTTATGCACTTAAACCTGTCTTTTCTATCTCTAATAACTGACGTCATGACCATGAACGATGTGTATATGTGTAATAAATTTGTCTATATATCATTAAATAGCGGAGCCCCGTTGCTTTGTTGCCGAATAAAAAGAATGTACGACTATGAGGACCTCTTAGGTTGTAAACAAGAGTAAAATACTGTAACACTGATTTCTACTAAACATATACTATACATGGCACATGGAATTTCTACTATACATGGCACATGGAATGCAAAAAACCGCTTCTTTATAGCTTCCATAGAAAAAGGTTTGTATTTTTGGATATTTATTTTACTTTGATTTCTCTTGCAATTATTTCTCATTGATTGCATAAAACATTTACAAAACTTCATAGAAAATAAGTTATGTTTGTGTAGTTTTTCTTCAAAGGAGGGGGTAAAATTAAAAATAGATTACCCTAATTTTTTCTCAACATTTCACATCAGTTGCAAAAAAATCTTCTTGACTTGCTTAGAAAACTATTTACTTTCCTTGAAGATTTTCTCTTTGGCCTTGTGTTGACGTTTGCTTCCCTCGCTTAAGGAGGTAAAGAAGCCTTTTGGTCTAAACATTTTCTTAGTACTTATTTCGCATTAATGACCCATATTAGATCAGAAAACGGTTTTATATCTCAAAATTTCTCACGACAACATATCATGTCAGAGTCGTAAAGTTTTAATGTTTAACATTTATATTTTCAATAATAGTTATCTTTTTATAAGTTGAGTTTAGACTTGTTTACTGTAATATGTATGCAAAATAAAATGAATTATATGTTACTACAACCTAGAATAAGAGATATTTGGTGATTGGTAAGAACATCGGAAGCGTGAGGTGTTCAGAGTAGACAGGAGAAGGGTTATACAAAAACTATCTAAAAATTTGATGAAATGAAACACGAAATAATACATTAATATTTATTGGGAACTGTAGCATAGCAGCTCTGAATCGATGAACCATAAACGGTGTGATATATCTACCTGCTTAACGAATTTTTTTTTACTTCAAGTTTATGTTTTCTATGTTCGTTCTTCCTTGTATGTCTATGTCTGCGTGTATTATATATATTAGTATATTTCCAAACACCCTGCTCGCATCCGTTAATTGTTTTATTCTCTTCCATATTATTGTTTGAGAAAAAAAAAAGAGTACCGACCTTTGTTCGACAACATAAACAAGAATTTTTAGATATTCTGCCGACCATACTGCCACCACATATACTGCGCCACACTCTGTCGTATATGTCAACTGGAAAATACTATCATTTTTATTTTATTTTATAAAAACATTTTTAATTTTTTATCCACATTTTTTGTTTTTTTATGAAAAATAATGTAACCATTTTTCTTGTTTCATTTTCTCAGAATATTTAACGCTTTATGTTAATATTTATGAACCTAAAATTATTTAATATATTTTATTTTCTGGATAGGACTGCTTTTTAATTAACAAAATGTTGTATTAAAGTACTTACAAACATTCTGAAAATTATCGAATATGAAGGATATGAATTTCATGGAAATATTTCTATAATAGATTCTTTTTTCTGTAAGATAAATACTATAATTAATAAAATCAATTATAGCTTAACACCACTTTTTTATTTAAATTATATTAAATAATATTTTTATCATTAGTTTACGATCGTTTCAGTCCATATGACCATTTTCAAAACAATGTTAGAAAAATATTATTTAAATAGTATTTTCAATAAAATAGTGATTATAAAGCTATATAAAAATTGATTTTATTAATGAAATAAATTGCCACAAATTAACTTTCACTATTAATAAGATCCCTAATATTGTCACAAAGAATTAATTTCCAATAAACAATGTTTTTTTTATAGTTATATCGTTCATTGATTTAGTTATCTTTTTAGACATACCGTTTCGCAATACTGTTATTCTGTTTAGTTATATTATTTACTGAATTTTAAGCGCAAGAGTTTGTTTCTGAACCAATTTCCAATACGTTTCTTCAAATATAGAAATTCAACATAACGCATGTGCAGTTTGTTTTATCTGATTAACAATAATACATTCTGAAAGTTTTAACAGTTTAATACATTTAGTTAAGAATAAAATTTAGACATACATTAAATATTATTTTTTCATTCTATTAAAAGAATATTTTTTTTTGTATTTGTAAAAAACTCAACTACAAAAATTCATTTGTTTTTATCAAATATTTTTTAAGTCTTTGTAGCAAGAAAATTAGCTGAGAAATTAACAATTGAAGTTCATAGTTGAGTACAAGGATTACTTTTATTGACCATTTGCGAAAGTAATTTTTTTCAAGGTAAGGAACTCAGTTGAATCTTCCAGGCTGTAAGATTTCCTGCATAACAGTTTTTGAAACAGTTTTTTGATTAAATAACTTTTCGGGTACATTTTCGTAAATAAAACGTTTTCATTTTCATTATTTTCTTCGGAAATATAATTTTTATTTTATTTTATATTTATAAAATGTTCTCTGCTTGTGTAATTTGTTTACCTTACTTAATACATACACCACTTACGCTAAAAATAAAAATAACTAACTTAAAATACAGAATAAGTCATTTGAACATAAAATATGAATAAAATTTGAGTAAAAGGAAGAAAGTCCTGTGATGCGTTGCATAAATATTTTATGTAGATAGTAAAAATATCGCCCGAGCAGGGACTTGAACCCTGGACCCTTGGATTAAAAGTCCAATGCTCTACCGACTGAGCTACCCGGGCTTATATTTTCAAGTTATTTAAATACAAAGTTTTGCTTTCACATTTCACAAACAAGAGTTTACGATACGTATATGAAATTAACTTCGTCAACTTCGGTTAGGTGGTTAAAAAAGTCCGTTTGCATAAAAACATGTAAAACGATATTTACGATATTGTCAACAGTCGGGAATAGTTTAAAGATCAACTTAAAAGTCATAAACGCTAACATAGCCTCATGTCTAAGCAATTGTTATCAGAAGTTTATATTATATATATAGCATATTCAGTGGCGGATTTAAGTTTGAAGACGCCCGAGGCCCGAGACGATATGGCGACTTTTTTATTTTGTAACAGTATATATATTGTCAGATGATGCTGGCTACCGGTCAAATTGTCATGGTGAATCTATGTTTTGTTTTAATAAAGCGCAAACAAAGGTTAAAATTAAATTTCGAATGAAAAATATGAAAAAAATCTAAATTCGTAAATAAATAATATGCTAGCATTAAAAAAAAGTTTTTAAAAATCTTTTTGTTAGATATTTCAAATTTTAGTACTTGCCTGATTAATTATTTAACAAAGAAATTACCTACTACCCTCAAAATGGTATTATGTTTCGATATTAATAGCGAAATAAATTAAACTTAAAAATTTGGTCTTACAGTTTACAGAAAATCGATTTTTAATTTTAGGCATCTTGAAAAAATTTTGGCGCCCCTCCAAATTTTCCGCCTTAGGCCCGGGCCTCACGGTTCAATTGTTCTAACATTTCGTTTCTAAAATTTCATTTTTCTACGGAATACTTTCGTTTTTTTATTCTAAAATTTCGTTTTTCTACTGAATACTAAAAATTGTGAAACAGAAAAATACATTCAAATTATATTCTCTATATTAATTATTAAAATGATTTCCCTTTTGTTTAAATAAATTCAGAGTAATTATATATCATACAATAATATTTAAGGCTATACAAAACCTTAATGTTCATATAATTGAATAATCTATGCCCTTTTGTACGTCGGTAATATAATATGATAGAATTCTTTGATTTGTCTGTGTATGGTACCTTTTTTGTATTAAAAAAAGTATTCTTTTGTAAAATAAAATTATTATACATGAGAATATTATTTTATTAATTTATAAAGAAGAATAAAGATTACTTAGATTATATTTTTTATAATTATCATTTCCAGATTAAAAGATTACTCTCATAATAATTAGAATAAAAATTTTTAATACAGGTAGCACATTTTTCCTTTTTAAATGAGCTAGAAAGTACTAAATAATTAATATGCGCTTCATATATAGATTTAAAACCTGATTTCGATTCTGAAACTGATACAGAAGCTATTGAAGCAACATTTTTAAAGTTCATTTCATTCAAAAATTAATGTTTATTAAAGATGGTTTTCTAATAACCTTCTAAATAGCGTCGCTAATATTATCAGTATTAGTTTGTTCAATTAAAATAAAATAAAACGAAATAAATTTTTTTTACCAATAACAAGCTAAATGTACCTCAATTTCTTATATAAAATGTTCCCAAATTTCTCGCCACTACGGACGCTAATATTGATTCATTAACGACACGCGGTAATTCTAGGCCGGTTTCACTAATACTCTTAAAGCACTCACTGTGCATTACGGCCTTTGTTGATAGATCACCGTTAAGGCATTTCAAATACAAATGTTTTATTTAACGTTAACCTAAACAGTTAAAAGCAAATAATAAGCGAAATGAAAAATAATGGAAGAGAATAATTATTAAGAAAACGTGTTTCTGTTTTATAACTATAATAATTTTTTGTGACTACGGCAGAATTCAAGCCGACACTCCAATTAACCTGTGTGTATTACGATTGCCAGCATGGACAACTAATATATGATATATGTCTATGAATAAGGTTATTTACGAAATCCAAATCAAATTTTTATTTTAAATTGAATTGAATAATTAAATACATCATAAAAATCGTGTATTTTTTAATTTTAAATAAATATTACAGATTCAGATAGGTACTTTTTTTTTTTTTTTTGGATTTATCTATCTTATATCTTTAAATGAGCAATTCTTGTATATATATAATTGGAATCTCGGAATCGGCTCCAACGATTTTCATGAAATTTAGTATATAGGGGGTTTCGGGGGCGATAAATCGATCTAGCTAGGAATCATTTTTTTTATATTCGTGGTTTATCGATAATCAACGCGTTCGAGTAGTCTCAACTGAAAAATATGACTCTTCCTGACATCTATTGGCGAATAATAATACTATTTTTTGTGAGCAACTAATTGCTTTAACGACACAACAGCAGATGGCGTTGTTAAGTAACACGAAGTCAATGAGTGTTTGCAACACAATTTATTAAAAAAAAAAAAAAAAATCTCGGTCATCCAGATATTACATAATTATGTTACAAATTTTTTATTCATTTAATTATATGAAAAATAAAAAGAAAACTTTAGATATTTACAAATATAATTTTTATGAAAATATAAATAACTACAAAAAACTATTTACCAAAATTGAAATTGATTTATAGAAAATTGCCTACATAAATTTACATTGTATTATTCTGTCATTTTCTATTGCCTAATGCTATAATTTATGGAAAAACAAAAAGTATATATACACTCACTAAACGGTCATTGGCATTATCATTTTGTTTTAGTAAAGAGTATCATATTAAATGCATATATTATTGCTTGTATTTCTTCTTTATAAATGTGATCAATAAAACTGAAACCACAAATTCAGAACCTTTAGAACCGTTTTATATAGTCGAAACTCGGCTGTCGAATAGACGTACAGAAAAATACATCATGACTGTACTTGATTAGATTTAGTTATTGGTGGTATAACCTATCGAGTAACCTATCGAGTAATTCGAAGTAAAACAGGACTAAAAATGAAAACATCAAAAACTAGTGTACATATGTTATATTTTGTAATTAATGTATTACGGTTTTTGTGTACAACAATTTAATTAAAAATATTTTTAAAAATTTTGAGCTGCAAGAATTATTACAATTATTGAATAAAACATATGACACGGTAGTATCAAGTTATTCGACAACAAAGTAATATTTCAAGCCGCAAAAATATGACTTCCTAAAGTATATATTGTTGAAAAAACTGTATAAAACGTATTATATTATTTTAAATGTTTTTTATTTTAATTCGGCAATAAATTTAAGTCACATGTGTAATATTGAGAAAAGACGTTTCGCCTTTTTATTAAGACTTCCTCAAGCAATATAGAAGTTTATACAGAAGTGTACACATTATCTTAAAAAGCTTATACAAAAATTATAATAAATTTGAGTTAATGAAAAAGTATTTTCAATATATATGAAAAATTTAATAATTATTTGTCTTGCTTTTACGATTCATGGTAAGCATTGTCTTAATAAAACCGTAGTAATAAGCCTAGACTTATTTAAAGTACGGCAAATTATAAATATTAAGAAACTTACTCTCATAGTTTTAAATATGATATCAGAGGTAAATTTTTCCGATTTTGTCTGATTTAAAAAACATATATTTTTCTTCCCGTATGTAAAAATGTTGAATTGAAGTCAATTATTGCATATAATATATACTCTTGCAGCGAAGTTTCTATATAAATGGGGTTGATTTTTTTTATTTTCAATAGGTAGGTTTCAACAGTAGTACCTACTCCATTATCCTTTGAATAAAAACACCTGCGGTCATTCATGATACAGTAATAGAGATTGCGAGCAGAAAGAAATGTACAATATTTTTTATGATATTACAAATTGAAAAAAACTTATCTCTTTAGGTTTTTACTGTTTTCCACAAGTATTTGTGAGGATTCATATAAGAGAAACGAAGAAAATGAGTTTTATAATTTGAAAATTTTATTTTATATTTAAAAAAATATAAACGACAGTCGATTATTGGATAGATTTGCACTTTGTTCTTTTGTTAGTCTGGTGTATGTATACTGCCGCTCAAAAGTATTTGTCCACTTGCAATTTTATGTAAATTTCAAACAATACATGTTTATGAATCATTTTCCTGGGTTTCATTAATTTGTACCCCAGCACAAAATACTTTTCTACCTCAAAAATCTAAACAGCTATAATATGGCCTCCGCAGTCTCCAGACTTAAACCAAATAGAACTATTGTGGGATTATGTGGATGGGCAGATGTGAAAATGATGTCCTACATCTCAGAAACACGAATGCCAGACGATTACCAAGGCAAGCTAAAATAGTAGCTAGGTTACCTAAACTTTGTGAGCCAGTCATTAAAAATAAAGGTAGACAAATAGATGAGTTATCTGTAATACTAATTTCTACCAACAACTTCATCCTAGTTGTTTCTAGACTTGGGCCCTGAGGGAAATTAAATTTTTGTGATTACTATAACGTTATGAACAATGTAATATAAAGATACCGACATGGATATCACACAATGATGGCTGAACGAGTTTGGTTTGAAAATTTTGCTCGAAGATACTTTATTACACAGATTAAGATAAATGATACCACCCATCAACACCAAGGTAACTACCCAAGTAGAATTTTGACTAACGTTTCTGAGATACAGCCAATGACTAGCTTTGAATAATTTTTTTACAGATATGATTTGATTATAGTTACATAGCAGCTCATGGCAAGCTAATATTTGATTTTTAGAGATGATTTAGTTCCATTATTGAATTTTGACTCACCATTACCTCACAAGTGGCATAAAATAATTTGCAATTTATAAGTATCATTTGTTTTTAGTTCGATAGTAGCTAATGGTGGACCATTATTGAATATTAAGAGTTTTAAGTTAAATAGTCGCTCATAGCAAACCAATAGGAACTACATGGAAATGATTTTGTAAAAATGTTAAATAACAGCATCATGGTGAGCTAAAATTTAATATTTGAAGATAATTTAGTAACACTAACTAATTTTATACAAATATCGCCTTTTTTAGTCGAATGGTGGGCCAATATTTAATATATGAAAAAGATTTTGTATAAATTTAAAATTTTGTTTGACTCGAAATAAAGCTGGGACAATTTTTTATAGATAGTTTTCGAATTACATGTGAGCTCGATACAGCCTACTATTTATTATTAACAGATGAGTTGCAAAATTGAAAAACTCATTCTCGCTTAACTGCAGCTGGTTTAAAATCATTTTTGAAAAATAGAATATTTTTAAATTTATTCAATTCACTTTAATGTAAAACCAAATTCTAAGGACTGTTCTTTTTTCTAATTTATATTGATTGCAGCTGAATATGAAAAATTATCGTTGAGGCAATTTATTATTTATACACTGTAAAACACAATCAATATCAAAGCTCGATAACTTTTAGTTTATATAATTATTAAAATTTATAATAATATAAATATAATTAATTATGAAAAATTATAGTAAATATAAATTATGAAAAGTCAGCCATGGAGCAGTGAATAGCATGGAGCAATAGTTAAATTCAAAGCTAAAGGATGCAAGTTCAAATCCCATCATCGTTAACCAAATCAATATAAAAAAAGTATAAATTGAAAAAAATCAAATGTTTAGTTTTTGATTATCTTATATGTTTTAGTAAACTATTGGCCGATAAATATTTCTCACAATACAGACTTCATAACACAACGCACACTTCACTTTAAAAAAGGTAAACGGGAGTTGGATGTCTTTGTTTAGTTTGAGACCCATATGAACGATATCGAAACCATGTTGTGAGATTTTCTCATCTCTAATTTTTATGAATTATTTGTCATATCAAATTTAAATTAGTATTTCTTGAGAATCAAAGTTTGAAAATCCAAAAGAAGTGATAGCATTCAAGTTTGTAAACTAATCTACCTCTTCTTAACTATTAGCGAACATAGAACAAGAACATCTTCTTTATTCTTTTGTACAGGCAGATAATCTCATTAAGTATTGGGTTTCTTTTAACCTAATATAACAAAAATTATAATTTTTTTTACATTATATCAACAGATAGAAGTCATGTGACGTTCAAAATAGACATTTTCGATTCATATTTGACAAATTTTATTTAAGTCGATTATTATGGATTATCCTTTATTATAAAAATGTTTCACAAGGATCTCATCAAAATCAGATTTTCAGTTATTATTGTTGTGTTGACACACTTTAGACGTCGTATAACCAATATTAAAAAATGTTCTTCTAAGGAGATTTGCCATTTATTGTTTTTATTATTTATCATTCCTGAGTGGCGACATTATAGTACTTTTATCGATTCGTATATATATTATTTTTTAACTTTCTTATAGAAATTTGTTGTTTTCACTCGGAAAATGGATATCTAAAGTTTTATTATTTAAACAAAAACACACAGTTTTGTATTTTATGGTTAAAAAATTGGATCATGAATTCTTTCGAAAATGGACTAATTTCGTATGTCCGTCGTCAATCTATGATTTCATGATCTATGAACTATCCAAAATTTTGTTTGTAGCTTCAATATTTTCTTGCGTTAAAAACTTTAAACTAAAATGGTGTATTAAAAAATGTTCATTTAAATTATTTACATTTATTAAATACCTCTTTTAAATATTTATTCAAAAGAGGTATTTGTTTGCATATGATAACTAGGCTCAATAAGCGGCTTCTTTTATCAAATATATATTGTCTGAAAAACAAAAATTCTCTGTGCACAATGTGAGACATTTGGCATTTTTCATTAATTGGAATCCTATTTATGGATTAAATTTGCTAGGCTAAACTCTATCAAAATTCAAAGTATTAAAAATATGATAGTAAGTTATTTCTCATAGGGGTGTAATTTAGCGAATAGTATTAGTGTAGTGGAAATAGTATTAGCATAAGTTAGGACAGCGATTTTACTATAATTTACTAAATCTGAGTATTTAAACGTGCTCCATTGGTTACACCCACTACCGCCTGGTTTATTTTAGCTGCAGTGTGTATCGATAAGAGATTTTTTATTACAGACAGGATTTACGAGACGAGGGTGTTGTAGACAGGCAATTTTAAGAGAAAGGGGCTATTTTCTGGTTTGCTATTTAAAAAGAATTTAATAATGTCACATTGTATGACAAATAGTTGATACATATATTAACAACAATACAGAGTGGTTCACCAAAAAATATATTTCATAAACCTACACAGTGTATAAAGATAAGTAAATAATGCAAACATTACACATCAGCCGGGAATCGAACTCGAGATCATTCAATTTCTAGTCGGATGGGCTATGGATCTACAGACTGTTGCTCATCTGGTGGAATAATAAATAGTAGATGTAAATCGAATGATAAACGCTATCTGGGCTTAGGCGGGTGAGACCTGGGAAAAGTTGACGTCCGTAAAACGTGATATGAATTAAATATTTGATAATAACTTAATTTAAAATTTTATTATAATACAATAAAGAATTCAAAGCCTCATTGTAATATTAGGTTTGAGGAATACATCGATTTTATGTTTTAGGTTTTTCCAAATAAGATTCATAGGTAAGCGTTTTCGAATTTTTTTTTTTTGGACTTTATTATATTTGAGTCTAATTTATAATACTATTATCACTTTCGGTACAAAAACACTAAATACTTTTTTTTTAAATTGTACAGTTTTAAATAAAGGCTTATGAAAACAACTCACTGTTGTTTCAATATAAAGTTCATCAAGTTTCGATTTATAGAAGTAAAATGCTGTTCGCGCAATAATACTAATCCTTAATTTTTATACTTTAACCGAGGTTATCAATTTTTGTCTATACTATTAATTTTTGTAATGTCGGAACTCCGTTGTTTATAAAAAGATTTGGAAAATTATCATGTATTCTAAAGCATATACTTCCAGATTGGTCCCATAAAAATTTTCAGTCGTAAGGAGTAGTTGGATCAAAACAAATTTTT
Organism: Chrysopa pallens; assembly: GCA_020423425.1. Classification (NCBI taxonomy): domain Eukaryota; kingdom Metazoa; phylum Arthropoda; class Insecta; order Neuroptera; family Chrysopidae; genus Chrysopa; species Chrysopa pallens. Next base: position 34,431,524 of record CM035591.1, read on the forward strand.
GTTGATTATATACAATAAACGACACAAACAATCAATTTATAGTTTTAAGAACATAGAAAACCGACTTAAAAAAATTAACTAAAAAGTAATTTTGAATGAAATACTTCTAATAATACCCTTGTGACCAATCGAAGTCGGCTCCAATCATATTTTTAGCAAAAAATTGATTCTTTAATTGGTTACAGGGAAATAAATTTTTTTGAAATCGGCTCTATATTTTTCAAAAAATTTTAATTTTTATTGTTGCTTTTTATTTGAAACACGGAAAGTTGTACGAGTTTAATATATCTCCTTCTAATTGCACACTCTGTAAAGGCAATGGTTTTTTATGTAAATTTTTATACATTTTTTTTAAATAATGAAATTTTCGATCAAATTTGTAGCATGACTTGCCACTTTGTATTATATTTGAAATATCAATATTCACAAAAAATAAAAGAACTTTTTTTCAACAAAATTACTTTTCTTTTTTCACGTTTTATTAGTTGACCAATATGTGTTGGCAAATTTCTTATAGTGATCCATCATACGCTTTCCTGTTTTACACAGAAAATTTTAAATAATTTTAGTTATCAATAACAAATCATTGAACTCTTTGATATAAATTTAGTTAATACATTTGAAATTATTGAAGAATAGATTTTACTTGAAAAAATGACTTAAATGAATCTAAAGTGGTATTGACAATAACTCGAAAAGTTGAGGATTGGCGAAGATAAAGATGAGAAGAAACTCATTCAAAATTGAGTGGATATTCAAAGAATAATCTAGCACTTGTTTAAAAACCTTGGCATGTCAGAGAATTTTTCAAAAAAAAAAGCATTGCGAACTAAGCATTTTATAGGCACACGAAAATAATAACATCTTTATCTTGAAATTCTAAACATTAAATGATTTAGTTTATGTTATATAAAATTTAAAGCATTTATGAGAAGATGCATCAAACAAAAGTGACCTGTTTTTATCTATGAAATTTAAAACTATCTCTTTTCTTTGAAAACATAAACTTTTGTTGCTCATAAATTCATTCTCATTGTTCGTTTAAGACGATGTATTTTATGTGTGTAAAATATGTAATTAAAATTTTAAGTTTATTCTTTTAGTTTTTATGCGGAGAGACAGTCAAATATAAAATTTGCTTAATGCTGCAAATGTTGGTCTAAATATAATATGATTCGGTCTTAAATATAAATAGAATATAAAAAAAAGACAGTCATCTCAATCAGTTATCAAAAGCTATATTACTTCTAAATCAGAATACAAAAGTCCATTCCTTTACCTTTTTCTCAACAGTCTATCGCAACTGCTTATGTTTTTGGCAATGGCGGAAATCGAACCTACTCGATAAACTTTCTATATGGTGCTTAAAGACAATAAATATGACTTTTAAAATAAATTTTTTAAATAATTTCTACTACCTAAGTTTAATTTTCATAAACCATTGCTTTAAATATTTAAATGTTTTTTAAATAATTAAAATAAATATTGACCAAATTATTAATATTATTCTAACGAATGTTTTCAATGAATTATTCAGATATATGGCGAATGAAGCGACGTTTGAAATTTTTTCAAATACCATGCGAATGAACGTAATTGAAAGAAAATTTAATACTTTCTTTGCGATCCATTTAGTGAATAATATAATCAATTAAAATTTGGTGAATTTTGGTGAAAGTTCTCGACCGCAACATATCTTACAAAAATGTTACAATAATTTAAAATAAACTAAAAATGTATTTATTAATTATATCTACTCATTTTTTCTCAAGTCTGCTAAGTATTAAATCAACTAAAAAGGATCGAATTGGTTATAAAAAATAAAAAATTGAAAAAAACTATACTTTTGCAAATTTTTGAAATTTTTTCAAGTAATTTTTGATATTTATTTTAGCATGATTATTGACAAATTCTCATCGGTTTGGTCTTAAACAAGATAAAACAGAAGATAAAAGCAATTGATACGACAATTTTTCTACCAAGAGTCTATGTATACTGAATATTTAGTAACAGAAGCGATAAATTAATTGGGTTTATAACAATAAAAGTCATACTTATTGTATTATCGATTAAAATTATTAGGGACGGTGGTTGCCTATTTCATGTAATATAATTTATTATATAGGTACCTACTATGCCATGCCAAAATCGTTTGTCAATAAAAGACATAAGGAGCTTGTAATTAATTAAAAATACAGAACAAGGATAGATTTCAAAAAGATTATCATATTTTTTTTTTATCGGAGACCCAATGATACTTTCTAAGCATAATGTCTCGATTTGTTACAAATTGATAGTCCTGCTATGTTATGGAATGAGAGTATTAGACGAAAATTACAAAAAGAATGTCATCAAAAATAGCCGACGACCATCAAATACAACACTGAATATACACAAAAAAGTCACCTATAGTCAAAAGTTTATATTATAATTTTAACAAAAAGTTTTCGAATCCTTTTTAAAGATGGCATGTTGTTGTAGACGACTGCTTCTTATTATGAGGTGAGGAAAAATATACTTTTTAAGATATACTAGCAAACAGCAAGAACGAATGGTAAAGCTACTTACTAGCAAACATAGTTAGTATATATTATAAGATTTCAGTAGTGATTTATTTTAACAACGCCAAAATATAAACTGAACAGTATCAAATATGAACAAATATTTTCTTCTTGTTGGTACCTCAAAAACGGAAGAATAGCATAATGTTTTTGAATTTTCCACTTTCTATGAGATTATTTTCAGTAACTTTTAATGCAATTCTCTAGTAAAAAAATTATTAATTTGTAAGTGCACGTTAGAGATTAACATGAGATTTAAGTTGCATAAATTTCTCTTATATAATATTTTTCAAATTACAAATCAATTGTTCACAAAATTGACTATCCAAAAAATCGAGATTCTTAATTTGTTAAAGAAATATTCAATTAGTATTTAAATAAAGTCAATCAAATTAGATTAAATAAACTAAACAAGAACTAAAACAAAGCATAAAGATAAAAAACAATATTTTCTATAAAATCGAATAAATTACTAATTACTCCGTCGATTCCGAGAACAAATTTGGTAGATGGCATAAAGTAATGTCATGTTTATTTAGATTATACAATAGATTCGTATTTTAATGAGATGACAAACTAAACCAATTCCAGAGTTAACCACCAATTAAGTTGACTAGTTGAGAACCATCAATACTAAAACTAATTAACTTGCGAATTCTACAGAACAACTTAACATTGCATATTGGTCTTTTCTTGAAACGTCGGAGTAGAAAACTGATTGTTAATTATAGTTACAATGATTTGGGGTATTTTCACCGGGGATATTTTAGCGCTATTATATTTTCTTGGACCTGACTGAGTATTTTGTTGAGTATTATGTAGTAAGCTACACTGTGCCTATATGTATATATATATTTCTATTCCTTTATTTCTATTGGTCACGAAATTACGCATAAACAGTGGGACTAGCCCTCCGTTTAGTTCATTTTTTTTTCAATATTCCTTTTCAAGTTCGAGGAACGTTCTTCCTTCTACCTCTTACGGTGAAAAAAATTGGAAAGCTTACTTGGAAAAACATTAAAACCCCACATACGTATAAATATTTTACAAATTCTCACTTGAAGTATGTTATAAATTCGATTACGTAATACCAAGTAACTTCATTTGTATGTACATATATCTTTTCTACATATATCTTTTCTACATATGTCCTGGAAGCTTGAAATTTTACATGAGGCTGCCTTAATATAAAGTAATATTTGGAAGTATTTCTCCTACGACAGGAAAAGAGCGCTCAAATTTTAATAAATCTACCAATGTATTGCACAAACCATAAGTTAAAAGGTTGAAATTAACACCAGAGATTAACGCAGATGAAATAAAGGTTATTCTTTGAAATTCTACTCTAAATGGACGTAAAGGACGTTTTATCTTGATCTAGGTACAGCTCAAAAGTGATAATGCTTGAACTTTTAAACACAGTATTCTATTATAACACGTTGAGCACAAAGGGAGAGGAAACAATTTTACCAGATCTACATCTGTGTAATGGCACCCGTCATACGGTGAACAAATTAATGGAAAACGTCATCAATACCACAATTTTGAAAGGGAAACACAAAGAGTAAGATGTTCTGATTCTAGGTATCTTTCTGATCCCGAACGATATTTCTTTCGACATTAAACAGTTACAATTAACAATGCGGCTTGTATTTGAAATATTGATAAATAAATCGCAAGGATTGTAGTTAGATGTTTGAGGCATCAATTAAGAAAATCCATGTTATCCACATGGACAATTGTATATTATTGCCTGTTTCCGTGTCGGAATATATTATTTATTTACGCGCCAGTAAATAAAATGAAAAATGTTGTGTATGATAAAAGCATTACCATTAACAATATGTATTTGAAATAGTTTTTTTATATAATTTATTCCAATTCGAATTAAATATTCATAGCTAATACAGGACAATGTCTTTAGGGTCAGCTAGTATTTAATATATATTCACTATCCTAGAAATTCAGTTGGAATCAAGCTGACTAACACTGCAATAATTTCGGTTATGTAATCTCTAAAATAACACATCTTAACTTTTTTGTCTATCAGTATATTTTTTTAAATATGTGCGTACAAACAACTATACTGAACTGTTTTATCTAACATGCCCTTCTATAAGAGGCTTTCTTTTTATAAATTCAACATTAAGGAGTATCTGTAGTCTAGTGATACTATCAAGTAGTGCGATGCCATCCAATTGGGTATATAATCCGTACACGCCTTGGGAAGGAATCGAAAAACATAACTTGTATATGGTACCTCTATATATGATGAAAATGCGTGCCTACAATTTTCAATGATTTTCACAAACTAACAAAAAATCATTCCTCTTATATACACTTAAGATACTTTCATGTATTGTATGTTTGGAAGTATTGAAATAGCAGATGGTTTTAAAAAGTCTTTGTATAAATTTTCCATCTTTAAAAGTGCTGAAAAAAGGTATTAATTGAATATAGTAATATTTTTTTTCTACAAATTTATTGAAACTAACTAAGATTTGCAGTTCAGTGAAACACAGAAATGAGTGATCGGTATTTGAAGGTTATGATTGAATATAAACTTGGTAAGAGCTTTCAAACTAAAAGTAATTTCATATAAAACAAGTGAAGGTAACAACTATCAGGGTTAATTGTTTAGATACTTGACAGTTGGTAATAATAGTTTAACAAATTTCAATCATTAGCATTAATAAAATACTCTAAAGATCAAATCTACACAGTTATAAGTACATATATAACATAACTATTTATTGTATTTATGTGTTTATTAGCTTAATTTATGCTAAAATTGCAGCGAATCTAAAAATGTAACGCAAAACTGTTTCAAAAAAATGTTACTTAAAAAAAAAACATTTTTTGTTTTAAAATTTTATTTTATCTGTTTTGGCGCAAAAGTTGGGTTATGGATTATTGGACATGGACCACTTTTTCGATATCGAAAATACACCACCCAAATATCAGCACACTCTCCCTTTCTGATTTTAAATTAACTTGGTAGTGGATGGACGGACGGGCAAACTTTTCCAAAATGGCGTTACATTTTCCAAATTTCGTCTTGGAATGCTCTAGTTTTTGGCCTGGAAAGTTCCAAGCAGAATTTGGTCAAAACGCGTTTTTCACATTAGATTATGAACAATATTCAATCCAAAAATCGCACTTACAAAAATATCTTTTTTATTTTATTTTTGCTACCTGCTGCTTCGGCAAACAATACTCAATTAAGAAATAAAAATTTTTATGTTGTTTGAGTTTTTAAAATTTTACAATAATATCTGTTTTTGAAGAAAGTTTTTCTTAGCAGTTTAACCATTCGTTTTGTAAACTGGAAATCTCACTCAGAAATGATCAAAAAATTTTAGCATCTTTGTTTGCATAGAAAAGAAGTTTGTATTTTTGGAGATTTTCTCAAAATTTGGAGTTTGATTTTTGAGGTAAGGAGTAAGGTGGGATACAAAAGATTTCCAATGTCTTCTGGTTCGTTTGATTTCGTTTCACATTTATATAATAAAACAGTTGGCGATTTCTTCCCATATCTTTCGATAATCTATTCTAGGGTCACAAAGTTTGTTTCTGTTCGTGAATGACCAAAAGCAGTCTCGTAAGCCATAAGAATTAGAAGAAAAGTTCACAAAATAAAAAAATGTTTTTCCGTCTTAAAGAAACAAGTTTTCCGGCACAAATGTAATTAACATATTTTATATACATATAGTTATAGAGCAATCCCTTTAAAACTGTATGGACTACGTGTTAGATGTGGGTATTTAATAATATTAATAATTATTTATAAATCTAGTTCAAAAATCGATTTTTCAGGAATTTTAACTATTAAAACAGTTTTTAATTTTATATTATTTGCTTCCATACGGCCTGTTATACCCACACAGTAAATAATTTAAAATTTATAGAAAACAATATCTTTGGAACTTATGAAAGTCGTATGAGAAATTTCAATTTATTAAAATGGGATATACAATTCGAACATAGAAGAAGCAGCTTTTAAAACTTGTCATAAATGAAATATTACAAAGAGGTGGAATACGAACTAAAAACAATGTCATATTTACTTATGCTTTTATTATAACAGTAACAATATTTTATCCAAACAAACCACTTCGACTTCACGATTCACGATTCGACAATGGTTGTTGTATGGTTCATATACGAACAACGATAGTAACTAGAGACTTCAGAGCTATAAGCGTTACTTATGACATCGTTACGTAAAACATATGCTTTTAGGTACCAGAGTTATAGTCCAATAGTACGGTTGTCATATATTAAATAGTTGTCATTTCCGAGTTTTTTTTTTGAGTAATTATTGAATTTTCACATTTGAAAAATTTATAATAGTTTCTTAACCATCATTCTTGACGTTCTCTCAACTCAAATATATCTGGCTGAAATCTTTAAACCTTTTTCTTATTAGATTTCAAGAATTCAAATTTCTTACAGGATTTATTCCCGACAAAATCGAATATTAGCTGTGACAGTTGAAATAAACTTTTATTATATAAGAGGCTTTTGAAACCCCGTATGAATTTATATCAATGTGGTACTGTATTGAAATTGTACGGGGCTTTCATTCTGATTATTAAATTTACAGTGATTCATTACGACTTCCATTAGCTAGACACAATTCACATTTGTTTGTATCACAGATCATGCTATTTAAAGTTCTTTCAGGAACTGATAATAGTTCAACATAATACATTAAAAAATGAGATAACAAGTATCACGGTAAACACGTAAGAAGTTATATTTCTTTTGTTGCACATATGAGAAAATTATTTATCGTTTATAATAAAAGATTTACGACAACAAAATTGAAAATATGTATCACATTTAACGTGATCAAGAAAGTTCTGGAAAATTGCGTTAATTATTGTATTTGATTTCGTGGTTAAATTTTGTGTAATCCACATTTAGTATTGATAATATTGAAAGTAAAAATTGAAAAAATTAAAGTAAAAATTTTCGAATTTTGTTTGCCAAATAGCAATAATCTAACAATATTAATAGCATATACAATTTATGAATACACAAAACAAGATAAGTTTAAAGATCTGTATAAAATTCTAATTAATTTCATTAACTATTATATGGAAACAAGATAACTTTGGCAATAACCAGATATAGTATCTTAAAATTTCATAAACAAAATTGGTAGGAGTGTGGTAATTTCGAATTTAGAAGGACAATGAAGAACAGACTTGTAAAATCTAGTTGAAGCTGATCAAATTCAGTGATTATATTTTTATAATTGGCAATCTAAAATATATCCAAAATATTGTAATAATATAACTTCTTTGAGGACTAATTGAATTTCAATATTTATGATCGTACTTTCCCCTAATTGATGCAAATGGACAAATGTTCGAGAAACCAAAAACATATAAGCAATGAAGATTTAAAACAAAATCAATTACACTGATACTATTTCACAAGTTAACTGTCCCATTTTGTCTAAGGAACTAATTAAATAATTCGTCGGATAATTATAAAAATCGGCTTAAAATTATGTAATGGAAATTTAACGAAAAATGAGCTATATTTTTATATCAAAAAACAGAAATCAATGTTTTGCATTAAAACATAGCAATCAAAAGATATTTTGAAATAATTTCATGATAGAACCTACGATATTATTTCACTGTTCGTAATTATGCGGTGTTCTTTGGTAACCCCACTACATTCATAATATTAAATCATAAATTTAAGTCTTAACTCTCATTCGACAAAATCAATAAATAGCGATATGTAATTCGGTTTTAAACAAGAAATATTTATGAAATCAAATATACATATGTGGTCAAAACTCAATGAAAAAGATCAATACTTAACAATTTGATAAAATACATGCGGAAAATTTGTACATATTTACATAATATAATGACTGTACTATAACTCTACATCATAATTGTGATATGTTTAGTAAATACTACATTTGCACTAGAGGTTCCAAGTACTACTTTAAAGGTGTATTTATGACTTGTATATATTTTATTAATAGAATATTTATTGAAAAATTATTATTTTCGATTATATCTTATACTTCTATCGCGTCTTATTTTATTTATATGTGTCTTTAAAAATAAAGATATTGAAAATTTTATGTTATGCTAAGTTTATTAATACAACGATGTGTCTATCACTGTTGGATTAAGCTAGCCGGATACTTATAGCGAAAGGAATAAAAAACTCATTTTCCAGTGACGTAGATAGCTTTTTGTGATGGAGGGAATATGACTTATAATGTTATCAAGTGGCATGGCACAAAACGAATCAAATACTGGTTTATATCCGTCACTTAGACAAATACACCACTGAAAAATGCCCGTAAAAATTAAAAAAAAAAATCAAATTTTCGAAGTTTCTACAGGTAATACAGCTAATATCAATTCTAGGCAATTATTCACGGCTAACATAGAAGAAAACAATAGGTGCCACGGCAGCCAGAATTTATCAACTGTTTTGTCAGGTTTTAATAAACCATTTTTGAAAAAAGCTGCAAATTTTTCTAAAATATTTTTTATGCCTCCTGATTTATGGGAAACTGACTACGAAAATTGAAAGTACTCGAATGCGCAATCATCAAATTGACATTACGATTTTAAAAATGTCTAATAAGGAATATTAGACTAAGAATCATCGGGAGATTGATCACGTTGATCACCCCTTACACACTTCAGTGCGTTTTTCTTTAATAAATTTGTGATTTATAAATGATAAACAATGTTTATTTCAACGTAATTCAAAACATGGGTAAAATACAAAATTATTTTGTGAAAATTGACTTTCTTTCTAGCTTTACATCAATCAGATTGAATTTATGCTGCTTGAACTAATTTCGTAAATGTTTCTTGAACGTATAGTTATTCTCTAATATTTTGTAAACTAGTCGAGTAGACTACTTGTTAATTAAGTTTTCAAAATTTGCAAACCCAATTTTTTCTTACTAAGAAAAGTATAAGAAATGTTAAGATATTGCATATTATATTTCGTCTAATCGACCTAAACATTTGTGAACGCTGTTGTTACTAAAGTGAATATTTCCCTGACTTATTCTTGTAAAAATTAAGCCATTTTCTAACTTTATTGACCCAACAAAGTGAGAACTATTTTTAGACATTTTGCATTTCATTTGTCTGTATCGATCTATTTCTATCGATCTATGAAAGTTTTCTCCGCTTTAACTTCCGAACGTGTGATTCTTTATGAGTTTAGTAGATATATCTATCTCATACGGGAAATTAACTGTAGCATTTTTGGAGAATTTTTGCCCTCCCTTTTTGTGGAAAATCTTCAAACATACCAACTTTAATCTATGTGAGAAAGAAAGAAGTGGTTTTTTGTAGTTGATATGAAATGAAATGACTTCAATTTCTGTGCAAGTATAGATATTTTGGTCTATTTCTGATTGAGGTATACAGTTCACAAAGAGAAATATAGTACGTATATATTATATTATCCGTACTATATTATAAGAACAAATAAATTGCTACAATATTGACCACATTCCTATTATCTAATATATTGCTGGATTGTAAGACGCTTGTATTAATCTACATTTAATTTGCAGTAATTTTTATTTTACAAATGTATACATTTAAAAAAGAGTATTTTTGAAATCATGTGATAAATAGTTTCTATTTGATTCTTTCAGCTATTAATCTGAAATTATATTTAAAAATTATAAATTTTCAAGTAACTAGTAGAGCATTACCGAAGCAAGTTCAAATGTATCGAACATCCATAGCATAACTTAAGAAAACCTTGAATATCTGTATACTCAGTGGTAATGTTGAATTGTTATATAACGCAAATCCTTGTTAGTAATTCATATTCAACCAAAATGGCATCCTATAATTTTATTGCAAAAATAACATAGCTCAATAAAAATGAATTGGGAACTTAGACTTTAGAGATATAAAAACTATAACAATAAATTGGGAAAAATATACGATTTTTAAATTGAACTAAATTATTTTTCATCAAACCATTGTACCGAGTGCTTTAGTTAAATTGATGGAATTTACGTTCTAATGCCAGTACTAAAAATAGAAATACTCTCCAAAAATATTTAATAACAGAAAATAACTTTTTGTTTCTGAGTTATCCTGATGACGGGCAACTGAAAATGGAGTAATTGGGTGTTTCTATGAACACCTATACCAAAAAATTATGTTTGTGCGTTCAATATTTCCTAGCGTTACAAACTTTAGTCCAAAATTAATATACTCTGACATATTATGTATGTCGAGTATAAAAATGTAAATACTCAACACAGATGCCAATTGTAAATGAATTTTCTTTAGCAGAATGTATAAATAATGTCGGTTAGCTTATTAAATATGCTGTAATCCACCATATCGAGTCAAAGTAGATGTTAAGATTATTCTTAACATCTACTTTGACTCATCAAGATTATTCTTAAAAATTAAAATTTTAAAAAAATTATGTACTGTTTTACATCTTATATGTATAATATTTGCGATATATTGTCAAAAGTAAAAAACAATATAAATAATCCTTAACTGTTGCATAAAATATATTTTGGTATGCTATTATAATAGATAATAATAATTTTTTCATAAAATATCTATTCCATGATTACAACAAAAGTTTCAGAAATTCTGATCGACCATTCAAATCGTATATCCTTTTATGTATGTAACGTTGCAATAAATACATTTTTTGTTTCAGAAAAAAATATTTAAAATATATATCTTTGATACCTACCTATAGTTTAGTCAAGAAGTGAAATATCTAGGGAAAAATAGTTAGAAAAGTCTGAAAATATGGTGGAATAGCTCATAGAACATAAAAAAAGTTTTTTATTTTTCTGAAAAAAAATTGTTAAAACAAAATACTGAAAAAAAACACAGCCTCAATTTTTTGTCTATAACTGGACAATGAAAAGAAAAATTTTATATAGGTTTAAAACTAAATCAAATTACTGCAAAAAAAAAAATATTCTTTTGTCGTATTTATGTAATTGTTGTAACACAATAGTGTAATACATTGTTTTTAAAAATAATTATTATGAAGTAAATAAATCCCGTAAAATCCAATTTTTTTTTATTTTTCTGGAGGGAATATTTTCTTAAGTTTTCAATCATTAGACTTGAAAATTTGAATAATATCATAAACAATGCATTATAAACAATTGGAATATCATTAACAATTATATAAACAATTGGAATTAAAAATCCATAACTAACAATACTTTGAATTTTCAATTTTTTTTTATGTTTATTTATTAATAACTAACAAACTTATTAATTTTTTTAAAAATTTTTATTATGATTTTATTAAGTACTATTTATATATTATACAAAGTTTTAGATATTTAATACAATTACTGAAACTTTTATGTTAATCTTTATATATACATAGAGTATTGGAAAAAATTTATTAATTAACAAGAGGATAAGTTTTTGAAAAATCGATAACAAAATGTTTTTCCAAGGTAGCTAACCTCATAATAGCTTTCCTATTACACCATATTTTTTATTTTTTTTATTTTTGCAGTCAAAAATAATTTTTTTATTATATGTTAAATATATAATCTCACTTGGAGTCAAAATGGCCACTTGGAAACACATTTTCAACGTTTGATTAGTACTATAGACCTTAAGTTCCGGGAATAATGTCATTTTTCACTAAACCATGTGCAAATATTTCCGATTTTTTAATTTTTCTTTACATTTTTCAGTTATAAACAAAAATTTGAGGCCATATATTTTTTTTCAATTTTTTGTTTATAACAACTTCATTTTACATAGAATCCTAGTTGGCTGTATCCTAGATACGTATAATATGAGGATATGCTCAATATTCGGGTGACTGGAAGAACAATACGGACTATGTCTCAAACAGAATAGGTGACCCTGTTAACTCAAGTCTATGCGCTATATAATATTTGGTATGGTATATCTCAGACATACTGATACACGCCAATAAATGGTAGTAGTTTGTCCCATCGTCACAAAATGACTCCCATTAAAAACGAAAACACAGACGTATCCACGTCAAAAAATGAGGCTAGGTAAGATAAACACTACCATGTCATAATGTTTGATCATAAGATACTATTTATTTAAAAATTACTAGCTGATTCGACAAACGTTTTTTTGCTATATAAATAATTTCTAGTATTTTGGTAGTTTAATAAAAAATAACATATTGTTAGTGTGTGGTGAATTGAACTTGATCTAGCACCAGTCAATTCGCTGCCAAAGAAGCACAAATTCCTGTCCGATTTAAAAATAAAAATAAAAATTTTTTTAGTTGCCTGCATCTTGTTGTTTTTTCTTCGAATGCTTACACGCGGTGCAAAAATTTTGACAAACTTTGAATGTCGAATTTATTTATTCTTTATCAAAACCCTAAAATATAAGTTTCAAGCTTCTAGCTTTAAAAATAACGTAATTTCCATACAAACTTTCATCCCCTATTTCAACCACTTCTATCGCATTAAAAAGTAGCCCATGTCCTTTCTCAAGCTCTAGGCTATCCATGTACTAAATTTCTTTCGGTTCAGTAATTTAGGCGCGATTGGGTAACACACAGACAGGTACATAGTAACTTACAAAATTATAATATTAGTACGGATTTGAAAATAAACACATTAGCAAACACTGGAAGCTGGAAAAATCATTAAGTATTATTGTTGTGCCAAATTGGACAGTGTATTTATAGAGAATCATTTTTATAATTAATCAATAATACCAAAACTCCCTCTATTTAATCAAACACTATACACTTGATTGATCTTAGTAGCTTTTGCAAAAATATATTCATATTTTCCTTCAAAACAGGATGCATATGTGTCAATGTTTGTGTTTATTTATTGTATATAATACACTTATCTTCTTTCATTCCAGTCTGTTACACACTGTATAATACCACTTTAACAAAAGTAATCAAAATCTCTAATACCGCACTCTCAAACTAATGTTCATTTTGCATTGTTGCTCTTAGGCATTTGTTTGAATACAAATTGTTTACCTCTTACGGAATATTATTAGAAGTCGATGGTAGGAGAAATTTTTGTGAGGAAATTCATGGGAAAAAATAAATTAAAATGAACAAACAACTTCTGGTTATAGAAATTCTAATAATAATAATGTATGCTACTAAACTTAATGTACCTGAATGCAATAACATAATTTTAATTATAAATAAGACAAAGTTATTAAGTTAATAGTCGGTTAAATTTGACTCTGTTTTTGTTTGTTATGCAACGTAATTTTGTAATTTTGCTTGTAGTGTAGGTAATATTTGTAAATAGTGTCTAATGCAAGTGACATAATATATATCTATGTGGAACGTAAACATGACGGATATACCATAATATCACAGTTATCTAAAAATATAATCGTAGAAACAATTTTGCTATTTTGAAGCAAATCAAATAGAGCTTACATCGGTACATATTTGATTAACATCCTTAAAAAATGTTATTGGATTAATATTAATGATTTAGGAGAAAATTTTTTTGTAATTAGAATTCTTAAATCTTTTGAAAAAAAAACAGTAATTTTCACAGGAAGTTCATATAAGAAAATTATCCAAACATTAAGAATTCATTGAAAATTTTCCACAACATTCCCATAAGTAATTCAAAAAAAAGAGGACAGAAATTGTTATTTATTTATTTATTTATTTGTTTTTTTTTTTTTTTTTGAGAACTATGGTCACATGTGGGAGTCATCCATAAAATTTTCATTGAAAAATCTTATAAAAAATCAATTTAAAGTCAATTTCTAAAAAAATTGCCTAATAATTTAATAACAATCATTGTTATTATTATTAGTATTATTAATTTTATAATTATTAATGAGAACTCTAGGATTTTTCGAATAAATTTCGATTTTTTCCCCAATTTCCTAGATCAAATTATTTTGTATTTTATAAATACGTATTTCGACTACAAAGTAGTCATCATCAGTATGAATTAGCTAGTTGTAATGAGTCTCTGAGGAGATGTAAATCGTTGCTAATTTGGTGACGGTTTGCAACTAGCTAATTCATACTGATGATGAGTATTTTGTAGTCGAAATACGTATTTATAAAATACAAAATAATTTGATCTAGGAAATTGGGGAAAAAATCGAAATTTAATATTATTAAGTTTAATCGAATATTTGGTATTTTATTATACTTATTATGTACTTATCGGTTTGGATTTTTATTCAGATTTAATGATAATCTCTAAAAATTCGCTACAATTCATGTTTAATTTATTCGCACACATAACTTGGCCTTATCAGTTTCTCTCTCCACTATTTCTCTCTTCAGTCCATAAATTATTCATAATTGAAACAAAAACACTACTTAAAGATATTAACAATACTTAACTCACTATCCATCATCACCTATTCACTCGACTCAAGAGAGTCCAATATCTAACACAATTTTTTGTCAATTAGGATATCCATACCAATTATTTTGTCGTAAATAGAATTTACATCAACATCAGAAATATTCTTATATGCAAAAATCAGAAGTTTACAATTAAAAATTGGGATACGTCGTATGATTTCGGAAATCTTTCGAACAAATTGAGAGAGGTGACAGTCCTAATTGTAAATAGAACATTAATTGTATCCTCATACATATTCGTTATTTGCAAAAAATAAATTAATACTACTAAGTTTAAGTATGACGTCAAATACGCCAGTTCTAAGCGAATAATGTTTGGAAAAATCTGAGTGTCTGGTTTTTCAAAAATACCTCCTTTAATATTTTTAAAAGATTCGAAAAAATCGATAAATTTGCAATAAAATCAGTTTTTTCGAATCTTTAGCTCCATTATTTACACATTGATTTCAAGTTAAAATTTCAACTATGTAGTATATACATGTAAAATTGAAATTTTGATTTTGAACAACCAGGACACAAATGGTCTACAGTTACAATTTTTTTTCAACTTTTATAAATTATGGTATAATGAACGACATTTAATGGCAAATTTTTCAAATTTGTTTATGGATTAATTATTAAGTGAACCTCTTTTTTGCAACGAATTTTTTTTTAAATTTCAAATGACATAATCGTTTGACAAAAACTTTGAAAAATATTTTGTCTTCTGAGGATAAGAAAATAGCTTTACGATACAATTTGTTAACAAACTATTAGATAATAGCTATCGAGGCCGAAAAAAAATAAAAATATGGAAAATGGAAAATGGGGATAACAAATTTTTTTTAAAATTATGTAATAGGTATGGTTACAGTTATTTTTATACATAAAAATACTATTAGAAAAGATTTTTATTAATAATTAAGATATTAAGATCACATAACTACACTGACGAACAAGCTAAATGAATTTTTTTTTTAGAAATTTTTTTTTCGTCTTTTGATTTTTTGCAGATTATTATAATTTTTAAGGCTGACAAGTGATCCTAAATATTTTTAACGCTTATTTATCATATTGAGTTGGTCTTTATTTATAATGCCCTGGCGGGAATCACAGACAATTTGATAATAATTATTGAAATAATTACTATTATTCATCAGATTATGGAAAATCCGTAGGATCAAGTTAGCAATGCCTGCGGCGTTTTGTTTCTTAACCAATTCACAAGCCAATTTTGGTATTGAGCTATTAATAGTGTACAGTATTTGGGGTCAAGTTAGCACTAGTGTTATCAAAGAAATGTTTTTTATGGCCACAACTAACTAAATTTTCATACTATACTATAGAATTAGCACACGTTTGAGTATTTTGTGATCCAATGCACTTGAAATTGTTATATTCTGTAATATAAATGTCCTTTTCTTGCCCAAATTGCTCTATTAAATGTACCGACTGAATTTACAATATTTCTACTGACATTTACTGACATTTATATACTGAAATTTTTAAATACTGTCAGCGCATTATCAATAATGTCTTCATTAAGATCACTTGTTTTCCTGCTCCAATTGCTCTGTTAAATGTACTGATATTATTAAATTGCCCCCAATTTTAAATTTGTTATATTTATAATGACTGGACATTATGATATATAATGAATATTAAACTGTTATTTATTACTTTGTCCAATTTGACTCGTCATTATTCATATTGGCCGGGCATTATAAATAATGGCCGCATTAAACCTAATTCATAATTTAATTTAATTTTCATACACAGATCCAATGCTAGCACTACATATCTGTAACTTTTTTCACAAATATTAGACAACTTATTTGTTATAAGCCGTAAATTTGTGCTTGGTGACAATAAATATTTATGTATTGAGAAAAATATAAACGAATGATGTCTTACACAACATAATAAGTAATATAAAACACGATTCTCCTAGTATCATAAAAAAAATTATTATGCTATTTACATTTAAAAATATGATTTTTACTTGGAATGGTACGAAGTAGCACAATTTTTATTGACTTAACAGAAAGGAAGAAAACTCTATATAGTCTATGTAGAAGTGTGCTATGCTAACCATTTATTTAAAAAGTGCGCATATATTTATACGCTAAAATTAAAAATAATTTGTATATTAAGTTAATTAATCTTTCTAATATGATCTTAGTTGTTTTCGCCAAGAAATTCAGAAACAATTAAATTCCAAGCAAAGGGTCACAAAATTAAAGGTGTGGCAAATCATTTTTGGAGTGCCACAGTTTTAAAGCTGAAAAACTGTAATATTTTCAAATTTAAAAATTTATTTAGAATCGTTCTGCTAGGAATGTATGGAAGATTTTCAGTAACAAGATAACAACTAACATAGTTAATTGCTAATATACTCGACATATGGTTGATAACCTATATTTGAGCTTAAATTGGGCTAAACCGGACGTTTTATGAAAAAGATTTTCAAACGCCTATTCTGAACGAAGTTATTCTACCAACTAGGCTATCTCCCCTCTTAATATTAAAATACCACATCTAAAACCATAGCTGAAACAAAAATTTTCGAAAGTCATTTCCTCCGAAACGATTGAGCGTTGCATGTTATAATTAAAAGGGGAGAACATCCTAAGGGGTACAATAATTAAACGCAATATCATTCCAAAATAAAAATCTCAAAGTCGTGCCTTCTCCTTGTAAGTAAAAAATTTGCATAGTTTATAAAAATAAAAAATATAATTTTTTATATGAATTTATAATTGTTTTGTAAATAATATTAATAAAAACAATAGAATATCAAAGCTATTTGTATACTGTTAGGAATTAAAGATATGACCAATTTTTAATTCATTAGGAAGAAAATATAAATTTTTTTTTTTTTTATTATCCCACATGTATTTAGTTACCCCGTGCAAACGGTCAAGTAAACTTAAGCATTGATGTTTAAGTCAACACTTTTATTTACCCCATATGATTGCGCTCATTTAATTCTTCGTTAAGTGAATGCGTTTAGTTTTACGGTATCGTTAATTAATGGAAACTGAAAATATTTTTATTTAGCTTTCATATGGATTTGAAAGCTTAAAGAATATGCTTAGAAAATCATATTTTGGATTTTGTTGCTTTTATTTCTCAAATACAAATGATTGCAAACTTTACCCTACTGACTCTACACTGATGTTATATTCTACAAAATGTATTTAGTCTAAACGCTTTATAGTATCTATTAAAATTATAATATATCTCTAGATATCTCTATAATTATATCTCTACGAGAGGTTTTTTTTTTAGAGAACTAAGAGAGTCCCTTATCATATCTGTGTCATTTGAGAACTAAGCGAGTCCCTTATCATATCTTAGGTATTATAATCTGTGTAAAAAATTAATAATTTTGTGGTTTTTTAATTTCAAAAATTCTCACGCTAGATTATTTGCTGATTTTTGATAAATAATTTAGAATTTATGTGGGCACTGATTAACATACAATCATTTTTATAACTTATATTTTATTTTAAAATATTTTGATGTTAAGTAAACGCTCTTAAAATATATGTTTTTGAAATGTACGATTGAGCGCTTTTATTTTATACCTAATATGACGCATTTCAAAGAAAAAATTAATGGTAACCACAAAAAAAATTAATGGTAAAATCATAACCCATCTTTTTGGCTTCGACACAACAAAATACGTAATAACTTTGAAATTTCTCGTTAACATTTCTGAATTTTATATCGATAAATAATAAACTCTGAGACATATGTATGCATTGCTTTATAAGCAACAATAGGGGTAATTTTATTATTATATAAAAGAATTTCTGTGAGTATTTCCTACATTAAAGCTACAATATAAGTTCTTCAAAAAGTAAGTTATTGTACTTATTTCCTCCACAACAACTTTTTTTATATTTTTTAAACTATGCCACCAACAAATGAAAAAAGAAGACTTAAAAATACTTTTTACTTTATACCTATATAGCGTAAAAAAATATGTACAATAAATATATATTTACTTTCTCATATAACTTTTAATCATCAAATGATATAATTAAATTTTTTTAATATTAAAAACCACTATGAGCTACTGTAACTTTTTACTCATAAAAAAATATAAATAAATAAAAAAAATGATATGAAGTATTAATAAAGTTTTAAAAAATGTAACTTTGTTTAGTTCTGTGTGATTAAAGTGATTTATTATACTCGATAAATAAATTTTTGCAATTGATAATACAAGCAATGAAAATATAGTTATATTTTTGGGGAAAGTCCCCAATGTTTACAAGTTTACAAGTGAAGATAACAACTAACACAGTTAATTATTTAGATACTCGACATATGGTTCAGTATTAATGTTTAAACTATTTTTAATGATAAGCATTCATAAAATACTTATACAATAATAATATGTATATTACAATTATATAATTGTTTATTGAGCTACATTTGAGATGAAATTGAGATGAAATTGTGGAAATGTTTTTGAGTTATCGTGTCCACGGACGGACGGACAGACAGATAGACATGCGGAAATTGACTAATTAGATGACTCTATATACACAAATACCAAAATTTTGTTTGTGCGGTCAATATTGTCTAGCGTTTCATACTTAAACTGAAATTAATATACTCTGACATATTATGTATGTGGAATGTAAAAATGATAAAGTGATGAAATTTCTATAACAGGCTGTATTTGAAAACGAATAAATATTTATAATATTAATAAATGCTACTTATTGAAATATTGAACACTAATAAACATTTTAATGTGAAACATCTATTGGCGTATTGATAGTAATAGCATGTCAGTTTTATACCGTGACTGGTGACGCCAGAAATCCGTCACTTAATGCATTCACGAGTAAATTATATACTGTGGGAGTTAATAAATTAAGAGCATGTTTCGATATATACATTGCGACCACTGTAAGGTATGATGTCGATTTGCGAATTTGTTTTGAAATTTTATTTAATAAAATATTCCTCAATATTGATCGAAAGTGGGTTTGCAAATAAGAATACAGAATTTACAAATTAATCAGCGCAAAGATCGTTTTGTTTCACAAAGTTTTCTTAAGACAGTTAAATAAATATGTGTGCTTAAAGTTTTAAAAGGATTGTAATTATAGTGAGCTTTTAGTTCTTTTATAGCGAAATAGTGAGTTTTACGAAACTATAGTCAGCCCAAAATTTAAATTAAAAACTATATTTATCATATGACTGCTATGAATTATTAAAATAATTAAATCATCCTATAACACAAACAATTATAAATATGTATCTAAAGATTAATAAAACAAAAACTCGTAACAAATTTTAACAAAAAATATTCTTACCTTTCTGCGACCGCAGCAGAGCATGTTGCGCGTACGCGAGCGACCCGATGTGATCTTGGAGCGCGCCAGTTTCCGCCACTGCATACCAGATCACGCCGTCGGCCGCCCCCTATATAAATCAAGTAAAAAGAAAAAAAACATATTACATTACTAAAATTAAAAAATAAAAGATGTACATCTAACAATATTTTTTATGAATGAAAATCAGAGAATGGATTATGAACTGTAGGTTGGGTATTAGGCATAGAAAGGTGTATATAACCTTTTTTTTTTTAAAACCTTATTAAGCTTTTGTATTATGGCATACCAAAGCTTTGTGAAAAAATAAATATGTTAGACAGATATATTAAAGCATCCTTAGAAAATATACGGTAAAAAATCAGTGTAAAATACATATTCATGATTTGTATCAAACTTCAAAACGTAATAGCATAGATAAAGAATGATAGAGAACAGAGTCGGATTAAATAATTAGAACATCGAAGAGGTTGGTTTCAACAAATTGAAAAATATTAACTTATTGATGAAGATATTGATATCTATTCTGTGCTATAAATTAAATAGAGTTTTTATATAAGAACTTAACGGCCAATAATTTTGACATTTTCATCATCATTTATGGTATAAAAATAAAAGGGGCATCAGCATCAACCAATTCTACATAAAAATTTAAAAAGCAAAAAGAATCGCCTTCGAAAGTATGAACTAAAAAGTAAAAAATAATTTTAAATTAAAAACGTATATATATATATATATATATATATATATATATATATATATATATATATATATATATATATATATATATATATATATATATATATATATATATATATATATATACACCGATGCTCTACCATTGCTGCCCGTCACGACCATGTTGTCATCAATATGTAGATATACTTACAATGTTATATACAATATGGTCAGAAATATAATTTTTTAATAATCACTTAATATTCCAACAATTTAAAATCCAAATAAGAATTAATGTAATTACATTTTCATTTTATCAATAAAGTAAAAAATATTGTATTATAAAATCTCAAGTTCAAATTGATAGAAGAAAGGAAAACAGGAATGGTTAGAAAAATGTCAATTGATAAAATGAAACAACAATTGAAATCATCTGTAATAGAATACTATTTAAAAGGCTTACCGCTACGATGAAAGAAAGTATCCTGTCTCATTTTGGTAGCACTATACGTGCGGGGCTGAGAGTGGGTGGTAAAAATATATTTACTTTAGCAACATGAACCTATATTTTGATTTTAAAAATTAGTGAAAGCGATGGCAGAGTATATTAAGACGGTAACTGCCACCACGTCTCTTATTCCTAGACCTTTTAGTCCCCTAAGCGATGGTAAGTACTTTAATATTAAGTTACTACTTTGGCCATAAAGTTAGTAATGTTTGATGTTTGATTACGATTCAACTCTAAGAACTGAAGTGTACCAATGGGTATTCAAATTCTGAAGAAACTCCTTGCAAGAAAGAATCAAACAAAACAATGTCTGTTCAAAGTAAATATACAAATTATTTAAAAATAAAAGCTTGAAGCAAATATTCTAGAATGTTTCAAAACTGAAAAATGTCTTCAAAATTTTAGAAAACTTAAATGGACATTACAGTTACTAAAATAAGTCAGTATACTATATAATTCGACCATAGATATTTATATGATTTCATAGATGTATGTGAATTCCATAGACACAATTCCAAATAGAGAAGTGTACCAAGTAAGATGATATTGTACTTCGTATGCTAGTTCGACTAATAATTGTTATACTTATACATCTCAAATAGAGTAGAACTTATGGAACACATTTATTGCGAAAATACAATAAAACATTCAACAACTGTTTTTCTTTTATACTTATAAACAGTTAAAGAAATGTTAAAATAATCTTAACTAAGATAAATGATTTTCGTTTTAGTGTTTATTTTAAAATTTATTTTTATGTGTTTTTGTCACACGATAAATGATAAGTAGGCGATTCACATACGTTGTTCAATTACGACACACATGACACACAACATTATTATGTGACATGGTTGTTTTTTTATGAATGAATGAATTTTCACTAAAACCATTAATTTTAGTTTTTTATTATTACAATAACAAACCCCTAACCACTAAAGCGGTTACATTCCATGTGCGATCAAAATTTATGAATTAACCGTATCTTCGTCAGTTTAGAGGTGACTTTATAATGAAATATATTTACAATTTACTCTGAAAAACGCTGCACTACAAGATTTGCAAAGAACATGTTAGGTACTTATTTTAACTTGTATTAATGTTGGACTGGTTGTACAAACTACTCCACTCTTGTGATACTAAATTCGAGAAAAAAAAATTCTTTTTACACCTACTTACTGTTAGAGGTGATAACAATTGCAAGTAGGTGCACCAATTTCACGAAGATTTATTACTCTTAACTAATTCGTACTGATGATAACTTAGGTCTACCACTTTGCTGCCGCCGTTTTCCAAAAATGGCGGTAGTAGTCGGTAGTAGTTGAAATATATTAATCACAGATGTCGAACACTTTGTTTTGACATTTGTAAATATAACTCTACTTTGATATAACTTAATTTGTGTTTGCATCATAATAAAATTTTTATTAAATATGTCCGAATTTAAACCGAATTCTCGTCATTTGCGGGAAGTATTGCTTTTTTGTTTCAATATGAAAAAATCTGCGACTGAGGCTCACCGGATTATTTAAGATACTTATGGTAAAACGGCTATTAGTGATAGAACGTGTCGGGAATGGTTCCAACGTTTTTAGAGTGGTGATTTTACTTTCGAAGACCGTCATAGTGGTGGACGGCGTTTGGTGGGACCAGCTTGGCGTAATTTATTATGAGCTTCTGAAACCGTCTGAAACCATCACAGGTGACCGTTATAGAACGCAATTGATGCGCCTGAGCCGTGCTTTAAACGAAAAACGGCCACAGTACAACGACAGACATCAATCAAGACAATCGAACATCTCTCTTTGCCACTAAAAATTGATTTGTATTTGCAGTGACAATAAATGCTGAGCGATTTATTTCAACACGAAAGAGTTTAAAGACTCTTATGGAAAAGTAGGAATTTCCATATGAATATTTCGCACAATATTTCGTAAAAATTGAGAAAAAAATGCAACGTCTTTGAGTAACGCTTATAATTTACTTCGCGTTTTCAATGATGGTTTTTAATGAAGGTTCATATTATAGTAGCTGCATTTATGTGTCTTAACCTATCTAATTACATTTGGATAATTATTTTCGTGGATAGTTATTTTTTCAAGAAAATAATATCGAATAACTATATATTTTATAAAAATCATAATCTACGCAAAAAAATTTATTTTTTACTGAAAATACTAACAATTTTTTCCATTTAGCAGGGGATTTCTAAACTTTCAAACGAAACCACAATCAATAATTTTGTGAGTGTATTAGAGAAACAGTGAAAAAATATCCTTATGTAATAGCGATGTTGATAATAAACATTACGTCTTGTCATATGTTTACAAAACGGATTTGCATTTTTTATCGAATGATCTACGTATAACAATAACAAAACAACTAAAACAGATGTTCGATAATTTTCACTTCGACAACCTCCGAAGAAGAGCCGAAGAATTTTTGTAGAGCAAAAATTTGTTATACTAATTATTATTAAGCTATATACAAATTTTGGGTATATATGATTGATATGATAAGCATATGGGCACTGAACCTTAGAAATAACATTCCTAAAAATGAATATGCACTTAATGTTAATCGTGCCTTTCAAATGATTAAATATTTTTTATATTTTTTCGAATTTATTGCATATGTCAAGTTAAAAAAAAACTCTGTACTCAAGGTTTGAAGTGTTTGTAATTTGCAAGAAATATTATTAAATTTCTTTATTGAAATCAAAAACCCTGCTTATGAAATTAATAATTTCTATTGTCAGATCTGGCCTATGATGAGATTCAAATACCTATGGAGACATAAAATAAATTCTTTTAAATCATTGGAACGTACTAAAAAGAAATAAATTATCCATAAAAATCGTCGAGTTTTCTTTTAACGACTGGTGAATAACATTCAAAATACACAGTTTCTCATCAGCATAGTAATTTCACTCAAATTGAAAAAAAAATAAGACAAAAAAAAAAACAAAATTTATATGCTTATAGGTAAAATGTATTTATTGTAATTAAAAAAAGTTTAAGTGCCGAATTTTTTTAAGAATACTAAACGATAAAATTGAATGACTTTTTTAAATTATGCAAAGAGGAAAATTCTGACACATAAAATAAAATTGGTCTTAATTAATAACACTTTTATGTTCTTTACTATTTGTGCGAATTAATTATTTACAAACTTAATGATTATTAAAATAATTCATTTAACATATCTTTTTAAACGAATGATATGTTTTACGTGTAATCTTAAATAAGTTTTATATATTATGTATTACATAAAGGCTTTTGATTTGCTCTAAGGTTTGCAACTATTATAAATATTGGCTGTAAAAACAAGGTTTTTGTATTTGTGTTCATAAATAAAATCTATTCCTACGCAAAATACCACAAGAGCACTTAAGGTTCCGAAATCAGTTGACGTCAAACTATAATTTAAAATGTTAGTGAAAAAAAAAAGGTTTAGATTTGAATAAGCTTTTTATTTGAGAAAAACGAACAACTTTTGTTTGAAATATTTAGGTAAAAACAAAGCAAACGTTTCAAAACTCACAACGTTGCGATGCCATCACGATATGACGCCACCATAATTTGAACTGTTCAATATTCATGGAAGAGAGTTTTAATTTGTGGTATTTAATAATAGTAATTGCGTAATATTAATAATTTTTAGTTTAAGGTGTGTTTCAAAACACATACCGTTGAATATGAAGTAATATTCTGCAGTTGAATATGGAGTAACATCCGAAAAATATCGTATAATAGGATATAATAAAGTGATAAAGCAAAAATGAAAGTGTGTAAATTTATTTATTCACATAAGATAATTAAAACTATTTTAAATATATGTTTATAACGTTATATCGTGCTGAGCAGCACAACGGTATGTGCTTTGAAACACACTTATTTAAACTAAAACTTATTAATATTACCATTTCAAATTTGGTAAAATAGTATTTCTAAAATGCATGTTACATTCAACGCATGTCCTTCGACAAAGGGGATGGAAATTGTAAACAAATTGGACCAAAAATTGATCTGGTAAGAGCCGAGTCCTTAATATTTGAACCAAACTTAACACAATTAATTTGTTATTCTTAACACATTGACAGAATGCTCGGTTTTTTTATACTGAAATGCCTCCAGATCTCGCTGATTTTAGAATTCAAACAAAAATTTTCTATAATACACTCGTTTTGAGATAGTTCGATTTGTTTTGAGAAAGTTTTATTTTTGTTTTTTGGAATTTTACTTCATACGGTATAGACAATCTCCGTAGTCTACAAACTAGCCCTTAATATATGTAAATAAGAAAATATACTATTGAGTCAGAAAAACTTTTTCCTTAATAATTTGATTTAAAAAGTTATACGTAAACAATATCGAATACTAAAATAATGTTAAAACCTAAAAAAAGTTTTTCGTGTTTTATCTTTTTGATTATTTATGGGAGGATTCACGCTACAATAGAAGATTTTATCAATGTTAAAAAATGTTTCATAGATCTAATGTTTCGTAAAAAAAGTATATACTATCAAATTACCTGAAAATTTTTACATTACAAATATGAACATTTTAGAGTTGAAATAATCTGTAATAATACCTATAGCATTATTTTATGAAATTAATCAATTTTATGATTCATTTGTATGTTGCTACTGCAGCACCCTGGCCGATTATTTTCTTTATATTACTACGTACTCGTATATAAACTTTATAAATATAGGTAGATTTAGGTGATCTTAAATCAATGTTTATTCATAGAGCACGATAATTTAAATTAAATTTTATATATTACTCCCGAATGTCGAATAGCGTGATTTAAAAAAAAAATATATCTCGTGATATATCATGAATCGTTAATCCGATTTTTCTTATTGAAATTTGTATAACAAATATGGTTTTATGAGTACATAATGAGATAAATTTTGTACTGTAACATCAATGATTTGAATTTTGATGGAATTGATTATTCTAAATACTGAGATAAAAATCGCAAAACAATTCCACACGTATATAAATCTGTATACTTGTAAAATTTAATTGATTGCAAAATGGATACAAAGATACATGAATGCAATAGTAACTAATAAAAATTTATGTAAGATGTAGATATTATTTCATAGTATAGAAGTTCCCGATTAAAATTTTCATAAAAATTCTCTATGTAGTATATTTAACGTTAAGTTTGGCTTCATTTTAACACATTTTGAAGACATATTATTTGATCGTCAGGTATTATTTTAACATATAAAAATGGTTTTAAAAAAAATTGAACCCATTAAATAAGAGTTTTTATGAATTTCAAGTCGGAAAAAGCCCATAAATGTTATTTACATTCAACAGAAAAAAAACAATATATATGATTGAAATATAGAAATACATGTTTCCGTTTAAAAATATCCAAATTGCAACTTATTCGTTGAGGACATACCAGTCTTATAGTTGATTATACCACCATGTCACCTCGTACATCTCGAAGAAGTTTTGTGTTCATTATTAGTACTGTATTTTTAACTGACTTCAAAAAAAAGAAGAGGTTCTCAAATCTATTGTATTTTGTTTTAAATATTGGTTACATCAGTAACAAATATTTGACAGTTTCAATTGCATCAACCGATTTTGATGATTTTTTTTTTTTGAAAGCTGTTACTTCCCATTTTAATGTAGTTCTGATCTGATGTCCCTTAAGGGGAGAGAAGGGGAAAAAATTTTATTGATTAAATGCCATCCAAATAAAAAATTTTGTGTGGTTGTATACAACAACGCCGTATAAAATATAAAAAAATGAACTAAAAAGTAAAAAATAATTTTAATTCAAAAATTAAATATTTCTATAAATAATTTCCTTATGACACATCACCCTTCTCAGTCCTTAACGAATCAATTTTTTAGCTAAGGACATGATTGACACCGATTTCCAAAGATAATTGGTCACAAGGAAAATTATTTATAGAAGTTTTTAATTAAAGATTAATAAAAAGCAACAAAATTTAAATGAAAACCAAATTTAAAAATCAAAATGAAATTACAAAATCATGTAACACTTAATTAAAATCACCTGTAGTATATTTTTTGATCTCAACTAGAAAAACGCATTTAATTGAGTCGCGATAGAACCTATAGAATAATAACATTTAATTGAATAATGAAATTATCAGTATCAGTAGAAATCTTTTATTTAGATTGCGAGTCTCATCAGTGGAAACTAAATTTTAAATGCAAAAGCCTCAAAAAAAGACCATGATATACTATCGCGTCTGTTTACTGACACCAAATGGAATGATATCAAATTGAATACTTATTGTTGAGAAATGATGGTAAGAATTTATTTTTATGTCAGGAAATCAGTGACAATCTAAAACTTAAAATTAACGCAGCATGAAATATCATTAACTTTAATTTTAAATCAATTACAAATACCTGGTTTTTATTAATTATTTACCCAGCCTCTGTCTAAATTTCGTTATTTCTATTTATTTATGAATTTATCGAATTTCTATTTAATTTAAAAATTAGCTTTTAAAATTAAAAAGGTGCAGATTTTCGCCCTCGCGTTTATTGTTGCAGAATGTAAGCCATATGGGTCGATTGTACTCTCCAAATAAAGGTTCCAGAAGTTTAGCATTTAGTATCCCGCCAATATCGATAAAACCGGAATTTTTAAATGTGGAGGTTTTACGCTGAAGATAAACATACACCATTTGAGAATGCTCTGTTAATAGATGATTGCTCCTAAATATTAAGTGAAAATGATTAAAAAAAGTGTTGAGGTTTTTTTAGCTTAATTTTCATACTATTTTGACAACGCTAATTGAGCACTAAATTCTAAGAGTTAAAATTATATGATATATCGTCCCAAAGCCGTTATTTTTAAAAGTTAACTGCTTAATTAAAAGCTAGCAATATTTATTCTCATTCTCTGGAAATCCACTTGAGCATCAAATTGGCATTTTTTGGTACTAAATTATCACTTATAAATGAGCTATGTTCTGAGTGATTCTGCAAATTGCACACTGCTAGCTTTACATACATGAGATTCTGGAACAATACTGTTTGATGATTATAATCGACACATATGGTTTATATTCTGGAACAAAAAATGCTAATCTACTGATTTTAAAATTATACGATTATTCCCTTCTAAATAATTTTTACATGTAATTTATCCTTTAAGGCAATAGAACGTACTATCAATGATATAAAAATAGATTATTATTAGGTAGGTATAATTTAAATGTCAAATAACCCTTGTTTGTACACTAATAATTAATATACACTTATAATTATATATTTTGTGAAGTTTTTCTTACAAAGAATAATATTTTATCCATAATGCTGTTGCTCCTACACTAAAAATTTTATTACGTCAAATTGAGAGATTTATATAAATAAATATCTTTTGCACATCGTTTGAAATGTTAGAATAACATGGTGAGATTATTATTATTTTACACTTGGTTTAATAACGTAGGCAAATGAATATGGAAATATTGTTGTTAATTAAACAACCCACTCACATATCAAATATGAATTATAAAAGAATAATAACGTAATATTATTTCAATAAAATGTATTTTTTCTAGTTTTTATCGAAATAAATGTCTTTTAATCAATTATTATAATCAGTTGTTTTTATTCTTCAGAATTTGAACATTTGTTTTTATATTTATATATAAAACGACTCGATTTTAAAAAGCTATCACGTCAACGACACTAGTTTAGTCAGAGTCTAAAATTTGCATCACTTTTTATACATTGTTTAATTCATTATAAACATTTTTATTAGTGGTTTCGATTCTGAATTTTTTGAAATACATTTTTATGTTGAAATATTTAAATAAATAATCTTAGCTTTTCTCCACTTAAAACTTTTTTTATTATTACAGGACATGTTTCGGATGTTAGTCCATTCTCATACTAAGATATATTCATACAGTATGAAAATGATTCGGACTAACATCCGAAATATACCTGTTAATAAATAAAAGGGTAGAAAAAAGTTAAGATTATTTATGTAAATACAGAGAATATAGGTATAGAATCGCCGAACTAGTCCAATTCCGTCTGCCCGTCACTCCATAGTTACGCCTGCCCCTCACCAAGATAGCTCAAAAATAGAAAATATTTTCGTTTTTATCTTGATAAAAATAACTTTATTTTGAAACATTTTTACGTTTAGATTCGACATAATTAATGGCTATTTATACAATTAACACTTTTAGTTATTATTTTTACTATTAAACCTGATGCATATAGAATATATGTGAGTATAATTAATTTAATCTAAAATTTGTAATGCTAAAAACAATCGTCATCCTATCTGTCTGTCCCACATCAAATTAACTCAAAAACGAAAAGAGGTAGCGAACTGAAATTTGGATGGCACAATCTAGACTTCATAAAAAAGTAAAATAATGTTCGTGAATGAGCAAAATCGGTCAATGGGCTCCATGGAATGCATGAGCAAATTATAAAAAATCATAAGAGATAGAATTGAATTTCAATTGCCAAAAATGTTTTGCCACAATTTCAGCTAATAAAATTAAATATTATGTATATTATATAACATAAAACATTATTTATTGTTTTATTAGCTATCAAATTCTTAGCTATATATACAGGTTTAAAAGGATAGGATTGATTTTACACTGTAGATGTTATTTAAGAAAAAGTTTATAAAAATTCATCACCTAAAAGGTTAAAATTGAGTATAAAACTTTGTATGAATTTATATCATTTTTAATTTAAAATAAATCAAAGCCTCTAAATATAAAATAATAAAACATTTTCAACATTTTTTTAATTTCATCCCTTTTAGGGGTGTAAGTTTATACAAAAAATAAATTTTCTATTATCAAAACTACTTGAAATTTAGTATTTATGCTCTTCAACATAATTCCAGAAACACGTATTTATAGATTTTTTAGATTTCACACCATACGGCATCGAAACAGTTATTACCCCTTTATAGGTATAAGAAAGGAAATCTGGTATTTTTGTTATTACAGGAATGTATTCCGCTATTATAACATGCACAAAGTCAAAGAAAGGGCATTTTGAAATTAGATCCCTATAGAAGTGAAGAGGGAATACTAAATTTTAAATTTTGATTAATATTCGGTCAAAAACGCTGAATGAAAAACTTTGAAACTTTAAACACACATTAATAAGACATTGACAGGTCTATTAATAACATAGCCAAAGACTATGTAAGGAGTTTCTAAATTTAACATGTAAAAAAATGAAGAGTGGGTTCAATTTTAATAAAGATCCATCAAGATGCAGTCGGAACTACAAAGTCAGAATAGTAATTTTCTTAAATTTAATCCTGGAAACTGAGTTCGAAAAAAAAGACTACTAGGCCTTTTTATCACTGTGCTTTATCCGAACTGTTTGAGCAATGTGAAATATTCTACATGTTTAAATCTTGATTTCATATTTTAGCGAAATTTGAGTAATTTAGGTTAGAGATTCGTGATATAAGGTTATATTTAAATGTACATATTTGGACACGATATATTATTTATTCAATATATAATCGAAATAAGTTATTTTATTATATCTGTAACAACAATTAAGTCTTATGGTTACAGATTACTTAGTAATACCCTTGCGAAGTCGGATATTGCTTAAGAATGTATATACATCTTATTGAATAAAAAATTGTTCAAACATTGATACTTGACCATACATCGAGTATTTAAACGATAAACAACGTTAACTCCTATCATCAAATTAGCTCAAAAACGATGTGTTATTATTTCAAGTTTAAAAATTGGTGGATATACTCGAAAACAGAGTATTATAATTATTTATAATGGCTTATTTTTCTTTAGACTATTTCATGTTGTTCCAATTATTATTAATCAATAAAACCAATTTTCATAATAATTAAATTATTATTATTATTACATACATAGAAAATTGATTATAATGTACCTCACAATACCTTGTTTAAAGTCGATTTAAATAAAAAATAATAATTATTAAAACTACACGGGGACATTTTTTACGAAATTTTTTTTTGAATTACCAAGTCTCGTTAAATTCTTTTACCATATAATAGTAAAAGAAACTTTTGTTTCCGGGTCAAATTACCTACTGGAAATACAGGTATCATGAATTAATCCGTCTGCCAGTCTATGTTATAGTTATTTTCCAAATTAAAAGAGATCACCAAGGTTTGGACAATTCAAAGAGGAAAAAAATTAGTATTTTGTCAAAATTTTACTACCGTCCTACTTTATTCTATTGATTTACATGTTTTTAACGTTTTTCTCAAAAAAGGCTGCAACGATTTTCTTCAAACTTTATAAATACACAAAAATTTTTCAATTTTATTTGAAACATTTTAGTGAAAAAATCCTGGAAAATTTTAAATAGGGGGAGGGGGTTATTTAACTAATCATATTAAGCTGCATACATAGGTAATACTATATACATACCTACTTAAATTCAATTATTTATTAGTTTTTTGAAATATTACAAAAACTTGAACTATACAGTTTTTTTATAAAAATCGTTTCTTGTTATATTTCGATTTTTACATATTTTTAATTAATAAATAAACATTATTTGAAATATTTTTTAAAAATTTCTATACATTCACAACAAAACTATTCAAAATCGATTTTTAAATTTAAATTATTCTTGTTTATAATAACTCTTGTATTCTTGTTTATAACTCTTGAAACAAATACACTTTGCTAATTTAAATACCTTCAACTGTTGCTTTTACACTATATAAGTAATACCTAATGTAATTGAGCTCGTTTCCCACTAAACTAGGATGTTATTTATAAATCTCTAAGCTCCAAGCTTCTTAAGCTTTTACAGAAGACCTTCAGCATCAAAAAATACATCAAATAATTAAATCAAAAACTAATTTTATTGATTTAATTCTGAAGTGAGATGAAAATAAAATTCGCACATACTGGTTTCAATTTTTTGAATAGTTTTAGTTCTATACAATAAATGAAGTGAAATGGCAACTGATATAAAATCTATAAAATATAAAGTAATGACTAGTTTCACACAATAATTTTGTATATTGAATAAAGATTATTCTTATTATTATTAAATTATTATTCTCCGTGTAGTAAATCGAAACACCCTTTAAGTTACCAATAGATAACAGTCATTTGAATAATAAATATCTGATTTTTAAACGATACATCTAAATGATATTTTAATTTGCTTATAAATGCGTTCATTCTTCATACTTTTTGTAATGTTTAGTAATTTAATCGATTTTTAATACATTATCATTAGTACGGGTGCTAGTTCTTGTCGTGTATGCAGTTTTTAGAATATTAAAAAATATAATATTGTTTGTGATTTCTTAAATATAAAATAAGTTAAAGACCTGATATGGGCACCATATAACTTTTCCAAATGAATGTAACCTAGTGAAAACTAATTCAGGAATAATGAATATTTTCATTGAAATTTGGAAATCGAAAACTTATATATAGAAGTGGTGGGAATTGGCTATTGAATTTTATTGAAATGACTATAATTTATATTTCACTATCCTTTTTTAACCGTTCATCAAATCAAATGGTACATTCACTGCTAGTCTTTGAGCTCATTGCTTTTACTTAAACCGTACTCGTTTTTTTAATTTTTGAATGAAATAAATAAATAATACTAAAACTTAAAAAATTGTTTTTGTGGGAAAAATTAATTCCGATTTTATTTGAAAAGCAAAACGATTTTTCAGTATTTCCCATATTCTTATTCAATACTGGTAAAACATCAATTTACTTTCATATAGTGAGATGAATTTCACTAAAATCGAATAATATGTAAAATTTATTTTTTGCACTTTAAGGCATTCGATTTCATCACATATTCACTACTATAAAACAATCACAGTAAATTATATTCATTTTTTTAAATAAACATACAATTTCCATATCTGAATCCTGTATCTTCCTGCATATTCCTGTATCTATGTATTTTTATGTTTTTATATCAAATTCGTGTAGCAAAAAATTAATGATTAGTGGTATGGTGCATTGTTTACACGAAACAGACTTCAGACTTCCGACTTTTCCTTTAGATGGCCTATAGATTTTACTCAAACTTTTCTCTGTATGTTGATCTGAAGAAACTTACTTCTTTATATCTGAAGTAAAAGTCTGTGTCGTGTAAACGCACCATAATAATCTGGCACCTTTACCACATATTAATTACTTATTTTGAATGTACATTTTTTTATATTATATTGTTAATGTTGATTTTATGTACATACTTTCATTTTTTGTATTTCTTATTTTCAATTAATTGTGTACATTAGATAAAATCGATAAAAATTGTTATTGAAGAATAATTTTTGTTCGTCTTCAATTTGGTATACTACGATTACTGCAGATGTTGTTTTAATGTTAATTATAATTACATGTGTTTTAGTAATGCACCATTCTAAAAGGAGGATCTGGTAGTACTAATGAACCTATACAATAATCGAGGACCAAAATATGTCATTGTTAAGAAGAGCTTAAATATTAAAGAATCAGATTTTTCAGAAGCAGTTTTTTTACGACTCCCCTTCCATTTCGATGTAATAAAAGGAATGGAGTTATTTTAATGGCTTTTTTTTACATTAAATGAATAAAGATTGACACTTAACTGAAATCTTCCAATATTTTCGAAAAATGTTTGTGCTATAAGCCACATTAGACCAAAAGCAGTCAAAACATGCCATTTGAGTAAGACAATATCTAGTCTTACTCAGCTTCTCCAGGAGATTTTTAATTTTCTTTTTGGAAAATATTTGTAAAATCACTAATAATTGACCTCAGTTTGTGGATCAGCGATAGGCTTTAATGGGAACAATACATGTCATATGGTGAATTTTCACTAGCATGGATATTTCATATTACAAAGGCAGTGGCTTACCAAAAAATTCGTGCAATTGCCGATTTATAAAATCACCCAAGATTGACCATCCTGTTCCATCTAAATTCATGATATGTAATTACTTGATAACGGGCAGTTTTTTCTATCAGACATGCTTAGAATATAGAAATAAATTCCAAATATATGTAATACATAAAATAATATATATAATAATACTTCCTATAAGACAAAGAAAATATCCCCTTCTGAAGTAGATGGTTTATAATTCATAATTCTAAAAATAGAATATAATATGTGAACATAATATCTAACAGTTAATTGTTTAGATACTCGATGTATGTTGGGGTATAGCTGTATAAACTATTTTTAATTAGCATTTATAAATTACTCTAAATATCTGGTCTTTACATTTATAAATACATGTTTAATAATAATATGTATTGCGATTACATATTTATTAGCTAAATTTGTGCCTAAATTGTAACGAATCCAATCATTATACGAAAATATGTTTTTAAAAAAATAAACATATTTTGTCTTTAAAATTTTCTTCCATCTTTTATGTTTCAAAACCTAGGTCTTACTTTTAAAGACTAGAATACACAATCAATTTCAGCTAAATATATTTTTTCGTTATTAAAGTTATCTTGACGAATGTACAAACGAAACAGAAACGGGCTAGATATGTAACATCTATATACACAAAAAACATTGTTTATGTTATCAATATTTTCTAGCGTTACAAACTTTAGGCTAACATCAATATAATTTCCCATGTTCTATTTATGTCAGAATATAAAAATGGTAAAATCAATTATAATAAGATTATAATAATAAGAGAAGAAATGAAATTAACGGCAATTCATGAATATTGCACCATGGGCGTACACAGAGGAAACCAGAGGTAATCAGCTGCCCCAGGCCTGAATTTAAATGTAAAATTATATTAGTCTTACTTTACCTTGCATACCCCACCAAAATATCAAATCGCTATTTCAATTCATTTTTAAAAAATTTTGATAACGGATGGACGGACTAACATGCGGAAATGGACTAATTAGTTGATTTTATGAACATCTATCTATACCAAAATTTTGCTTTTGTTTGCGGCTTCAATATTTTCTAGAATTACAAACTTTAGTCTAAAATATATATACTCTGACATATTATATTATGTCGAGTATAAAAGTAAAATTTAAAAATAAAACAATAACATATTATGAGATTCTCTTACGGCAGATATCATAAACAGTAGTGCAGTAAACCCTCGGAAATTTGGAATTAAAAGGTTGTGATTTTTTTAGCATATTATAATAGATAAAGTGTCATGTAATTAAATCTGTTCAGAAACTACCCTGTGACCAAGTGAATTGGATGTTTTTACGAAGTGAGAAGTAGTGAGAACATAATATTGCGTGCGTTATTGTTTGTAATAGTGGAAAATCACGTCTTCCTGTTGTTTCACTTTTTTTTCTATATTTTGAGTAAATTGTCATGGCACAGCGTGGCAGATTCTGCTAGTATGATATGAAACGAACTGTCAATATAAAATGGAGCAGAAACAAAATATTTAAATAATATCAGTGTTACGAGGATTGTGTTACTGTGCAAATAGGTATGCTTTCATTCTATATTGTATATGAGTAATGTGTAAAATCATATTTGATGGCATCATACCTTACTGCCCAGTAACACTCTCAGGGTTTCGAAATACAGACAATAAAACTGTATTATTAAAATAATTTAATTAGCATTTTTCCTCGAAAAGCTTTTAATAAAATTCACAAGTTGAAAATACTCAGGGGGGGGGGCATTACAAGTGCTTTAAATTATCAATTAAGAACAAATGTACGTATTCAGCAGTTAAATTAAAATATTTAATTTTACTATTATTTTCTCGTCAAAATAGAAAACTCTTCAAGAGTA
Organism: Chrysopa pallens; assembly: GCA_020423425.1. Lineage (NCBI taxonomy): Eukaryota > Metazoa > Arthropoda > Insecta > Neuroptera > Chrysopidae > Chrysopa > Chrysopa pallens. The sequence continues at coordinate 34,467,777 of CM035591.1, forward strand.
GAATCGATATTTCAAAGTAAAAATCCGATCACCTCGAACTGGGAAATTCAGGTTTATGGAACATATCTTTTAAAATAAGCTCAATAAGTGGTCAAAGCAACACTTATTGAGCTTATTTTAAAAGATATGTTCCATAAACCTGAATTTCCCAGTTCGAGGTGATCGGATTTTTATTTTGAAATATCGATTCTACTCTTGAAGAGCTTTCTATTTTGTTTATTTAGTAGCATCTTTTTTAAATTACTAAAACTTTGAATCTACGATTACAAAAGTTATTACAATTTGAAAAGTCGCTATATTTAAAAAGTTTTTTATTATTTAGGGATAAATATATGAACCGATTTTCATTTTGTAGGTTTTCTTAACACCTTTTGCATGAAGCTTTTTTCGACGAATAGCCTAGTTTTCTAGATAATGAAAAAAACAATGAAATTATTATCTGGAAAACTAGGCTTTTGATCGAAAAAGCTTCATACAAAAGTTTTAAAAACTCAAAAAGCCTACATAATAACATAAACAAAATAAAAATCGGTTGATAAATTTTCCTTCAATAATAAAAAACCTGTCAAATACGGCGAGTTTTCAAATTGTAATTTTTTTGCAATCATTGATTGTAAGTTTTAATAATATCAGAAATAGGAGCTTTTTAACTAAGATCAATAAGGGCCAAAACCTGGCTTCAAGAAATAAATAGTTTTTGAGAAATTCAATTATATGTTTATTTAAAAAGACACTTTCCATAAACCTGAATTATCCAGTTCGAGATGGTCCGATTTTTATTTAGAAATAATTTAAAACATATACACAACTCCCTACCCCCAAGTGGTATCATCTAGTGAATTTTTTCAAAAGCTTACCGTGAAAAAAGGCTAATTCAAATTACGAAGTCAGTTATTAAGTCGTTAGTTTTCAAATTAAATAGCATTTATTAGATATGACTTGAAACTTTTTAATTAAGAGAAACGCATTTGTGGCATTCGTTACAGCCGTACTATTTCAACGTGCTACAAAATAGTATAAAAAATAAAATCAAAATATTTAGTATATTTCAGAGAGTAATTTTTTTCTTTATATTTTAGCACAGTAGACATGAGAATGGATGAATTCTTCAACAAAGAACAGAATAAGAATGAAAGAGTAAGATTGATTCCGATATTATCGAAACCTATCAATTCAACATCGTTATCTGTTGTTTTTCCTTTGTGGAGCAATTGTTCGGTATGTTTTACTTTTAAAGCCACAAAACTTTCAAGAATGATCTGACCAAGCGTCCTCATTTACAACGTAACTCACTTTTTGAAATTAATAGTTCACTTACTAAAAGTCAATATTCGATTTTAAAAAATTGAACTATCTGTGTTCTCTAGATTTAACGTTCTTATTACGCATTTTCAAAGCGCTAAAACCAGCATTGCCAAAGTAATTGATGATATAGAAAAAAGAACATTTTTCGTATTTTTTCATAATCTAAAAAAGTTGCATTTTCCCAGATCAGTGGCCTATTCCTACATCCGTCCCTATTCCCAGAACTTCCATATTGAAAGTTGTGTTTGTTGTCGAAAGTTGTTTTTAAGATCCAAACATTAAAGTATCGATTCTTTTTTACTCTAACAAATTTCATGAATTTTAACAATTAACAACCATAAATGATTTAAACAAAACATATTTACCTTATATTATACGTGAGTTTAATTAATACGTTTACTTTACTTTACCATTTCGTTTGGTATTAATATTTTCCTTAAATTAATTTTAAGTGGATATTTAAAAGAGTAACAAAAATAATAAATACTTCTATATAATTTTAGAAGGAACCCTAAAAAACACAGAAAGGACTTCATATTATTTTTAATGCGTGCAATATTATTATTGGGTAGTTATGTAAATAAACCCAATTTCTAAAATAATTTACCAACTATAATTACTGACTTATCGATTTTATTTGGTTATTATTATTATTATAGAAGGAAAATATACTTTAAAATACTTTCGACTTATATGAGAAAATATTTATTTCGTACAAAATGATTCAGTAGAAATAATCATATTTATTAATTTAAAAAAATTTTCTCTTACAAATACTTTTCGTATAAAAAAATACTATTCTATTTGGTTGTATGTTCTTATTCTGATAAGATATTTTATGGGAGAATAGTCAGATTCTTATGCGGTAAATTTTCGTATTGAAGAACTATAACTTTGTTCTAGATGTCCAACTCAATAAAAGATAAGAGTAATGATTCAGAAAGTAAAGGTTATAAAGTGGGCTAATTTGATTTAAACAGATTGTGCAAATATTATAGTATATGTATAAATTTCGATTTTTTCCCCAATTTCCTAGATCAAATTATTTTTGTATTTTATAAATACGTATTTCGACTACAAAATAAGTTAATAGAAAATATAACAATTCATAAAAATTCGATTTCACACATTTTTAATTTTAAAATTTATTCTATTAAAGTTTGTGAAATCTGGGGATGAAAATTTTTGAATTTATGCCGATAACTGGAGATCAGCGATTATTATACTCACAATCAGTGCGGTTAAGTTGTATAATAGACTGTGTAGATATACGAAATTAACTTTTCACGTAGTAAAGTGAAAAAAATAAAAATCTTTGGACGATCTTGTACTAAATATACTTATATATACATATTATAGGAATTATCACCCGAATTAAATGGAACATATACTGTCTGCAACTAGGCAGTAGGTACTAGGGTTTAGTTTAGCTATGTATGATGACATTATTTCATTTATACGGACGTCCTTATAACATGGTCACGGATATCCGTTATTTTATTTTTTTTTTTAATAAATGTGTTTTAAATTATTATTGTAAATAAATTATAAAATGAATACGTATTATGGTCCTTAATTTTGTAAATGATAAATAAGACATTGATTTTTGTCTTTTCATTTAGAAAACAAATTTACCGAAATTATAATAAAATAACTTGATATTACAGTGTTTACTAATTTGTTGTAATTTTCTAATGCATTTTCAGACTTTTATCAAATCTGGTACCTATACATGTTTTTAGTTTTTGAGAAATTTCACACCCTCCTTTCTCAAAATCTAAAAAATATCATATTTTTCTCTACTCATACAAAGACATGAAAATCTGCAAAAATGCCAACTTTTCTATACATACTAGAAACATACGCTTTTTTTTTGCAATATTCATGTCAAACAAAATGTCATAAGTAGGAGAAATAAGAAAAAATTTATTTATGGCACCCTCGTCCTATTTAGAAAAAAATCTCCAAAAATACCAACTCATTTCATTGCAAGCTAAAATGTGGTTTTTTGTATACAATGTGAAATAATCAGAGAGAAATAGGGGCTCTAATTGTTTTAATGATGTAAAATTTTGAGAGAAGATTAGAAAACTGTACTATCCCTTACTACCCCTTTTGTGCTATCATAAAAGATGCGATTTTTTTATTTACTTTCAAGTGTGGTCTACAAGATTTGCTACAAAGTAACGCCATTTAAAGCTACAAAAAGATCTCAAATAATCCAATTTTATGTTTTCAGTTTTTTTAAATAACTTTTCGAAAATTTAAATTTTGTCTCTGTATTGTTTATAAACTGTAAATGAGGGAGCTGTTTAAAATTAATGTTATAAAATGGTATTATTAATTCTAAATTTTAAAGATTCTAAATCAAATCCATATATCACTATCTTAAAAATACTTTCGAGAATTGAATCAAAGCTTATTTAAAATCCGACATTATCTTTCCGACATAATATGTGATTTTCACAACCGTAAATTACCTACAACCTAGCAATTTTAATTCTTATGAAAAACACAAATTAGCAAATGTTAAGCAATACTAGCATTAATTTATAGCTATCAAATTTGTAACTAGTTTCGTATTCAATTTTTTAAAACCACTTATCTAAAGTTAGAGCTGTAGAGTGACCGTTTGTAAATGAACGAATGTGAGAGATCTTAGTGATAAAGAAACTGTCACTCAACCATTTTTTTCATATAAACTGCATTAAATTCAATCAATTTCAGTTTATTTGGACAACGTTAGCTGAAATTTCGATGGGTAATAGAAGACATAAAACTAGGAAGAAATCAGAAATAATTATTTTTAATCATTTTTTATAGGCAATTTGTATAACGTACATGTAAGATACATGCATAAACGATAAAAACAACCAACGGAATTTTAATTAGATTCTAAGCTTTTTAGTAATACAAAAATACACGAAATATCAAAACATAACAAAGCTTCATTTAGTTATGCATTTTGCATTGTACCCATGTCAAATATTTGCATAAACGATAAAAAATTATTAAATTTTTTATTTCATTGTTAAAAGGTTTGACTTTATAATAAGTGTAATTGTTTGATATTTAATGTACTTTGCTTCTAGTATACAAAGTTTGAGCTAATTCTTATTTAAATTTAGTATAAAAATGACAAAATTTTTACCTGTTAGGAAACACTAAATTCACCTTGCTCCATCTTGTTCGTTGGGCAAATAAATAATGAATGCTCGTACAAAGAAAATGTTCATGAAACTCATTTTATACAAAATTATATAAATGTATTTTATTACTTAAATATATTTTTAATATAAATTACTCAAAAAACTTAAAAAACAACAATCATGTTATCTCAAAAAATCGTAGATACAAGTTACAAATACAAAAAATTTTAGCAAAAAAAGCACCCTGTTAAAAATTTTAGATACAAATTTTATTTTTTATATATTATGTGAAGAACAAAAATAATATTACAAAAAAAAAAATAGCCCGCGCGCCACTGTTTCACTTTATTCTATCTTCGATGGGTATGTTATAGTAGCAACTTAATCAATAACATTGTCTCTATTTATTTCAGTATAAATTTTCCTTGTTTTTCCGGTTATATTTTTCGGAAAATTTAGCTATTAAAAAAATTGTATGAAAAAATTCTAAAACACAATTTTAATAAAATTTTTATATAGAAAACTGATTATTTAACTCACAGTTCAAAATGTCTACCCCTTGCAAAAGAAAAATTAGAACAACATACATATATACATGTATAATATATATGGAAAATAATACCCCCACTACTTAATATATATATGTATAAAAAAAATGTCACACATAGAAAAACACGTATGTTAGTACTACTTTCTAGTTCAATTGAAAAAATAAAACACTAAAACAAATTTCAATTAAAATGCGCTAAATCAATTATGCTCTATTTAATTAATTAAATGCATAATTAAGTGAATACTGGCTTTTATATGAACACTGGTTATAAGATTTAAAATTAAGACGTCGGCCGTCTAGCCACCGACGACAATCGACGGAAAATTAATTCCCCTCCTATTTACCGATCATATGACGATTTTTACCGAACATACATTTTCCATCATGTATATACCATCTTGATTAATCACTAAAGGGGAATAATATAGAATTATTCCGAATCTATAACCAACCCATGGGATGATAACATATTTTTAAAGCGGTAAGCAAAACCCATAAATTTTTCTTCGATTTATCAACTGTTTTATAATATCAAAATAATCTTAAACAATTCGTAATTTGTTCACTTAATTATGATGAGGAAATTTGCTGAAAAGTTAATCGGATATTATTAGATAAAATTGTATTGTACGCATAGCTATTTATTATTCATGGAAGACTAGGGATTGCGTTTTATTGTGCGTCAAACACACCCCTGTGCATAGATGTTAGATGTTACTTGGATTCTATACTTCATACCAAATAAAAACTATCTCGTTGGTAGGATAATTCTTATTGTTGCCTATTTGAAAAGAAAGTTCGAATATAAAAATGAATAACCAATAAGGTTAAAATTGAAATCGGTACCATGGTTAAAATACAAAGTTCGATCGAGTGTTAATGATTTATTAAATGTTTCAAAAGCTTTCAATTCTAAAATTCTATCTTATTCAAATCAAACAATAAATCAAAATCTTACATTCACATATAAGTATTTTCTGTATTAATTTCATTCAAACTTAAACAGTTTCCAAATTTGAACACTGTAAAATACATTTCTTAATTATATATAAATATCTACAAAAAGAAAATTTGAAACCTTCATCTATAAAACGGTATTTTTACTTTTTAGAACCGATAAATTTATTTACTGGTATTAAAGATCAATAAGCATATAAAGCAGTAACATTTTTTATTCATATTACCTAAAAATTTTCTAATTTTAATTATATTTAGTATAAACCACAAATTGTATATCAAACGGAAACTTTATAATAGAGAAGTAGTTTTAAATGTAATGTTATGGTGATACAAGCAAGTGTCATAATATGGGAGAATCCATATTTGTAAAGTTAAGACGCTTCAATTGAAGTTATGCAAGTTAACCATTAAGGATATAAATTTTGATATTAAAAAATTCTGGCCGCTCATTAGCCTCGTCCTTTGCCACTTATAGATTTAACCATTCAATAATCAAATTCTGAATGTCTAAAATGGGATAGGTATATGTAAAATTTCAGCGGATTAAAAGCATTTTAATTTGGCATATAAGCATTTTTATATGTCGTCTAATGTCAGAGAAAAAATCAATAAACAAAATTTTTAATTGAAAACATCATTTTGAATTTGTTTTGGTTAAATATTAAGTATTTGACTCCTTTTTCAAGTACCTATATATCGATTAAAGTAAGGACATTTAGTTGATTTCTTGCACTTCTAATTTTCGTTCACGTGTTTAATAACTTATTATACTTATTAGATTTAGCATTTTTTTTTTATACCATAGTTTTGAAAACAGTTTTTTTTAATAGGAGAGAAGTTATTTCAAATGAAAACCTAATAAGAGCGGCTATACCTAACAAACTATTTAAGTTATTAGTAGCCATCTAAACATATCAGAGTCATCTATGTGTCTGAACTATTTTTGATTTTGTACACATACATATACCCTGAAAGCTAAACCAGAAAAAGATATTTTATACACAAAATTTAAGCAATTTGGTTTGTTTGTTTTCAAATTATGAAGCATTGATTTTTAATAAACTTACTGTTAGTTTACTTATAAATTTCTCTTTGCAAAACAAAATAAAAAAGTAATAGAATTCAAGAATACATAAAACTGTTTTGTATTTTTTCTATACTTTAAAGCTTCTGAAAAATTATTCAATTCTTCTAATTGTTAAAAATTATTCTAATTATATAATAAATTGTAAGAAAAATATCTTAAATTAATAAGCAATAGTACTTTCCCAACTTAATTTTTTTTTAGAACTTTTATTTTATATGTATGTCAAAGTTCAATTTTTAATTATTAAGAATTGAATTGATAAAAGATATGAATCATTCGTAATCAGGAAGAGATGGTATTCATGGTAATATCTTCCACCAAAGGACAGATGACTAAGCCATCAATTTTTTCATTATAATTGTCTTTAAAATTTTATTAAACCACCTCTGATCAGCTATTCGTATCATTTCAAATATGAATTTCCTGCTTATTTTCATTACACAATTCCACCAAAAATCAATATTTTAAGCATTTTATAAGTAATTTTTATATTTTATAATTGTATGTAAAGTGTATCTTTATGATTATTATATGTAACTAATTTGTTTTTTCTAAAGTAATCTTTCAAAATAGTAATGGCAACATAAAAAAAATTAAAATTTTCCAATTATTTAATAAAATCGTAAGTACTTTCAAATGAATTTTTGCACCTGAAATTCCAATCATCAGAAAAAACAGGCGCGGTCTTATCGGTGAAAATGATGACAAACGTCGGATCTAAGCAGCCTGTGAAATTTGTTAAAATTTTTCTCCGAGTTGTGAATTTGTAATGCATTCAATTAAAGTTAGGGAAGTCTAAACTTTTTGCAATTCTCAGTAAACGTAATTCTATACCTCCTCAAAATTAGAAAGGTGAGAATTTTTATGTGAATTAAATTATTAAAGAAGTGTATTTTTTTAGTGTCAACACTCTAACTAAATAGAAAGGTACATTTAATGTTAAGAACTTTAATATATTACGCCATATTACCATTTTAGCAAAAAGTAATAATAGTTCAGTGAATCTGCGAATTAGCTAATATAATTATAAGTAATTTCTTCGATGTGACCTCGAAATTTGAGAATCGCATAGCCGCTATCGCCAATTTCTCGACAAACACTTATTATTCAATGTCTCCACAAACAGCTTATTCTACGTAAAAAAACAGAATTGTCTTCTTCCAATTTTTTTATGTGACACTGTTTTTTTCTAAATTTAATATTTCTTGTGATATAGAACTCGAAACGTACAAATGTTCTATGTTTTTTGCTACCATCTTCAGTTTTTCGCGAATGTGAAATTTTGCGAACCTGTCTAACCGATCACATAAATGCAATTTTAATTATTATCAAATATTTCTCGACTTATTATTAAGATAATCTGTTGGATCCTGCTATCAACGCAATATGACATCAATATTAATTCAATAATATGAACAAAAATATTAAATATCTAATGATTAGATATTAATAATTAAATAAATAAATAACTTGACTTTACTTATAAGTTTACGTAAAAATATAACTCTTTAAGAGTAGAATGTATATTTCAAAAAAATCACCTTAAACTGGGATATTAATGTTTTTTGTTAGTGTCTTTTTAAATAAACAAGCGAATTTCCCAGATACTATTTATTTGAATTCGGATTTCGGCCACTCATTGAGTTTATTAAAGAAGATTTTATTTGAAATTTTTAAGACTATATATAATATTGTAATCGTCATTTCAATTTACAAAATCACCATATTTTGAAAGTATTTTACTATTAAGGGAAAAATATGAATCGATTTTAATGAGCACGCTATTTTGTGTTTTTTTTAAATATCTATAAGTACTGTACGAAAATTTTTCTTTGAAAAAACTTAGTTTAGCAGAAAATTTGAAAAAATCGGTAAAAAAACTCTTTTCAATCACTATAACCAGTCATTTTGTTATTTACGAAAATTATACCGGGGTTTTCCCTTTCATTTCATCCTTAGTGTCAAATTTTATTTCAAAATTTAGTATCCGGTTGTAGTGATATTTAAGCCAAGAAAATTGTTAATTTGGTTGGTGTAATAAACCAAATGTCTAAAGCGCGGAATTCGAAAGATAATTTCAATAATAAGTTGAGAAATATTAATCACATAAAATTGAATGAAAAAAAAGTGTCTCATAAAAAAATTGGATATGTTACTTAAAAGACAATTATGTTTTTTACGTAGAATCAGTCGTTTTGGAGATAATGAATAAAACGCGTTTGTTTCGATAGTGAATCTAGCGGCTACCCGACTTTCACTCAAATTTGGCTATAGGTTAAGAAAATATTCCTTTAACGAAAGATCATAGCGTGAAAATTACTTATATGTATGTAGAATTTTCCGTTTTTATTGTTATATTCACTTTAAGATAATTATAGCAAGCTAGTTCCAACAAGACAATTACATTGACAGGACCATTAATTCGGAAAATGAGTTTTATTATTTACAAATTTTTACTGGCTTAGTTTTTATTTTTATAAAATAGATGTTCTTCATATTTATCAAATTATTAATAATATTATCCTTAATTTTTTGCTCAGAAATTTTGAAAGTCCATATTTGGCTTATTTTTAAAGATTTAAATACCCTAATTCGGAAATTGAATCGGAGTTTTAAATAGGTAGGTTTTAATTTCCAAACTTAAACGATTTTTCCAACTTCGCTAAAAAGTTCATATTTAAACTCCTATAACTTTAAAACGGCGCATCCCATGTGAAAATTGGCAAATATCAAAATCAAAATTTTGATAATTTTGAGAAGAATAAGCTCTTTCTTAAAAGTTGTCAAATATTTTAAATCAGTACAGCCGTTTGACCTCTATCGATTTTTTTCCAACTTTGCCTAAAAGTTGACAAATTTCAATTTCCAACTCCTGTAACTTTTCAAAAATATTTTCAAAAGTAGTGGGTCCGCAGACCAAGTGTGAAACGCCTATTCGTTCATCCATTTTTATTTATTAATTTTTTAGTCAATTCTCTAAAATAAGCCTAGACACTTGGTCAGGGTTCGCACTACTTGTAAAAATATTTTCTTGAGATTTGAATACAATTTGAAAATTCGTACAAAAGTTATAGGAATTGAAAATTGAGATTTGTCATGTTTTTAGCGAAGTTGAAAAAACTCGTTTAATTTTAAAAATCGATAGCGGGCAAACTGTTAAGCTGATTTTAACTTTTAAGAGCTCATTTAGCGGAGAATTTTATGTATTTTATATATATATTTGCCAATTTTTCATCGAATGTGTCGTTTTCAAGTTATAAGAGTTGGAAATTGAGGTGTTTGTTAACTTTTTAGTGGAGTTCAACTTTGAAAATCTATAGAAAACCGTAAAACTTAGAAAAATGTAAAAATTTCGATGTTTTTTTCTACCAATAATTAAGCTCACCGCCCACCATACTCCATGTATTTGAATCCATTTGAAAATATTAGTTATCTTCAGCTTTATATTTATATAATTTCTTTTTTGATAGATTCTTTCGTGTAGAAAATCAATCTCTTGCTAAATCTTGCTGATTATTGTTCATAAAAACAGTGCCTATTTTAGATTTCTCATTTCCGAGAATACAGGCAGCGATTTTAAATTCTATATATACCTATAAAAATTATGGATGTAAATATATATATATATATATATATATATATATATATATATATATATATATATATATATATATATATATATATATATATATATATATATATATATATATATATATATATATATATATATATATATATATATATATATATATATATATATATATATATATATATATATATATATATATATATATAAATGAGATCACTAAACTTCAAAATCTATTGAGAAAAAATTAATACATTATATTTATATTACCGAAACAATATCTTCAATATTGTACTTTGTTCGGTTCTTTGGTACATTCACACAACCATTTCACTTTCGAGGTCAGGTAGAATGCTAAACCCAAGCCAAAGCATTTCTTAAACATCTAAGCTGAGTGCAATAGCTTGAAAAATATTTAATCGATTTAGAACAAATTCAAACAGTAGGTCTATTCACTTTATCGAGACGTTAGTTCGTAGTTGTATTAGCCTTGCTAACACTACTGCAATGGTTAAGAGAGTTCAATAGCTTTAATAAAAAACTATTTTCTATAAAAAAAAAGACATTTTTATCTTCATTGCCTATTATTTTACAACATAAGCAAGACAAATAAAAGTATATTATTAAATCGAATGATTTGTTTCCTCGATTTCTTATTCATTTTTACTAGAATAATATAAAATAAAACGAATAATAATAATTTAAAAAATAGTATAAGTCAATTAGAAACGACTGTCATAGTAATGCCAACAATTTGATCACTTTTTTATACACACAAACCAAGAATAAAGTCTAGTTCTTAGATTTGGCACTGTATATAGGACCAGCAACTTCTCAGCGGCACAACTTATGCTTACAACGATGTTGTAAACAAGAAGTGCTTCAAAATTGTCACGCATACGTATTGACGGTATGTCACCGTACACACAAGATTATAATCTTTCCCTTTTGAGCATTTGTTGATTCGTTATTTTTTTTTTTTCAATAATACATTAAAGTTATTCCAATGTTCTTGTTTTTAATTACCAATTTGGATTTGATGTACATCACACATGTGTTTAAAAATTATTTTATTTGTTAACTAATAGTTATAAATTTATTGTTATTTAGTTACTATTTTTATTATGTTAAATCAAATAATAAATATGATAAATCAAATAATAAATATGATAAATCAAATAATAAATTTAAATTGTTTATAACATCGATTATATTAAAGAAAATCCAATTGTACCGTTTATACTACAATGCTCTCTTATGATGAGTTTCTAGTGTTTAAGCAAATTTTTTGAATATTATGTTAACTCTGCTAAATAATAAACATGTTTCATGCTATTGAAAATAAAAATTTTGATGAATTTTATGGTCTTTTAATTTTAATGTACTATTTTAGTGATTCCTTATCTTCTTTTTAAATAAAATAATTTAGCCAAAGCAATTTTCCTTTAAAGTCATTAACAAAAATAAATTTCTTATATTACGAACAAATATCCATGTTATATACTCACTGGGAATAATAACCAAAAAAGAGACATCTTATATAATGACAATCTCTGGTGCAATATACATTGTATTTAAGACTTTCTTTATTATAGATGTCTATTTTGGTCTTTATTCCCCTCCAATTCCTTACCTCTACAAAAACCAGTCACAATAGTTTTCCATCAAACTTACGGAGTTAATTGTATCGTATTTAGCTTCGGCCGAATATATATATGAAAAATGAACTTTTTGATCGTACCAGTATGTTATATTTTCTAGATAAAAAATTAAATTTATTATGATTTAATTTATTCTTTACCCTCATGGGAATATTTGATTATAAGCGAAATGAATACATGAAAATTAGATTATAAGCAGATTGAACTGAAATGGTTAGTAATAAATGGTTTCTCAAATAAATATGTAAGACGTATAACCGTATTAGTTCAGTGCAAGCGCTATATGAGCCTTTTCGATTTACCTATATAAAAACTTCGACCTCCAAGTGACGTATATATTATTACTGCATATTAATAACCCTGAGAAAAAAATCCCATTCAATTCTATAGAAATTGAATAGGAAATCAATTGGATTGAATAAGAAATTTTATTGAAAAAATGTTTTCCTATTCAATCCTGTTCCAAATTTTAGGAAATGAAATTTTCAATTCAATCCTATTGATTTTCTATTCAATTTCTATTGGATTAAATAGCACTTTTTTATCAGGAATTTTTCTAATTTGTTAATGAATAATTATTTTTGCATCTAATTATTTTTTAATTACTTCTCGAAATTTTGGGTATTTTATTATCTAATAAGAAACAATAGAATACTTATCGGTAGACTCTAATTATCGAAAAATAATAACTACACCATAGGTTATTAGATAAAAAAAAATTATCGCTGATTTTTAAATCGAAAATCAGCTAATACTGATCATTCTTTTAAGGAGATAACGATTCGAAAAGTGTTTATAAATTTATAAATTTCAAATGATTGAATAGTTCTGAATTTGTAAACAAGTTATAAACAAAAGATCACAATCAGCCAATAGAATAATTAATATTTTGGTCATTTATAAAAGTTTTGGAGATTCGCAAGAAATGGCGAAATAACCGAAATTATCAGTAGGTGCAAGTAAATTTCATATGAGCAATCAAAAAATGTAGTTGTGTAACATTTGTAGTATTTCATAAATAGGATGAATATATGCGATGACGATAGGGTTATTCCATTCTAAATCACCATATGTTGGGCGCTGACATCTCCGATTTTCATAAAAACAGGCACACATGTTGAGAATTTCGTCAAAAGAAAGAAAATGACATAAATTTGGATGTTATTTGACAATATATACAAAAAATGTGGATAACAAAATGAAATTATCTGATATAAAAGTAGATAGAAAATTTGCTCAGCTTTCATAATCCGTTAAAAGTTTTCAAAAAATTCGATTCCATAATGAATCGACCCAAAATTTTGAAAATACCGTTGAAAGAAAGCTTCCAAATTAATAACTTAAATAGAAAAGTTAATCAAGAATAATTGTGGATATACAATTTTTTTTACATTTGTAGAGGGTCACCGGTAATTACGTAACGAACAATAAAAAAGTTATTTTTTTCTTTTGACTAAAAACCCAACATTTGTGCCCATTTTCATTAAAATGAGAGATATGTCAGCGCCAAAGATAGATGATTTGGAATGGAATGACCTGATTTCTAATTATAAAAATTTTAGTACTAAATTAATTGGATATCACACACTCCGAAGCAAGATGAAACGATTTGAAACTTATCTATTTTTCAATGAAAGTAAGAAAAAATTTTTCGCATTGCGGGACAACTTAACCCATTCACACTTGCAGTTTCTTACGGGCCTTTTTTTTACTTTTCCCTATTTTTTACTGTTTGTAATGTGAACTCATTTAAATATTTATGCCATTCAGTTAGAGCCGTTCCTCATAGTCGGTTAATCGCAAGCAAGTGCATTGTAATCCATTTTTTGACATATCCACTCATCCACTGTAACTCAGTCGGTAGACTGATAAATGTTGAATAGTCTGTTGAAGTTTGTCGTAATATGTTAAACTTTTTATTATTGTTTACTGTATGTTGTGTTTTTACGTTTTCAATTCAAAATGGCTGACATTTTAAAAGAAAATATAACCACGGTCTTAAGGTCATGACACCAAACATTATAAAAATCCTGTCCAAAACTCTTATGTAAATGGCTGCACTTATAAGAAGTCGTACATGTAAGTACAACATACTAACCACTACTGATGCACTATTGTTTACACTTACTATATATTCAGGGGCGTAGGAACGAAATTTTTTAATTTTTAATTTTTTTTTTTTTTAATTTTTGCTGGGTGGGCAGGTTCGAAATTATCGATGAGTCATCTAATCCTCTCTTAGACTAGAAAGGTCAATTTTTCGTGAAAAACTATTGTTTTGCCCTTAAAATTATCCTACACGAAATTGTAATAGAGCAATAAAATTTTTAATCTCTTCAACAAAAGGACATGGCCCACCCAGGGAAATTCCTGGGTGGGCAGCTGCCCACCCTGCCCATACGGCTCCTACGCCCCTGTATATATTGTTTACAAAAAGTTTTTTTTTTTTTTTTAATTTCTGGCTTCAGCTACTTTCAGCTATATAGCCATTAACCAAATAGGAGAAAAAGAGTTAATAGTTGTGCATTTATGAAGTAATGACTTGGTATATAAGAAGGCGACTGTAACGATAGACGAAATTGTAATAAATACTATACGATAGAATAAATGCATTTACATTTAACAAAATAATAATAACATTTTAAATTATCTATATCGTAAATCACATAGATATTTTATAACACAGCTTCAAAATATATTTAAATATATATTCCCATATTCAAATGACAGTAATTTAATAAACATAATATGACTGATCTAACGGCTGCTTACGACTTTTTGTATAGACAGTATATTTTACCTATCTGACATTTTATAACATTTCTATTGCGCATGCTCCCAACTATGTAGAACAGATTTTAAGAAAAGGGAAAAATTATAAAATAACGTTTGAGTGGGATGTAATTATAAGTTCTTCCTTAAAAAAAAACTTTAGACTTTATTTCGCAGAAACCTCTAAACATAAAAAGGTCTCATAAACAAAAAATAAACAGAATTAAAAAATAAAACAAAATAGTATAAATAAACTACGAATCATTTGTTTTATTATTTTTGTTTATATACGTAATTTAGTTATTTTAACTTGTAGAAAGCATCTTTCATATCAACATTGAAAGAAAATTTTTTTTTTTTTTTTGCAATAATATTAACCTGTATGTTTTTATCTCTTGCTTAAAATATGTAGTTTTTTTAACTTATGATATAATTAATATACAATATTTCAAAGAATGTGGTAGCTAAAGTCCCGATTTTGAGATCCCAGTTTAAAACTCTATCAAATTGAGTTTTTTTTTTTCTGATGTATTTTGATGCAAAATTAGTAACACCAAAAGATAAAAATGTTAAAACAAATGATAAAAAGTATGGAACTTTTACTCACTAAATTTTTCTAAATAATATTAAAATTTTTCTAATTATTATCAACTTAAAATTTGAAAAATTCCTTTGCTTTGCAATAATTTGGACGTTTATGGCAAAATTTCCTGACTAACAATAATATATTATTCAATTTACTTATCTATTCCTTTGTTTGTTGGAAAAATTCCTTGCCTTTACAATAATTTGGACGTTTATGGCTAAATTTCCTGACTTTTACCAAAGAATACAACGCCCAATCTTCGCTTTTCCAAAAATTTAGAAATCTCTGACATTTCAAGATTTTTCAATAGTGTATCTGCCAAGTCTCAGTAATTGATATTCATACGACAAATATTTTAAGTGGTTCAACTAAAATCATTTTTTTCGAAAAAACTATTGCTTTCATAAAGGTTGATAATTTAAAAATAATAAAAATTATTTATTGAACGAATTTCTATTTGAAATTACTTACAAGCTTCAAATTATAGTAGCAATTCCTTTTTATGTAAGTTTTCTTACTTTTTAGTTGATATCATCAAAACTTAAGTAGAAAAAATTTCTGGCTTTTTTCAATTTGTTTTCAGTAATGAGGGATCGTATAGCTCTAATTTGGTAACACACATTAATGGATAATATATTCTCATTAATAAAGCTAATATTTCAATTAATTATTCTTCCAATTTAACACCCATCAATATTTACAGTTATAAAATCGTTTATAGACAACACGAATGTTTGTTAATCATATGAATGGCTTATCTCAATTAGAATATAACTTAATAGTTTCTAGTAAAAAATATTATGAATGAGTGTTTTTGATATTTTTAATCCATTGCAGCAAGAATTCATAACTCGATAATAGAGAGCTTTCTTTTTTTCATACAACGCAAATTTTTTACACACTTAATAATGCTGAGAGTAGAGCAATTAAATAGAAATTATACAGCATTCATAATAAAACAAACAATTGATGACTGTCATTCAATTCAATATCTTTTTAAACATGGAGTTTTTTTTTTTTAATAATTCAATCAAAATTTAACACGCTTATTAAAATATACACTGTAGAACCTTTCCCTAGATTCGTAACTGAAAAATTAATCCATAAAAGAAAGTATACATTAGAAAATGCAAATTATTTCTTATTATCCAGACTAGAAATCAGCATATTTCTGTTCTAGCAATCTAGAACAACTTATTTGATACATTGATTTTTAAACATTGATCCTAAAATCGGAGCCATAGCCATAATCTTATTTCAAATGACAACAAATTATACCTGTTCGATTTTTTTCTTTTTGTTGAAAATTTTAATATCTGTTTCTATTAATCCCAATAACTTTTTATTTAAATAGATATTGTTTTAATAATTCTAAAATGTTTTTATTCGTACAAGAACCAATCAATCAATCCATATTCACAATCATCAATAGTATATATATATATATATAATATATAGTAACTATAAGTATTATGTAATATAAAATTATATAATAAACATTATAAAATTTATATATATTTTTATTATTATTAGTTAGAGCGGCGAATCACTTCATTTTCATAATTGATTATTTCATTTTTTATGGTTTTTCATCTCTAAATATTGAAATCGATGATTTTTAATATATTTACACCCACACATTCATACTAACATTGTTTTTATGCTAATTTTACAGACAAATTATTATATAATGGTTTCTTTTGTTCAAACATCACATGCATACTTATCAATTTTTAATAAAGTTTATTGGAAGTCACTTCAAAATAGTAGAAATGAAAAGCGAGATTCAGTGATTTTAATTTGTGGTTATTCTTACTTTTTGGTATTAATGATTACGTTTGGAAAATGAAATATAAAAAGAATACAATGCTGGATAGAAATATTTTAGCTACGGATGTAAATTAATTATACAATTTTGACAACCATAGATTATAGTAAAAAGAGCTATTCATTATTAAACCAATCATATTGCAATTAACTGGCCATTTTAGTAGGTACCTCGATGTTAATTTCGAAAATGTTCTAAGTTTCTGATTGGTTCGAAAAAAATAAATATCACGATACATAATTTGTACAAGAATATAGTCATCCACGGTACACATCGAAAAAAAAAGTGAGATGAACCACTACGAGGTATCTCATTTAAGCTACACTTCAATCTCTCATTCGCAAAATTTTAGGGGTTATGGATTAAGTGCCTTTATTTTAATGTGATACCTCTACTGAATAAATTGACACCAAGACTTTATTTTATTTTTTACAGATTTTCTACAAAATACATCTTTAAAAATATATTTCGTTATGTTTTAGACTCAACTTAATTAGTTTTAGATTCAAAATTTATAACCGTTTGGCTCATGTTATCAAAAAAACGTTATCAAATAACATTCCTTAAAAATATCAGTAAATTTCATTGGCATTTCGAAATATTTTTAATCGTAAAAGTTACGACGGAATAAGCACAATACTTTCCGTATTTCCAAAAGCAATCAATAAATCAGAGAATCACATCTTACATTTTCTACATATCTTTAAATAACATCCCATATATTGGAATAAAAATTTATAACAAAATAATGGATTTTGGACACTAATATTTTTTTTTGTTTTTTATTTGAATTTGAGAAGAGTAGCTTACGCCGTTTATCTAAAAAGTAAATTAAATTAACTCTCAAACTAACAAACTTGTCAAGAATGGTGCGAAGGCTTAATATTTCAAAAAATGGATTTTCATGACGAGAAAGGTCTGTAGCCAAATTTACTTTGTATTCATTCTATATGGGTAACGATGATGACGCATTCTTAGGAAGAATAGCAGCAAATTCCAAATGTATAGATTTAAGCTGATCTCAGTGTCAGACTTGTTTGGTGAGAATTAATGAAGCAACTGGCCGTGACAATTCTGTGAAACAGAAATGAATACAACAATGAATACTTACATGCAGGATGAAGTGGCAGTATCAGTTTTCAATAGTTATTACGACCTGATAATGAATATTTTGTTTAACAAATTATGTTTAAGTAAGAGACGTTGCGTTAAGAAAACTTGATTCGTGTGTTTTTCAATGCAAAATAATCGTTATTTGGTTTTCAAAGCGTAATAATTTTCAAAGCTTACTTAATAAAAACTGAATATACATTGTTATTGTAAACAATGTCGATAAAATTACACCTGTTCAAAAACTGAATACCCGCGCAAACATTGCTTACTCAACTTGAACCCAATTAGTTTATTGACAGAATAAAATTTATTTTAAGTAAATAAATAGAAATGAAGATTTGATTTTAATTTACTGCTTTTTTAGTACTGTAAGAAATTTGCCTAAAAGAAACAAAAGTCATGAACTACTAACAAAACTATAGAGCACTTCCAATTTATTACACTTAAGAATATAACAATAAAGTTTTACTAAACAACCAAAAAAAAATGAACATAAAAATTTGATAAATATAAAAAAAATGTAACTGAGTATAATAATACATCTTTTGGATTTCTTCTAATAGAGATCGATATGAAAGATATTATTTATGACTTTTTCTACATAAAATTTTCTATGCATCTTTCGACAAATTATTGTGGTATACAGGATGGTAAGTACTTATCTATTCCTTTACTTCCTAAGGAATAAACTTTCTCATTATTTAAGGATAACCTTACACATTTAAGCAAAATTTCTTGAGTGTTATAGAATTAAATAATTTCATACATTTTAAATTATTGCCAAATCTTGAAAAACTTAAAAAATTTATAATTGTTTGTTCATTTGTTCAATCTTGGCAGAAAAAAAATAAAGAGAAAAAATTTTAAGTATATGATAATCGTAAAAAATAGTAGCTCATTGGCTCTCAAAACAGTAACCAATAAAAATTAAATTATTTTAAAGACATGTCTAAAATATCTTATAACAAATTGCTAATGCCAGGGATTTAACGTGAATCATTTCAATCCAAAACTGAACGGACACTTAAAGACAAGCAATCAAATTAAAAAAAAAAAATTATGTCACATATCATGATAACCTTATATGAATTTACGCATAATTGTGTAACATTAAATAAAGCATATTTTAGAACGAGATACATTTTGTTTATTGCACGAAAATTGTGTTTAATTAGAAAACTGACAACTGATTTCAATATTTTACTTATCAATATCATTTATCTAGGAACTAAATAAATCAATTTATTTCGCCAATCGTTCAGTTTGGTCGAGACATTGAGAATATATAAACGTTATTGATCGAATAATCTTTACTAGCAATTTATTACAATCAAAATAAAACTAATCTATATCTTCATTTCCTGCCTTCATTAACTCAAAGAGTAATTTTCAAAACCAATTCTATTTATTTTCTTAAAAAAAAAATGCGTTAGTATACTAATAATCATATTGTTTATAACATAGCCAGCAATTATATTCTTATAGGAGACCAATGAATTATCAGCTTTTTCAAATGATAAAGAAAAGTAAAATATTATTGCTTAAAAACACTTAGGAAATTTTACTTAAAATTTGTAATATATAGATAACGTACGTAATCAAATTCGATTATTTAATTTGATTTCCATACTTACATAATTTAATAAATAAAAGTATACATAATTCAGTCTAAATTTTCCATAAAAAAGAAAATATTTTACTAACAATATGCAGTATTTTTTTTAAATTGAAATTGTATTTATTTTAAATAATAAACGAATTGTGAATAATATTTTAAAGGATAATTCGAAATATACGCAAAGAAATTATGAACTTTAAATAATTAATATAAAATTATTCAGAATTGTAGAGAACCATATAGTGCTGCTTTGATAATTATTTTATAGAAATAATTTGAAAAATAATTTTTAATTCTTCACATATTTTTCAAAATCATCCTTCACATAACATAAAAAGACAGAAATTATAATCACAATTACTTTTTCTATACAAAAAAAGAAAAGAAAACAATACTTATAATAAATGATCAACGGGAAACTGCGTTTACGGTGGAGATAAAAGGTTGTAATTTTTTGTGAATAAAGCATCGCACCATTTTAAATTTAATTTGAGACAAAAAAGTATGTGTGAGAGAGAGATGATTTAAATTAAAATAAATGTCTCTTTCTAATTTAATAATAATGGAAATACCAATATATACCCGATGTTTAGTCAAAAATACAACTAAAACATCGAAAATTCTAATTAAATTTTCATCTACTACTTATAATTTTTAATAATTTTCTTAAAAAGTTTTTCGATTATAACTATTTTATGTACCATTAAATCGTTTCACAGTTTTGAGACGCATACCTAAAAAATACACACCGAATTCTTTGATCTGCAGCAATAATCCAGATAACGAAAAGATTTATGAAGGAGTTAATTATTAATTACCATTGGAATTCGAGTATTGTCTAAAATGAAGCTTTTTTCGTTAAAGAAATCTTGAGAGATTTCCTACAAAATTTGTGTATTTATACCAAGGAGGGTTACTCTTGTTCTATCGGTAGAAACTTTCTGTAAGTCAAACAAAAATTTTAGAATAATTATTATCATTTTGACTTCCTGAATTCAAGAAAGCCACTGTTTGTCAAGGACAACAACTTTTGAGTTAATATACGATGATATAGACTCATTTAAAAAAAAAAAAAACTAGATTTCTCTTTTTTTTTATAATGTAAGCAAAAATTATCTCTTTCATACTTTATACGTCACCGGAAATGCAGTTAAACTGTAAAATTATGTTTTCACATGGCAGTTCTTGTGGATAACCAAACTGACTCCAGCATGTATTTTATAAAACAAGCGTCTCAAATTGTGAGTAAATTAAGAGACTTTTACAGTGAAATGAAAGCCCTATGTAATGTATTACAAATGATTATATTTAACTAAGGTCGCTAAATATCATTGAATATTGTAGCATACGATTTTCTATTTTGTTTTATTTATCTATTTCTTCATTCAATAGCGGCAATTTACAAATGCAACAATTCTATAACGCTCTAAGCATAAATATAATCATTTATATCGTTTAAAATGAGCTTGAAATAAATAACCCTGGGACTTTTATCCCAATTTTTTATTGAAATAAACATATTTTTTAGAGCATAATGCTCAAATCGAATGTATCAAAGAATTTTATTTCATAAAGTTTAACGAGGTGTTTTTTATACCTTATCACTAAATGGAGTAGATGATTTTTCTACAGAATGTTCCATATTAAGACTGAATAATTTTTTCTTTTATAAAAAAAATTTACAAAGCATTTGTATCAAATATTTTCTGTATATCTTGGAAAAATTAACGTTTGATATAAACTAAATTTATTTTCTCGGAACACTCTATACAAATCATTGCCCTCGTAATAAATTTCAAAAAATTACACACAACAACAAAAAAGAAAACTCTCATGTATTCTGTTCTTAAAAAAATAAAAAACAAAAATGTCTCCTCCAAAGGCTGGCATCCTAGGGGATATAATTTTTTAAACACTATGTAAATATTTTATCACCACTAGTATATTTTCACGCAGATACAGCATCCGTACTAGTTTGTGCCTCAGCTGTTGGTATCGTGTAAGGTTGAATCTTTTGTTTACGTAATCGACGTCTTTCCCGACGTTCCCCCATCACTAGACGTAACTGTTCAATTTTATCACGTGTACGTGAATTCTGTTCAGCATTTAAATCAGTCATATGATGGTGATGTCCAGATGTTGAGTTATTACTTTGCGCTGTCATAAATGGTGGCATAGAATTGGCTGATGGAGTGTCTAATAAATCTGTAGGAGTTGGTGTACTTGTAGAAGTTGTAGCTGTTGTTAAACATCGAGAACATTCACAAGACGGAGATTTTTGAGAGATATTAGATGGTGCTAAATGGGTATAACTATTTGAAATTGGTGATAAATCACTACGTCTTGCTGAAGAAGATGCTGCTGTGCTTGTAGAAGCTGCAGTTGGAGGTGACGCACATAGTAAGTCGTTTAAAATATGAACTATCGTAGATATATCTCGACGTGGTCGACCTCGGCTATCTTGTAACGCTGGATTCAATGTACCGCTAAATGTTCCCGAATAAACACCACGTCCATGATGTTGCATTGATTCAATAATTGCACCTTGAGCCCGTTGTTCGATTTCTCGCGAACTTAGCACTTCTGTAGATAACTGTCGCAATGTTTGTGTTAAATTTCGCGAAGCTTGAGCTAGAGCACGTGTATCTAGTCGCGTGGTCGTACCCGACGAATCATAACTTCCTGGCGGTGTTGATGGTGTGTTATTACTAGGAGTTGTAGCGGCTGTTGTACATGAACATGGTGGGGATAAACTACGGCATAAGCACGAAGTTAAACCAGCAGCAATTGGATCCGCGGAGGCTGTATTATGTGGCGGAGATCGAGACTGTGGTATTCGTGCGGCAGTTGGAACAGGTACTGTAGGCCGTGATGCCAGGTCTGATAATGATTGTATTGGTGATGTTATTCCCATAGGATCAGCTGGAGGAACTACAACGGGATCTGGAAGTATTTTTGTTTTATTGACATCTTCTTTGGCAACAGCTAATGCACTTGCTAAACTTGATAAAAGTACTTGACGATTACCAGCACTGATACGAGACGACGTACGCGGTCTTGATGAACTTGAAGTTGATAATGTACTCGATGAATGATGTGTTGAGGCAGATGTGGCGGAAGCTGTTTGAAGCGGCGAATGACTGATACTTGTCGTGCTAAGTGAGGTTGCCGAAGTTTGTTGATTACTATTGCTTGACGATGTGCTTGTAGATGGAGTAATAGGTGAGCTTGATGCGTTATTTGCACTAGAGGATACAGTTGTTGAAGACGATGCACCCGCTGTTACTGTGCTTAATTGTAGTTGTATTAGCATCATGTGATCTCCAAGACGCATTGTGAGATTTAATGGTGCTTTTCCTGATAGAAAATCATTCACCTGAGAAAAAACAATTCAAAATTAGCATTGAATAGCAATGAATGAAATAGGCTGAAATTAAAATATTTTCTAATTTTTATCTAAACAAATAGTAGACTGACTTATGCTGAATTTGTTATTTCTAACACCAAAAGGAACTGGAAAATTAAATTTAAAAAATTAATTATTTGAAAACGAAAAAGTAATAAGCTTTCAAAGGTAAATATTACGCCGCCTTCTTGCCCAACACAGTTGTATACATACTCTTTATGGAGATTCAGAACATCCACATTGTATTTTTTAAATATATAAAAAAAAAAAAAAAAGTTCCCTTTTCGCAAAATTAAGACATTTCAATTGAAATAATAAAAAAATTAAGTAATCGTAAAAATTGCTATTATTTGAAAAATATATAATTTGTTTACAATTTTACGATTAGGTAATTCAAGAAAAAAATATATTGTATGACTTAAAACGTAAAGTTATTTGAATACAGATTGATACAAACCTGATTATCGTTCAAGGATTCCAAGGCTTGCATTACACTCAATTCGGGCCTTTGTGTCTGAAAAACAAATAAATTGAATTAATATTTAATTATGTTAGTCAATTTTAATAATTCTATCTATATAAATTTTATTATTTGATGTCTAAATATTTCGAATCGAAATTAAAAATATTTAGATGAAATAATTAAAAATATTATTAGTGATGGAGGATGATTTCGTTAAAGATATATTAAGAAGGAACTAAAAACGAAAACAGATAGCAATCTAAAATTTTGGTGACGTATTTTAGACATAAATAGTGAGTTTAAGTTCGTAAATGAGCAAAATAGGTCCATTAGATGCAATGATATATGACCTAACTTTTTTAAACTGTAAAAGAAAGAAAGAAAATTCACAAAAAGGAAAAATATATATATATATATTTTTTTTTTTTTGAAACAAACAACTTTTGTTTGAAATATTTTTTCGTAAACTGTTTAGATTCGTCAAAATTTTAGCTTAAATTTAGCTTATAAACACATATATTTGAAATACATATTATACAGTAAAATTAATTCCACTTACGAGAGACAAAGTTTTTAAAATTTTTACTAAACGATCTTCCTATAATGTCATCCGTAATGTCAAAACGGCCATCCATCAATTTTGAGCTTGATCGGGAAATCGAAAATTTTACGAGAAAATTTGTTATATCATATAACTATAATTAAGTTACATTTTTAAGCGCATGTTTTCATCTCATAAAAAGTTTACGGGTCCAAGTACTTTAAATTCATTATAAATACGCATTTCAACTCCAAATTGTTGGCATCAGTATGATTTAGTCGTAGTATTGTTTTCTACTCATATGAGACATTAGAGACATTGAAAGAGTATATTTTGTCACTCGTTATTAGAGAAATTATAAGAATATTGTAAAACCAATTCCACAAGTTTGGAGTTTTAACTATGCTTATGAAAAAAATAAACAAGTGAAAATAACATCTAACTGTATTAATTTATTAGCTAAATATGTGCTGAAATAGGGCTTTTCATTTTAATTTTCGATTCGTTTTTGTTTCGGACAGAATGTCAAAAAACTAATGTAATAAAATGAAAAGTAAATATTTTCTATCTTTGTCAAACTTATTGTCAACAGTACGAAACAAATTTTAAAATGAAAAGGTCTATTGTAGCGAAACTAAATAGATTACGAAAAAATGTTTCTAAAGTTGTTTTGAATTTTTCTTCTATCTGTTACTCATTCACAAACATAAAATCACTTTTTTAAACGGACTGACATGACGTATTTAACTGGATCATTCTACTCGTTTACTAGAAAGGTAACAAAGAATTTAGAATATTATAATAGAGTCAAAAGAAAACATAAATTTTACCTATTTTATCATTTTAATAATTATAACTATCGTATTAAATTTTATATATTATGTAAAAAAGCTTTAAAATTCTAAATATCGTGTAATTTTAGAGGAAACACTCTGTATATATGTATGTACAGACAACAAATATGTAGATGACGTGTGTAATAAGTGTATGACCCGACCCTCAATATAGAATATCCATTCAGCATGAACAACATTTATTATAATTTGATTATGGCGTGGTGGGCCTGGCCTGTACGTTTGTTCTTACGGCATTTTTTCCAACGATTCATTTTTTCGTTTTCTTCTTACATCACTGATTGTATGATAATGTTATAATGTTATACAGTGTTGCATTTTTTAAACTTTTAAAATTGTATAAAGAGAAATTTTGAAACGATTTAAATACATTAAGCTACATTTTACAAATTAAAATTGGACCTTTTTGGTGTATTTAGGGCGTGCACATTAAACCACAAATGCTATAAGGGATTTTAACCCTGTTTAGCATTTTACCAATGGATCCAGCCTTTGCCGGACTTTGTTTAAAGATACTAAACTTTTCTGCAAATTTTTTTTTTGGTATTTTATAGTATTATTTTCAATGCTATATTATTCAGCGTTTTTAGCATTCTATAAAATAATAGACATAGACATGTGTGCGGCTGTACTTAAGAAATATTTTTTTGTTAACTTGATTGCACAAATTATATTAGAGAACCAGTTTTCACAATAAACTTTAAAGGTGATCGACTATAATAAAAATAAATAAATATGATGATAATTGATCGTGTCGTGTTGTTCATCATCCAGCAAACGACCACGAAATATCAACAAATTAAATAAAATCACTGCTGCTGATATCAGTAGTTGAAAAATTCTATATTTTTATGCCAATCAGTATAAGGTCATCACATCATTGCATATCTGTGATTATGGGATAAACAATAATTATATCAATATGCTTACACGTGTGGTACTGCTTACAAGTGCTTACACTTACAATATGCTTACACGTGTGGAACTGATTATGTTTATTTTTATATCATTGGGTATTTAGAAATTACAACATCAAGTATTCAATATGCTCATAACTGGCAAAATTTTGGTATAGGAGTTCATGTAATCACCTAAAGAGCACATTTCTGCCATCCGTCATATACACACATATGCGGAACGACGTATATATAATTTATATTCACATGCGTTAATAAATATACGAGTACCATGTATGTATGTAAATTTTTATTTTAAACGAAACACCTAAAATGAATTTATGAAGTCAAATTCTTTTATACAATTATCTTTATCAACTTCATCATGCAATATTCACATTAAACTACAATACAATAATAATCAATTTATGAGTATATTTAACTAAACATCAAATAAAAAAGGCATGCAAATTTGGTGTTTTTAGAAATTTTTCCAAAGTAAACATACAGTAAATTTCCTGAATGCGATAATGTACCAAATTTCATAAAAATCGAACAAAGCGTTTGAAAGTTACAGCGGAATAAACATACATAAATAGTTTCAGGCAAGAAAAAAGCAAAATCGTCTAATTCAATCATAAACCTCAATACGTTCGATTAATAAATACAAGTAGCTTCATTAACCGGTAGACCTCGCTCACATGTAAGCCACATCTCTGTATCGTAATAGTTTTAATATCTATCATATAAATACTACTTCATTATACTGTTAGTAAGAAGATACATAATTTTTGGAAATTTGTTGTTACGAAACCTCTGATAGCCAAACGAGGCTGAACTGTAAAGTAAATTTTGAATGTGATAAAAGAAGTCTAGCAAAATCCATAAAAATACAATACGCTTTCGAAAGTTACAGCACAAACAAACATAGTAGATAGCCTCACTATTATATAAATCTTACGACTAACAATATTTGAGGCATGAAAAAAATAAAAAATTATCTTATTATTTTTTTGAAGATTTCTTTTTTGAAAACCGAATAAATGTTTTTTTAAATGGTGAATATAGTTTTAATGGTCGTTAGCTGGGTTATGGAAATACCTATATTTAAATTAATCGTGACCTACATTAAAATCAAAGTTTGACCTTCTTCCCTGCAATGAAGTAAATCAAATATTATCTGTTTTAGATAAAATATTTCTTAATCTATATAAAAGATAAAATTTAAAAACAATGATAGGAATCCCATTAACAAATTTGTGCACATAAAACATTTAAGGCGTAAATAAATTATTTATAATAATAAGTAATAAGTCTGCATGAGTCTAGACGACGACATATACCTCTATCGTCACAAAACAAAGACAGAAATAATTAAATGTACTACATGATGTTATATGCAGATATAGATGGACGTGCACATATGGACTGATCTTATTTTCGGTTAATAACATACTAGTAGCTCCATTGAACCAGTATACCTTACTTATGGTGATATCCCAATGTTATTAGTAAGAAAATATAGACAACACCTCTTTCTCGTAATCAGTTATACCTGCCGTATAAATACTATTAGCTTCATTATACTGTGAGTAAGAAGAACAATAACTTTTGTTATTACGAAGCCCGTAATAGCCCAATGAAGTAATTTATTTAAAATATTTCATTAATAGAGTTAGAATTTTGGATTAGGTTATCTTCAAAAACAGGTCTGAAATGATTAAATAACAACATTAATATCAAAATAACACTCCTTGTATATATATATATATATATAAAGTAAAATTGAACCAATTCCGTAAAATTAAATCCATCTCGCTGAATTATCTTTACATTTGAAACTGCCTATTTTATTGTCTAGGAAAAAATCTGGAAATCGCATCAATTTTTTCGTAAAATCTGATTAGAAGTACCCCTAATAGTCATGTAAGTACCAACAGGAATGAAAACTGTACATTGGTATTTTCCAAATATCGATGTTTTGAGATCATTAGTGTAAGACAGTATAAAATAATAATTTATTTATCAACTACACAACACGCTATGACAAGACCGATTCAAACGTTTGTCGCTTCGTGTTATAGTTTTCTTTTCTTATATGCGCATTTAAGAACCGGTGTTAATAAGATAGTTTACACTATATTTTAAATACACAGTGATTAAAAATAATTACGTTGTATAATCTGTTTCACATTTATAAAAAATATTGATGGTCTGCCATCGATGTTTTTATATACAATGTTGCATCCCTTAGCAAGTGTTGCAGTTACACACTTTTGTAGCTGAAAGTTGCACTACTTAAAATGGGTTACATTTATATTGTATAATATAGACTACTATTAGTAATGGTAATCAGCTGTCACACACGTTTTTAACATTTATACTAAATACTTCTTATAAAAATACAATAAACAAAATGTTTTTGCCGATGAATGAAATTAAAATTTTTTTTTTAATTCAATGATCTATAGCTTTAACTATATTGAGAGAGAAAAGCTTGTTAATGCTGGACTTTTAATATAATGTGGAATACTACGCGAGAATGTGCAACAATATGAATTAATTTAATATTGTTTACAAACATCCGATATTCGAGGAACCTACATCCTGAACTTACTACGATTATTAATAAAAACGGAGGAATTGTATCCACAAAATATAGTTGAACAGCAGGATTAAGTAAACGTTGTAAACACATTACAGGGTTGCTGAATTTTGTACTATTAAGTACAAAATTAGAAAGCTTTTGCTTGAAATGATTCATAATTTAGATTTCATTCGGATATATTTTTATAGAAATTGCAGTGAAATATTGTACTGAATATATTCACTTGTATAACGTTTTGGCATATATTATTTATATTAGCGCTGGAAGATATGCAACCTTGGACCCTTGGTACAATTGAACTTCTGTCTCCTGAGTATCTGATTACATCAATATTCTTCCCAAATGCTATATAAAAAATGAAAAATAGTATGTGATCCATTAAGCAAATGTAAAGTAATATAAAAAATTTCACAAGATCCCTATAATAAGAGAAAATCTTGCTTGAGAATTATTAACCATCGTTTCCATAACCGATTTACTAATATAGTCAAATGATTAATTTTTTCAATTTCACGTAGTTGATGATTTTAATTTAAAATAATAATTGAAAAGATAACATTATAAAAGCATAGAAACTGAATATTTAACCCATTTTGAATAGTTCTTTAAAACAACAGATGACACATACATCACGATACTTATAGTTCGTCTAGTGTTTCACATTTATTCTTAATACAATCTGTAGATTTTAGTTTGGACTCGGCCATGTAGTAGACAACTTAGCTAATTCAAAAACAAGTACACCGGATTTTGCTCCTATTAAATCGATACACATAATCATTCATTTTAACTCAGTGGTAAATAATGAATTCTGATCACTCGAATCTAATACTGTCTTTCTTTTTCGATTTCGCTAGAATTATTATACTTTAAGAAATGAAAATAGAAAATAATTCGAATTCAGGACTATTGTTCACACGTAAACTGTTTAGTGTATTAGTAATTTGGATACGCAATATCCAGTAATGCAGAAAAATGATCTTTCGATCATCTAAAAATATAAGACACTAAGTAGCATTTGTTAACATCCCAGTGGGAACTTCTTGTTCTTGCAATGGGGCCAATTTTTCGAATCCGAAATTTAAACACACCTTTACGTTGTAAGGTCACTAAAACACAATTTCAAAGTTTTTAGACAGATACCTGTGTGTATTTACGCATGTTTGAGCGTTCGTTTGTATCATCTCGATTATCTCAAGTACACACAATACTATCTACGTGAAAACACTTTCATTGGACGCGTTAAAACTCCTTATTTAAAACTCAATGATTCCAAACTTATTTAAAACTCAATGATTTTTCAACAGAATCAGTCAAGGCGTTTATTGTTGAGGATTAAAAAAATATCCATATTCGTAATCAACAAAATTTTATTCTCCTCATTGGAAAGGGCTTCGTGTGGCCTTAGCGGGTCACGCCTAATAATTAAGTGTTAAATAAGTAGACCATATATACGTATAAGCTTGATCATTCATATTTATATTTTAAAAAAATGAATAAAATACTAAATAACAGGTCGGTAACCTTTCACACTTGGCCGAAAATCATGATGATTAGTTGGTGTTGTGTGTTTAAACAACAAGAACACACAAACGATGCGATGAACATATACATACGGTCATACAACAACCCTACCCCCAAAGCATAAAACGTCGTCATCATTATAACAAGTTCAACCGGATTTTTTTAATGCATTTTTAAACTTTATGTTAGAAAGTTATTATATTCGCTCCGAAAATAAGGTATAATACATATTATGATATGTGCAGTTTTAAAGAATACAATAACATTTAAAGCTTAACATAGCTAATATTAAGCTAGCTTTATAAATGTTACAGACAAATTTCATGTGGGCACTATCTGCTGAATTTTTGAACGCTTGTAAAATATTCAAATGATGATTCTATTATAGTCAGTATTTATTTATTTAAAAATTAACTATAAATTTTACCGTTAGTGGTTTTTACTTAAACTTTTTCCTCGAAAAGCTTTTAAAAAAATTGACATTACCTTTGAATGGGGGAGGGGAACAAGTGTATTAATTACCAATTAACAGCAATTTTAAAAGTAAGTATTAAGCAATTAAATTAAAATATTTGATTTTACTATTAAGATCATGTCAAAATAGAACTATTCAAGAGTATAATGGATATTTTAACTTAAAAATGGGACCACCTCAAACT
Organism: Chrysopa pallens; assembly: GCA_020423425.1. Lineage (NCBI taxonomy): Eukaryota > Metazoa > Arthropoda > Insecta > Neuroptera > Chrysopidae > Chrysopa > Chrysopa pallens. The sequence goes on from CM035591.1 coordinate 34,498,946, forward strand.
AGGGAATTCAGGTTTATGGAAAGTGTATTTTTAAATAAACAATCGAGTTTCTCAAAAACTATTTGCTTCTCAGGATCCATCTTTTGGCCACTTATTGAGCTATTAGTAGCATCTTATTTGACATTATCAAAATTTTAAATCAATGATAGAAAAAGTTATTACATTTTGAAAAATAGCTACGTTTAAAAGGTTTTTTATTATTTATGAGAAAACTTATGAACCTACATTTATTTAAAAAAAAACCTTCAAATTTAGCGATTTTTCAAATTGTAACTTTTGCAATCATTGAAAATGTTAATAATTTCAGAAAAGATTTTGAAAAATTTGATTGTTTATTTTAAAAGACACTTTTCATACCCCTGAATAATTATGCATTCTATCCTTGATGAGTTCTATTTTGATATGAACTGAAAAGTAAAAAAAAATATTTTAATTTAAATTCTTAATACGTAAATTTAAAATTGCTATTAATTGGTAATTCCCAGTGTCACCAGTGTCGTATAGTGAATTTTTTTAAAATCTTTCTCAGGAAAAGGCTTATTGTCCAAATCAAAGAAATTGCACTAGTCGATAATATAGAAATACCGTTTTGTAGTGCGTATTGCACAATTGGAATGTACATATTTACTCATGGCAATTATTACAACAAAAAATTTGTTGGGTACCCCAAATTCTTTTTGTAAATTTTCTTCAATTCTGGGACATTTAAGTTATTTAAGATTTTTAATAAAAATCAGAAACTTGTTGATCTGATTTCTGAATGTAATATCTACAGGAATTTGTTTACTATTAGTTTGCATATACATACAAAACAAAAAATTTACTTAATATTTGTGAATGCATTTTTTAAATAAATTACTAAGCTATTTTTTAATTAAATTGAGGGGAAATTGGTTTTATGAAACAAGTGTTGGTTTGTTTTAGATAAACCAGATGTTTGACTTGTAGTAAAAAAATAAAAAACTTTTTTTAATTACTGCAAGCGCAGTGGTAAGAAATCCGTGTTGGTATGTAAACATAAATCTGATTGATCCGGATTGTTTTAGAGCAAACGTGTATACTATACAGTCCCCAAAGATTTCTTATCTCGTAGAAAAGTTTGTTGTGTTTATTTCACTCATCACCAAGTGAAACATAATTTCATACTTGTCGACTGGAGCCCGCGCGCTAGCAAATTGTCGATATAGAATGCTCGTATACGAGTATTTACCGACTTTGTTTGCTTAGATTTGATTTTGATAAAAATTTCATATTAACTTGAAACAAATTCAGGATATATTTTAGCTATTTCATATGTAGAAATATTGTTGTTTTGTGGTGTAATTATTGAGATCAATTGTCTGGATCATGTTCATCTCAATAGAAGTGTTGGTTTTATTTCAAATACAAATACGAAAATATAACGATATTCAAACTCTAAAACAATTATTTACAAACACTAAAGTCTTGTTCATATTGATCAAGTAATTTAGTTAATTGTCTTTTATGAACATTATAGCCAAGTTGTTTAATTATTTTAGTATAATTATATTTGGTGTGAGCATGTAGTAGGTCCACCACTCTTCAATCATAGACATATAAATATAAACAAATGAAGGAATATGTTTGACATTTAGCTTTTGTTCTGATTTATTCTTAATAATAGTATATTGTGACTGTTTACAGTATGTAGTTAACAGCCAGTATATATCGAAACATAGAATTAATTAATTACTTATTACTTTACTAAATTATGAAATTATTAATTGTGGGCAATTTTTGATCAAGTGAAAATAATACAAGTTATCCAAATTATAAATCAATTATTAAGTCCTAGAATCTCCATAACTTGACCATCTATTTTCAAATAAATTTACTACACACTGGTTTAACGTTAAATAAAAATAAAAGTAATTTAGTTTCGTAACATGAACAAAGATGTCAGTATGTGGCTATGTACTGTATGTATACACACACACTATATACTTTGTTTTATATTAATCAATGCTTTGATATAGTTCGTTTCTCAGCGCTAGCAAGTGCGGCTGTTTCGGCCAAACACACTCAATGCTCCGACTTTCAAGTATATGTTTAAAAAAATTAGCATGAAAAATTTATATGATTTTTTATTAAAAATAATTAGGAGTGGTAAAAATATAATTTTTTATTGATACAAACTGAATTTTTCGGAGACGAGTAGAATTATCAACCTGTCAAAGGTACAAAGTTTATATATAATGAAAAAGGCATACTACACCTACATTGATCTTTTAACTATAGAAAAATTGTAAGTATTCAAAATCTTTATACATGCACTTTGAAATTAAGAAAACTTTCTTTAAAAATCAAAGCAATTTAGAAGTCTACTAAAAATGCACTTTACATCTCTTTCCCATGGGACGCGCGTTTTGTTTTTACTTTTATTCCCAATATCCTGATATTCCCAATTATCCTAATTTAATTAGATAAAAAAATAAAGACAAAAAGCACTATAATCAATTCAATTTTATTTTCTTGACGCTAGAGAAAAATTTTTGTAGATTAAACTAGAATATCTGTAGCTACAGTATATTTATACCTTAGGGACGAAAGAATAAATCTGTATAATTTTTTCACATCGAGATCGTATAAAATCTGATTGTTATACAAATTCAAATAGGTGTATAATAAAATACCCACTTATTCATAATTTAAAAAATCAAAACTGGAACGAAACAATAATACCCACCACAGCGTATACACCAAACATTTGAAATTGAAATGAGAACTGTTATTTGTTTGACGCTGACGATTCAATGTTCTGTGTGACGTTGCTGTTAGTTGGAGGCTTTCACTTACTTTTTTAAATTACATGAATGATGTTATTGTATGAACTGTTATTTGTAATCATTATATAACTGAAATAACTTCACTATGTATGATAATAATTGGTAAATAAGTAACGTTACCCAAATAATTCACCGTTAGCCTTTTTATTTCTTATGGTTATAATCTTCATATAAAAATATCGGTAAGCAAATTATTAAGTGTTTCATATTATAACTGGATGGCTTCTATTATTTTAATCACATCGTTTTGGAGTGTGAGAAGGATGCCTCATTTGAGATTGTTAATTAATTTGTTATAGGAACCCCATAAATACAAACAACATGATGGATGTTCTTGTTTTAAAAATATAAATTATGAGTTTTATAAGAAAATGTATATGGGATGATTCGCATTCTTTATTCAAATGGAAACCCATATTTGTTAAGGCAGCAAGAATTACATATACAAGAAACTTGTCATAAACATTTTTGGAATTTTTACTCTAAAACTAAGATAATTTAGCAATATTTGTAGAAATTATTTAGTTAAAATTAATCAAAGGTGTTTCCAAAATATTTAGTTCATTTTTTATTCATCTCGATTTGGTCATTTCTATTCGTATGGAAAGGTATACTTGCAGTATGATTCCATTATACACTGTTTCTCAAACTAATTGCAATTGGTTATTTCAACACTAAGGGAAAATGATTTTAATTGGAAAAGTAAAGATTGATACAGCATTCATAATGGCATTCAACTTATACAAAAAGTTCAAAATTTTTTTAAATTGAAATGCAAGCAATAAATATATATACTCGTAATTCCAAAAATTTACCAAAGATTTTCTTTCGTTTAAGAGGCTTAATTTTATGACTAATAATTATCATTGACCAATATCGAAGAGAAAAAATCATTCTGTGTAATATTTAATGTTCATTTAAGAATCAATAATCTGGTTGAGTATACCGAAGTTTGAGTATACCGAATGTTTTTCTCGATTTTAACTCTTGGTTTGCATAACTAAAAAACAGTAAACCAAGAGTTAACATCGAGAAAAACATAAGAACTTCGATATACTCAACCAGATGATTCTTACATGAACATTAAATATTACACAATATTTTTTGTTTGGGTAGAATACCATTATGAATGCTGTAACAAACTATACTTTTCCAATTAAAATCATTTACTATGTTTAGTGAAAAAATTGGAAATGTTTTTATTTAAAGCACTTATTACAGTTTGTTATGTTCATCCACTTTTTATCAAAATACACAACTAAGTGTCAAGTTGTTTTAAATGCATAGAAATATGCAATTAAGCCGTTTTTGTATGAAATAGCATAGTGATCATAAATTATACTGAATACAGTCCGAATTATTATATTAGTAAATTCAATCTACAGATTCGTAATGTTAATGTCATATTTTTTTGGTGCGAAATTTTAAAAAATATGACTGAAATTTTAATTTTTGTAAAATCGTTTGTCCACATTTCTCCAACCTCGTAGAGCAATTTTTCGGAGCTCTTTTTCTTCGTAAAGAGTTATTATGCAAATTTATTTAAAATTTGAAAATTTAATTTTTATTTAAAAACAATGCCATCGCAAAAAATACAACATATTTTTCACGTAGCATAGCTGTAATTTTTTAACTTCATTATTTTACGACACTTAAGTAAATGATAGTTAACATTAGTTAATTTTTCACGACTGTACGATCGTTTACAACGAAGATATTCTTCAGCAGAACTTTATATATTTTATAAATAACTAGGTTTATTTTCCAAAAACACGTAAATGTGACCAATCATTCCAATAAGAGCATTAGTAACCGGTAACAAAGAGTTTTAGCATGTAATAACCGGGTGCGATACAGTTTCTTCCATAAATAAACAAGACAAAAACAAGTTATTAAAAGATTTTAATGACAAGCAGAAATTTGTATACCTTATGTATATTTTTTTGTGAGACAAATTCAGATAGAGATATAATCGCAACTAACGGATACAAAATTATCTGTTATATTCCAAAACAGACACCGGATCATTGAATAGTTATCGTTATCAGCAATTCGTAAGATTTTCAGTGAGAGCAACGTTCCAACTTCAAAATATTACTCTAATTGAAGATGCGGCGAGACAGCATATATACGAAAGTATGTACAGATGCA